>SJYX01002930.1:211708-244395 GCA_006410675.1 Oreotragus oreotragus | reverse complement strand
GCTGCTGCTAAGTCACTTCAGTCGTGTCCGACTCTGTGTGACCCCATAGACGGCAGCCCACCAGGCTCCCCCATCCCTGGGATTCTCCAGGCAAGAATACTGGAGTGGGTTGCCATTTCCTTCTCCAATGCATGAAAGAGAAAAGTGAAAGTGAAGTCGCTCAGTCTGTCCGACTGTTAGCGACCCCATGGACTGCAGCCCACCAGGCTCCTCCGTCCATTGGATTTTCCAGGCAAGAGCACTGGGGTGGGGTGCCATTGCCTTCCCCGGTGGAAAGGGGCAGAGAGTGGATTTCAAACAGGAAGTTGGATTCGCGGCTTCCGGCTCTTGCCCCCAGTGCTACCACATCGGTTTGTAGACAATGCCCGGGGTTGGGGGGGTGTGTTAAAGGGGACAGAGGAGGAGCTTCTCTGCTGGCTCAGCGGTAAAGAATCCCCCTGCCAATGCAGGAGACTCAGGTTCGATCCCTGGTCTGGGAAGATCTCACACGCGGAGAGGCCACCCCCACTGAGCCCACACTCGGGCGCCTGTGGGCAGGACCTCCTGAAGCGCGAGCGCCCTCGGTCCGAGAGCAGCAACAGAAGCCGCCGCAGAGGGGCCCAGGCATCGTGGCGAGAGAAGGCCCCACGCAGCAAGGAGCTCCCGACGTGAAAATTAATTAATAAAGAAGGCCGACGGAGGAGATGTTCACAACAGGAATTAACAGCGGACGTTCGTGATTTCCTGGTGTTCCCTGGCTTCACGCTGCTCAGGAGATTCGAACATCGCTGCTCAGGAGATTCGAACATCGGGAAAGGAGTTCAGGAGGAGGAAATCAGACGGAAAGTGTTGTTTAGAAAAGAGGAGAGCAGTCTCTGTAATCGAACGTTTCTCTTGGACCCTTCCAGGGCCTGTCGTGGAGGCCAGGACACTCCTAGTCCATCAGATGTGTATAAGAGACAGACCCCCAGCCCCGCCCCCGCCTCCACCCCTTCCTGGGCCTGCAGGATTGTAAAGCGTGAAGGAAAAATTCAAGGTGGAAGCGTGAGAGCACTTGCACTGTTTCTGTGCCAGTATCTCTCCTGGCATCTGTGTAGTCAACCCTTCTGCTCTCCTTGAACCGCCTTTGCAAAATGCAAACACGTGATACCGGACTGTCATTCCAACCTTTCAGCACTTACCTTTACCAAGTTGTTGGCTTTAGGCCCCATCAAGGTCCTTAAGACCTGGGGCTTAAGCTTCAAAAAGGAGAAATCCGCTTAGGAATACAGTGGGGTCCCTGGAGCTGGCAGAGGACAGACAGATACTAGGTGGTCCCTGGCAGCACACGCCTAATACCGGGAGTGAATCCAGACAGAAAATGGTAAAGAAACATTTATACACGTTGTTCCGATGCCTAGGACCACCAGCCCGTTCTGGTATCTCCCCTAAAACATGAACATGTCTGCATCTGTATCTACTCTCTTTTCTCTCTTTTAAAATGAATCACGACTTCCTTTGCTAATAATGCCTCGGAGCATTTTTCTCCTTCTGCTGTGCATTGTGGGCAGATGGTTATAACTCTAGCTCTCACAAAGTTCAAATCACTCCTACCCAGCAAGAAGCTGAGGCTGAGGCTGAAACTCCATTACTTTGGCCACCTGATGTGAAGAACTGACTCATTGGAAAAGACCCTGATGCTGGGAAAGATTGAAGGCAGGAGGAGAAGGGGACAACAGAGGATGAGATAGTTGGATGGCATCACTGACTCGATGGACATGAGTTTGAGTAAGCTCCGGGAGTTGGTGATGGACAGGGAAGCCTGGTGTGCTGCACCCCATGGGGTTGAAAATAGTCAGACATGACTGAGTAACTGAACTGAACTGAACCCAGCAGGAAGAAATATGGTTCTGAAGTAGGATGAGCTTGGACTCAGGAATGAGACACAGTTGGCATCTAATCTCAGCCTTGCCCACTGGGGTAACCAAGCCACCATTTTNCTGGTGTGCTGCACCCCATGGGGTTGAAAATAGTCAGACATGACTGAGTAACTGAACTGAACTGAACCCAGCAGGAAGAAATATGGTTCTGAAGTAGGATGAGCTTGGACTCAGGAATGAGACACAGTTGGCATCTAATCTCAGCCTTGCCCACTGGGGTAACCAAGCCACCATTTTCATATGGAAAAGAGGGATGACACCTACTCCCCACTAACTGCCGGGGGGAAAGATCTTTAAAAAAGAAAGAACGCCCACCTGTGTCTGGTCTCCGGTAGACAGTGAAGGACAGGGAAGCCTGGTGTGCTGCAATCCACAGAGATGCAGAGTCGCATGCAACGAGCATCTGTGTCTGGAGGTCCAGCTTCTCCATCAATCTACCACATTATAGATGCACAAAAGTATCATCTCAACTACTAAGAGTGTAGTAGGGCTTCAGAAACTGAAAATGGAATTTCTATGAATAGCATAGGAAGCATAATCAGTTAGTCCCCATGTTCTTGTTCAAGGCTGTACCAGTGACGCCAGGAAGCAGCCACGGGGGTACTGATCCTCGGTGGAGGGCTGGAGGAGAGGACTCTCAGCCGGCTCCTCCTCCACTGGTTTGCAGCCGCCTCCCAGCATCCAGGCTGAGCCCCATCATGGCATAGCTGCCTTGGAGTCCAGCCAGGTGCCCTTCCCCTTCCCTCGGCCACTGATTCAGTTAATGCAGTTTCATCCATCTGCTGTCTGACATTACCTTGGCCACGGGGGTTGGTTCAGGGTGGTCCATCACACCAAACCCCACGCTTCCTGCTCTGCAGCTGTGGATAGCCAGTTGCCAGACCTGCACAAAGACACAGGTAGCCCTAGCTGCTGCTAGCTACTAGGCAGGAAGTCAGCCTTTGGGTGGCATCAACTCCAGTGGCAGAGAAGGAGAACAAAGAACCCGGGTTCCTGGGAGAACAGGGATCTAGATCCATCTGAGCTGCTGGATCAATGATTCCTGAATCCGCCTACCTCTGGAAATTTTAGCTAGGAGTGTCTAGCTAAAACACGTTCACTAATTGTGTGTGTGTGTGTGTGTGTGTGCTTGGTTGCTTCAGTCATGTCTGACTGCGACCCTATGAACTGTAGCCCACCAGGCTCCTCTGTCCATGGGATTCTCCAGGCAAGAATTCTGGAGTGGGCTGCATTCCCTCTTCAATTTAAATGTAAGTTTCTGTTACTTGCAACCAAAAACATCCTCTTCCATGTGATTCTGAACACTGATTCTTCCCCTACACTTTTGGCTCAGGTATCTGAGTCTTTTAGCTGAGATGAGTAACCTACCTCACACCTGTGCTCTTGGTTCCACAGCCTATTGGTTGAGCTCTTTTACCCAAATCTAGGTCTTGCATTCTGATCTCCAACTTAGGAACATCAACCACATACTTCCCTCATTTATTCACTCAAAAAATCTTTATGAAATCTCCATTGTGTGCCAGGCCCTGGAGTGGGCACTGGGAATAGGAAAGAAAGCAAGAACTCTGTCCCCAAATGGTGTCTTGACACCGCCTGCAACTTATTCATGTCAGGTGTGTTTCCTCTGTGAATTCCTCCATGGGAATGTTTCTTTGAGGTTACAAAGGCACATTGTATGCTGTGGAACTTTTGCCTGAAGTTCTCAAAAACCCCAAGCAGTCGAGAACTTTAGCGGGAGGCAGAGAGGAGCCCACCTTCCCTTCTTGAGGAAGCTTGCATGGATTTGGGAAAGGAAGAGGGAGCCCTCAGCAACAATTTTAAAGGCAAGTCAAAGCTGTGCGAATCAAGCCGTGAATTCAATCCAGTTACACACCAACCCGTGTGCTGAGCCCTGAGATCTAGGAAGGGAGTGAAGAAGCTTCCAGTCCTCAGGTGGATTATTTCTCAGCAAACCTCCCTTGTCATGTGGGATGGTCTTTAGCAATCACTAAAGCCCAAATATGACTATAAAACACTGACTCTGGAGTCATGGCTATTGGGAGCAGAAGCTCAGCTGGTAAAGAATCCGCCTGCAATGCAGGAGACCCTGGTTCAATTCCTGGGTGGGGAAGATCCCCTGGAGAAGGNCAAATATGACTATAAAACACTGACTCTGGAGTCATGGCTATTGGGAGCAGAAGCTCAGCTGGTAAAGAATCCGCCTGCAATGCAGGAGACCCTGGTTCAATTCCTGGGTGGGGAAGATCCCCTGGAGAAGGAATAGGCTACCCACTCCAGGATTCTTGGGCTTCCCTTGTGACTCAGCTGGTAAAGAATCCACCCACAGTGTTGGAAACCTGGGTTCAATCCCTGGGTTGGGAAGAGCCCCTGGAGAAGGAATAGGCTACCCACTCCAGTTTTCTGGCCTGGAGAATTCCATGACTCAGACACGACTGAGCGATTTCCACTTTTACTTCTCAAAGACTGGCTGTCTAGGCAGAGCTCCAGAAACTTAATAACTACGGGTTTGCAGTTTTACAGTTTGGTCAATATTCAATTTTTCTGGCTCCCTCTGGTTTCCTCTCAGAGCCATCAGTATCTCTATGTCAGCACACATCCTGGCTCGTCAGGTGTGACTGGGACCTGTGTGCCTGTCCACCTGTACTGACCTTGAGAGAGGGAAGGGCTGGATGTTCCCTGACACACACAAGTGACACTGCCAACACTGACCAGGTGCTTACTTTGCACCAGGCGACGTTCTGGGCGCTTTATCTATATTTCATTCTCACCACAGTCTTAGAAGATTACTATGTCCATTTTACAGTTGAGAAAACAGAGACAACTAAAGTTTAAATAACTTGGCCGTGACCTTCACATGTGTAGAAAGGGGCTTCTGCCGCTGCTGCTAAGTCACTTCAGTCGTGTCCGACTCTGTGTGACCCCATAGACGGCAGCCCACCAGGCTCCCCCATCCCTGGGATTCTCCAGGCAAGAATACTGGAGTGGGTTGCCATTTCCTTCTCCAATGCATGAAAGAGAAAAGTGAAAGTGAAGTCGCTCAGTCTGTCCGACTGTTAGCGACCCCATGGACTGCAGCCCACCAGGCTCCTCCGTCCATTGGATTTTCCAGGCAAGAGCACTGGGGTGGGGTGCCATTGCCTTCCCCGGTGGAAAGGGGCAGAGAGTGGATTTCAAACAGGAAGTTGGATTCGCGGCTTCCGGCTCTTGCCCCCAGTGCTACCACATCGGTTTGTAGACAATGCCCGGGGTTGGGGGGGTGTGTTAAAGGGGACAGAGGAGGAGCTTCTCTGCTGGCTCAGCGGTAAAGAATCCCCCTGCCAATGCAGGAGACTCAGGTTCGATCCCTGGTCTGGGAAGATCTCACACGCGGAGAGGCCACCCCCACTGAGCCCACACTCGGGCGCCTGTGGGCAGGACCTCCTGAAGCGCGAGCGCCCTCGGTCCGAGAGCAGCAACAGAAGCCGCCGCAGAGGGGCCCAGGCATCGTGGCGAGAGAAGGCCCCACGCAGCAAGGAGCTCCCGACGTGAAAATTAATTAATAAAGAAGGCCGACGGAGGAGATGTTCACAACAGGAATTAACAGCGGACGTTCGTGATTTCCTGGTGTTCCCTGGCTTCACGCTGCTCAGGAGATTCGAACATCGGGAAAGGAGTTCAGGAGGAGGAAATCAGACGGAAAGTGTTGTTTAGAAAAGAGGAGAGCAGTCTCTGTAATCGAACGTTTCTCTTGGACCCTTCCAGGGCCTGTCGTGGAGGCCAGGACACTCCTAGTCCATCAGGTCATATTCTCCTACTCACTGCACAGCTCTGGCCTTGGGCAGGTTCCCTGACCTCCTCCGACCTCCATTTTTCTCTAATACGCCGTGGCGGTTTTAAATCACCTTCACAAAGCCTGTGGCGGGGAGGCGTCTAGGTCCCCAGTCTCTAGGAGGGGGAGGAGGCCTGTGACTGCTCTGAGCGAAGCCCTGGGATGAAAAGGCGATGGGTGACTTTGAGGCTAGACTGTAACGACACAGAGCTTCCACCTCAGTTATTACCAGGAGCATGCATTCTTGGAGCCATCAGCCTCCACGCTGGAAGGCTGACTGCCCCCCACCACTGTGCTGGGGGGCCCCACGTCAGCACACTGCTGACCGGCTCAACTAAGACTGTCCTTGAGCCTGGCCACTGGCCAGCCTGTCAATGGAGCCTCCAGCCCCTTTCAGTCCCAGCTGTTTGCGTCGTTTCTGGCCATTTAAGAGAGTCCAGCATGATGGCGCAGAGAACAGATGCTCTCATAGCTCCCTGTCCTCACAGCTCTGTGTCCCGGGGCTGTTGTCTTTGAGCATAATAAATGGTTGTTGTTTATGCCAAGATTGGAGATGGATAAGCAGGACATACAGGAACAACATTACCTCTGTGTTAAGATCGGGTGAAATAACCTGGAATTATACCTAATTTGGGGACTAACTATAATGTAGATTTTTAAAATACTGCCTTGACCCAGTTTTGAGGCCCTGACTGGAGGCAGGTCAGTTTCCCTGCTTGAATGGCTGGTTAAATCCACCGCCTGCCACCGCCCTCACTGAGGGCTTAGAGTCCAGGCCACTATCTGCACCTGCTCTAACCACCCCAAGGTCGGACATCCAGGGACAGCCCCTGGGCCCAGAGCCTGCTGGAATTATACACACTAGCCAAGCCTAACCCAGTTTCACCTGTTCCTACAATGAAGGCTCCTGCCCACAGCTGCCCTCCCTTCCTCTGCCTGCAAGAGACCCTGGGGCTTCCCCTAGGATCCCACAGGGTGGGCTCCGCATGCCCCTTTCCTGCCAGCAGGCTGGAAGTAGCCAAAGTACAAAACTCTTTCTGGTTTCCTTCTCTTGATCTGCATCTGACATGGTCCGAGAGGACCCACGGTAACGTGGCTGAAACACCGACAGGAGGACTTCCCTGGCGGCCCTGTGGCTGACGCCACACTCCCAGTGCAGGGGGCCCAGGTTTGACCCCTGGTCGGGGAACTAGACCCCACATGTCACAACTAAGGGCTCACATGCTTTGCAGCTAAGACCCAGTGCATCCAAATAAATAGATATTTTTTAAAAATAGTCTAAAATAAAAAAGATGACAGACTGGGTCATCAATCTGGGTTACTTTCTCTTCCTTTGACCCCTTCCTACCATTTAAAAATTCTGTATCATTACTTCCTGCCACTTAATAATTTTGTATCATAGCTACATTTCTGGAAAGGCAAATATGATCAACTTGATGGGAAGACAAATTAGGAGTCGCTGTAGCCAAAGCCTGAGGAACAACGCTGGAACTGGTCTCCAGGGATGGAGGGCTGGCTGGGGGCTTGGGGACAGCAGTGATGGGTGGGCGCAGGTGGGGAGGTCCGAGGCAGACGATCCAGAGGTCCCTGGTGGACTGGGGACTCTGTCGTGCGTGCTGTGTGAGGGATAAACTGTCTGTGAAACTATGTTTCCTTCACACTGGGACTATCATCTAGCCCTGGGATCACTGACCACCTTTGAAAGTGCTTCTTCAATTCGCCCATGCATGCCAGTCCCCTGCGGCTCTCCCCAAAACGTAGATTCTCAGACAGTTGGTCTGAAGCTGAGTCCGCTGAGGTTCTGTCCTGCAGTCACACTCCCGGGGAGACGGTGCCATGGGTTCCAGACCACACTCAGAGCAGCGAGGAAGGACTCGCAAGCCCTCGGGACCCAGGGCATCAGAGCCAAAGGGCCTTGGGGGACACTTAGGGTCTGTTTTTCTCTGAAGCTTATGGTTCCAGCTGAGAAAAACATCCCATCACCCCCACCTCACCGCACAGCCATGTGGACATGGAGGGGGTCTGACCACCTCTTCTCACCGCGCCCCCACCCCACCCCTAGCAACCGAGGGTAAAGGAGGCCTGCAGGGTTTGGCTCCTTCTCTGTGCCCTGCAGTGGGAGGCAGGGCCCCAGCTTCTCACCGTGTGCCCCCGAGTCTGCCTTGCTGCCTTCTCTCCCCTCCGGGGCCGGCTCTCTAGGTGGCACGGAGTGAAGGACTCCAGTTCTCCCCACGTGCCTTTGGATTCCTCTAATTGCCTGACCCTTGGAAGCCATTCTTCCTTTTTTTTTTTTTTTTTTAACAGGGTATAGAGTTAACTACAGGGGCTTCCCTGGATCTGCCTGCAGTGCAGGAGCCACAGGAAACGTGGGTTTGATCCCTGTGTCGGGAAGATCCCCTGGAGGTGGGCGTGGCAACCCACTCCAGTATTCCTGCCTGGAGAATCCCATGGACAGAGGAGCCTGGTGGGCTATAGTCCACAGGGTCACAAAGAGTCTGACATGGCGGAAGCAACCTAGCACACATGCAGAGTTAACTATTATCATTTGTGAATATTTCTTTAGTTATTTGACTGCACCAGATCTTATTTGCAGCAGGGGGGTCTCTAGGTGAACTCGCAGTTGGGGCATGTGGGACCTAGTTCTCTGACCAGGGGTCAAACCTGGGCCCCCTGCATTAGAGGTATGGAGTCAGCATTGGACCGCCCGGGAAGTCCCAGTTAACTATGATTAAGCAGACGTGAGCCTTGCCTTCTGCCTCTGTCCCCCTGCCCTGTGGCTTGGCGGAGATGGAGGCAGGGATAAGGGAAAGAATGCATTCAGGAGCCAAGGGAAGAAGGAGGGTTGAGTGTCAGGCGATGGTTAGGACTTACTGGCAGGGCTCCCCAATGACACCCAGAGCATCAAAGGATCGCTTCCAACAATATGAAGTTATACTGGTTCAATGAGAACAGGTGCAGCTAAGGTGGTTTGAAGAAACCATTTAGAGGACTCCTCAGAGAAATCTATTGAAAGCCTTCTGCCCCCTCGTTCAATGAGCATTTCTGCAAGCTTTCTGATTCTCTCTCCAAGTCGATGCCCTGGGTGGCAACTGGGGTTCATCTTGCATTTCCTATAGCTCTGCTGCAGGGATTCTCACACTTGGCCATGAGGCAGAGCTCCTCGTGATGCAGGAAAAGCCTAAGAAATAATTTTACAGTGTACGTAAAAACCAGGAATGGACTTGAAGGGCATTATGCTAAGTGAAATAAGTCAGACGGAGAAAGACCAATACTGTATGGTATCACTTATGTGTGGACCTAACAAATACAATAAGCTAGTGAATATTAACAAAAAAGCAGCGGAGTCACAGGCACAGAGAGCAAACCAGCGGTCACCATTGGCAGGGAGGCACTCACAGGACTGGAGGTGTGGGAAGTACAAGCTACTGGGCGTAAGAAAGACCACAAGGATGTCTTGTACACCATGGGGAACATAACCAATATTTTATAATAACTCTAAATGGAGTGCAACCTTTAAAAATTGTATAAAACATTTAAAAAATAAAAATTAAAAAAGCCTGGCGAGCTACAGTCCATAGGGTCACAGAAAAATCGGACATGACTTAGCAACCAAACAACAAAATGCAGAATGCCAAAAAAAAAAGGAAAGAACGCGCGCAGGACCCCCCAGCACGCATGCTCTCTCCCTTCTGCCCCACATACACCTTCCTTCTCCTTCTCTCTCTCTCTTTCCCAGTTGTCTCCGCCTCCCTGCCTGGATGGAGCAGACAAGAAACTTCACACAACTCTTGCCATTACCCGTGTGCACAGTCCCGAGGCCAACCAACACGTCTGAGCCCTAATTCTAAATTTCTCAGTTGTCCTAGTTTACCAGCCACGACCAGCCAAGACATCTCAGGGAGGTAGAGTGAGCCTGACCGGATGACCAAAGATGAATCTTCCTGTCCTTCACAGCCAAGGACTCAGATGGTTGTTCTCAGTTTTCCCTTTTCTCGTGTCTCGGTCACAACCACTTCCTTCCCCATCTTTTATTTTCTGTTTATTGCACTCAAGCTCTTGTTTCTGTCCTTTTCAGAACACAGGGCACAAGGTTACCTAGGAATTCTCAGGGAGGTAGAGTGAGCCTGACCGGATGACCAAAGATGAATCTTCCTGTCCTTCACAGCCAAGGACTCAGATGGTTGTTCTCAGTTTTCCCTTTTCTCGTGTCTCGGTCACAACCACTTCCTTCCCCATCTTTTATTTTCTGTTTATTGCACTCAAGCTCTTGTTTCTGTCCTTTTCAGAACACAGGGCACAAGGTTACCTAGGAACTGTTGATCTCATTCAAGACAACCATCACAGCTTATGACAGTCCATACATGAGTGCATATAGCCGGTATTTCCTGTTTCATTTGCAAAAAGAAAAAAAGCTACCTTTCCCCTCGTCCTCTCCTCCTTTGTTCCTGCTCTAGCCTTGTGCAGCTCACATTAATACCCTTTAATGAAAGCAGCCACTGAAAAGTTCTGGTATAGTTAAGACAGGTTAATAATTGTCCTGCCGCAATGTGAGGGCATCTATGATGAACGTGGGGTGGATGAAAATGTGAAATAATCAATGTTTTCCATTTTCTAGTTCATTCATTCATTCTGTATCTCAGTCTTCCAGGTGAACAGTCAATTCACCGACACTCCGTGTTTTCATCTTCTTGCCGTCTTGTTCACACTGTGTAATGGAGGAACGAGAGACGGCAAGAGACAATTAGTGTAACGAACCGCTGGTGTATAGGAGGGAGGGAAGAGCAGGGAAAGGTTATGGAGAGGGAACTCGGGAGGAACTAGAGTGCTGGACGAGGTCTGAGAACTATCAGAAGCCTGGGGATGAGAAGCATTAGGCAAGGAGAGTGTGGAAGTGAAGTTAATATTCACTAGTGAAGACAGGAGCTAATCGGTGAATTTAAGAATGATTTTGTGAAGGTCCTATATCAGTTATCAATTGCTATCTCATGCCAGTAACAAGCAACCCAAGGCTTCAACAACGTACAACGGTAACACTTGCTCGCTTCCAAGTGTCTGGAGTCAGCTGAGGGTCAACTCTGGGGCTCTACTGAGCTGCTGACAGCTCATGCATCAGAGGAGGCTGGTCACTGGCTGATCTTGGCCAGGCTCCTCCAGGCAGTTCAACTGGCTTGCTTCTGTGTTTGCTGACATCCCATTGGCCAAAGCAAGTTACGTGGCTGAACCCGTAACTTGCCCCGGTGTTAAACAGCGGGGCAGGTCACCCTCCCTGCAGTGTCAGGGAAAAGACTCAAAGGGTGTGAAGAACTTGATTGCCATTGTTGCAATTGAGCACAAGGACAATGCTGAGCCACAGTTCCAGAGCGGCCACTTCATCAGTAAACCTCACTTCTCCGCGTCTCTAATCTTCTGAGTCTGGGCTGGACTCGAGAATGTCGTCTTCAAATACAGTCCTGATGGGCAGAGACATATTGTGTGGCCAAGCACAAACGCTGGGTCAGCTGAGCAGGACAGTCCTGGCAGGCTCAGGTCAGATGCAGCAGGCGGAGGTGCTGCGTTAAACTTCGGGTGAGCCTCACTCCCCCGAGATGTTCACTGAATCAGCAAACAACGTATTATTCACTGACTACAACCCAGGCACTTTTCCAGTTGGCCTGGGAAAAAAAAATTAGTGAACAGAAGAGGCCATAACCCCTGCCCTCCTGGAGTTTTATCCTAGTAGGGAGTCGGTTGTTAAAGCAGCGAATAAGTAAAGCACAGGAGAGGTCCGACTGGGAGCAACGCTGTGAAGGAAAGGAGGCTAGTAAGGCTGGGGCAGTGACTGCATGAGACGGAGGGGACAGAGGGGCGGTGACTCGTGCGGATGGCAGGGGACCCGGCAAGCTCCCGGGCCCCGAGGGCCCAGCGCCCGAACCTGCGGACCGATGGCAGGACCAGTCGGGACCCCAGGGCTGGTCCCTTCTCCGCCCGCCCCCTCAGCCAGCGGCACAGCTGTTCATCTGGCGCCTGGACTGGCTGGGACAGGCCCCCATTGTATCAGTGGCGGCATACTCAAGCTTGGGGCTGGGTCCAACCTGGAGCCAGTGGTGGGGCCAGGGCCCCCTGATTCCCCCAGAAAATGTGGCCACCTGCAGGTCAAAGTCCTGGCCCTGCCCGAGAGGCCCCAGGCCTCCCTCCAAGCCCCCTGCTTCCTCCAGCCTCCGCTGGGCACCCGGCTGCTTCTCGGGCAGGCCGTCTGCCTCTGTGTCCCACCCCTGCCCTGCAGCTGGGGAGGACGGCAGGGGAGGACTCCCGGGTCCGTCAGGGGCACCGCAGGAAGAGGACCCTCAGCCATGCGCCTGGAGGACTGATGGGCCCATCAGAACAGGGGCCCGTTAGTGACTCCAGATCCATCTTCCAGGTTTATGTTCTCAATTCGTGAAGGTTTAAAAACTATGGATTTTCATTTTGCTGGTTGCACCTGTAACCTCCCAGTAATCCTCGGGGGTGCAGGGCGTCAGCGACCAGCAGCCAGGCCTGCGAGGTAATAGAGCACCTCTGCCCGCTGAGATGGGCGCCTGGGGAGAAGGGACATTAAACAGATCAACAGCCGCAAATCAATCAGGTCTTGCCTGGGGACACGGCATGTGCTAGTACGTGTGTATAGGGGGAGAGGGGCGAGGGTGGAAAATTCTGGAAAGTGCCAGAGTTTCCAGCCCCGACGAGGGCACTGGAATCAAGTCGGAACTTGCATCATGCAAGAACTGAGTCCACCAAAGAGCCCAGGTTTCCTTTGGCCCCTGCCCGGCTCACAGCCAACAGGTCAGCCCCCCTCCACACACTGCCCCCCTGAGACCCCTGCTGCAACGGGGCAGGTGCCCCCTCCCCACCCTCTCTCACTACGTGTGAACAGAAGCACCCGCATCACTAAATGTTTCAGCGGGTGAATGATTCTGGAGGGGGTAGGGAGAAGCCCAGGATAACGATTTATAGAATTTTAGAAAAACCCGAGTCCATAAGTGTACTTTGCACAGGACCGTCACACACGCAGAGGCGGAGGCCAGGGATTGGCTCCATGAAGAAGCAAGGGAAACCCGAGAGCCTTCCAGGCTCGTTTCCAGGGCACTCAGCGTCGACCCACCCAACCTGGGTCCTCGGCCCTCAGCCCCTGCTCCAGCAGTAACTGAGGAATCCCTCTGCAAGCTTTGGTGGGGGGGCTGCCATCCCCAGGAGGGCATGAAGCCCCCCAGGGCCTCTGGCCCCCAGGCCTTCTCCCTCAACCCTGGCAGCTCAGCTCTGCCCCCACCCCCAGCCTCCTGACTCGCTGGACTTGGCCCTTGCTCTGAGCAGTCCTGCCGCTTCCAGCCTGGCCCCTCTACCCTGGTCGAGCTGGGGCTGCACAGACTCGCCCTGGGAATACGGAGCCCTCCGCCCTGCTGGCCTGCCCTCCTCCCCACAGTCGCCGCCCACTTGTCACGCAGACACCTGTGCTCCAGGGTGGAGAAGACAGAGAGACGACCATGCAGTCAGGAGCCTCAGACTGTGTCTCAGCTCGGCCAGCATGTTCGCAGGGAGCCTTGACCTTCTCATCTGTAAAATGGCTTCATAGTGTTGAGCCCGACCTCTAGGGACAGCCAGTGAGGGTCTGTGGGGACCATCCTGGCTTTGCTGTATTATCAGAAGTAGGGTAGGGGTTAGTCCCTCAGTCATGTCCGACTCTTTTGCGACCTCCAGGACTGTAGCCTGCCAGGCTCCTCTGTCCATGGAATTTCCCAGGCAAGAGTACCAGAGTGGAGGGCCATTCCCTTCTCCAGGGGATCTTCCTGACCCAGGGATCGAACCCAGATCTCCTGCTGCGGGCAGATTCTTTACCATCCAAGCCACCAGGAAAGCCCGCCACAGACATGCTGTGGGGAACCAGTCACCCAGCTCTCTACCAAGCACCCCAAGGACAGAAGTCTCGCGGGGATGTTTCTGGGTCTGAAAGTGGGACCTAGTCACCCACAGACCCGCCCAGTGCATGTAAAAAAAGTGATCCCTTGGCTTTCTCTCCCCACCCAAGCTTCAGATGGACGAATGCCTGCAAAGGAGGCATCATTCTAGGGTTGGCCCTGCTGTCCTTGCCCTGGGTGGCCCCGTCCCTCCAGGGGAGGGGACCCAGGAGCTGGCACAGAGGCTGGCAAAGGCCTCCCTCAGGCCAAACCACGTCATCAGGCTGGTCTGACTGCAGAAAAGGAGACCCTGAATGGCCACTGCCCAGAACAGTCATCGGACGCTTTCATGTTCGGGGACCAATTAATTATCCCAACCTCTCGATTTGAAAAGGAGGATATTTAATCTCCTGTTTTCCCTAGGGTCTCAGCCCTTTGACCCCACTTCTTGACCCCTGCCCTTCCACCTAGCGTGTTCCCCAGAGTCCTCCCTACTGTCCCCACCCCGGTCCCAACTCTGCAGCATCTTGGTTTGGTAAACAAGGCTCCGGAGTGGGGGAGGTTGATGCATCTTTTGACGAAGCCACGCTTTTCACAGGGTGAGTGGACGAGCCCAGGAGAAAGGAACCAGGCCTGTGAGGGGTCACTGCCACCCAGCGCTCATGGGACTTTGCCCTGTGAACCCAGGAGGCTCTTGGCGCGCCCCTGGACGGTGAGCACGTCATGTCACCATGCCGCGAGGCAGGGTCATTCTAGCTTTTTCCCCCGAGCATTGTCATGTGGTGAGGTTGGCCAGCCACCCCCTGGCAGCGGGAATGGCTGCCACAGATGAAATCAAAGGGTCCACCAGGGAGCCAGCAGAGTCCACTTGCAGACACGGGGCTCTGAGCGCTAGCCCCTGCTTTCTCCAGGGTCACAAACAATCCAGGGTCAAAATGGGGAGTGCCGATGGGGTCTGGGTTCAAATCCCAGTTTTGCTCCCAGTTAGCATCTGTGACCGGGGAAGGCAATGGCACCCCACCCCAGTACCCTTGCCTGGAAAATCCAATGGACGGAGGAGCCTGGTGGGCTGCAGTCCATGGGGTCGCTAACAGTCGGACAGACTGAGCGACTTCACTTTCACTTTTCTCTTTCATGCATTGGAGAAGGAAATGGCAACCCACTCCAGTGTTCTTGCCTGGAGACTCCCAGGGATGGGGGCGCCTGGTGGGCTGCCGTCTATGGGGTCACACAGAGTCGGACACGACTGAAGTGACTTAGCAGCAGCAGCAGCAGCATCTGTGACCTCGAGCGTAAGGAGCTCCCCCTGGCTTCAGTCTCCTCGTCCTCAAGAGGAGGCGAGTCAGGGCACTGATTGCACAGCTCAGTCAGTGACTCAGTCATGTCTGGCTCTTGGCGACCCCGTGGGCCGCAGCACGCCAGGCCTCCCTGCCCATCACCAACTCCCAGAGTTCACTCCAGCTCACGTCCATTGAGTCAGGGGTGCCACTCATCCTCTGTCGTCCCCTTCTCCTCCAGCCTTCAATCTTTCCCCACATCAGGGTCTTTTCCAATGGGTCAGTTCTTTGCCTCAGGGGGCCAAAGTACTGGAGTTTCAGCTTCAACGTCAGTCCTTCCAATGAACATTCAGGACTGATCTCCTCTAGGATGGACTGCTGGGATCTCCTTGCAGTGAAATGTAGGTTGATTGTAAAAATGAAGTTAGACCACCTAGGCAAAATGTTGGGTTGCTGTGAGGTTTATAGAAGGGTTGGCTAACTTTATCTTTTTCTAATGGGAGCTTCTTCCTTCTGGTGGGTGAACTCTGGCCCAGCGTCATCCTCCTCCCCAATCTCCTCACACCCTGGGGCCCCCAGGAGACCTAAATTCTAGGTCCTAAACCAGGGCCTGTACCAAGTCTGAGTCTGCCTGTGGTACGCTGTTCAGTCTCTGAGTTGTACCCAACCCTTTTGTGACCCCATGGATGTAGCCTGCCAGGCTCTTCTGTCCATGGGATTTCCCAGGCAAGAATACTGGAGTGGGTTGCCATGCCCTTCTCCAGGGGAGCTTCCTGACCCAGGGATCAAAGCCCAGTCTCCATATCTCCTGCATTGGCAGGTGGGTTCTTTATCACTGCGCCACATGGGAAGCTCCCAGGTCTGCTTGAGTCCCTGGTTATCCTGAGCTGGAGGTTCTCAACCAGAGGTGACTCTGCCCTATGGGGACATGCGAAGATGTCTGGAGGCACTTTGGGCTGTCACATGTGGGCAGAGGGGTGCTACTGGCATCCAGAAGGCAGAGCCCAGGGATGCCACTCAGCATTCTACAAGGCACAGGATGGCCCAGTCCCAAAGCTCAGTCCTGCAGAGATTGAGAAAGCCTGCTCTGAGCGTGGGGCCACAGAGAGAGAGAGCTAGGACCAGGCTCCTGCCTCCCCACCACCCCAGGAGAAGCTTGTTGCCCCCCTACCACTAACCATGGTCACCAGGAGAGGGGAGAGCGCCCCTCCTATGATATTCCCATTCTCCCACATTTCCCCAAAGAGCTCCACAGAACAAAAGCAATGACGCAAATTATGTATCCTGAGAAGCCAGCCACAATATGCATTCATGTAAATCAATGAACAAAAACCAATTGCTGTGGCACCAATTGCTAAACAAAGCCTCGGAACTAATGCCTGTAATTGGAAGTATTCAGGAGGGTGATAAAAATCTATCCATAGCGCCAAGTCCTCCTCTGTCTCCCGGGGACACTTGCAGCCTTTCAGCTGTCACTCGGCCCCAGCGGCTCTGGGAAGGGAGCCTCCGAGCATCCTTGGTCACCAGGGTCCCCTCTGAGTTAAATCCTCGCTGGGCGCCTATCCTCTCACTTGGAGGCAGATTCCAGGAGGGCCCTGGTTACCTTGGTTACGGTCAGGGACACACCAGTCACCCTAATGAAAGGGGGCGGGGGTGGAGGCAGGTGGGAGGATGGTATACAAGAGGTTGATCTGGAAATTTCTAGCCCTTTCATAATTCTGTCTGCAAAATAGAGTCTGGGTGGCACTCCCAAGCTTGCTAGAGACTAACTGACCGTTCCCTTCTGCTCTCTCTACGGGTATTTTTTAGGTCTCCAGTGCCATTATTCCTGAAGACATTGCCCTAAACAGCTCCCTCAACATCAAACCAAGAGCTCAGATGCTATAACTGGGGGCAATGCCAGTGTGAATACTGGGGGAGATAAACGATATGACAACAGACAAGCGGGCAGAGCACAGTACCGACTGTGTCTTTCCGACTAACCATCACGATACCTGTAAGGTACCACCTTTGACCAAGAAGCGATTTCATGACCAGAGAAGAAAGGAACTTGATAGCACCTTGAAACTGTGTGCAAGGCACACGAGAGGCAATTACAACCTTAATTTATTTTTCAAATTTCTAAATGGAAAAAAATAATTTACTTCAAAAGCCATTCATCTTTCTTGGGGATGGGGAAGAAAGACTTCCCCAAACCACATGACTCCACGGAGCGTCCTGTTTTGTGTGTTACGGCACAGACTGTATCGTAGCTTCTCTGCTCACATGCCCACGAGCCTTGAAAAGATGCTGCCTCCCTTCCTGAAATAGGGCTAGGCACTGGGAATGAATGGGTCCAATCACCCAACCTCGGCTCCCTGAAGGGGTGCTGGAACATACGTTGTCCCCATTAACCTCAACATAGCTCTTAGCAATAAACAAACAAATGCTATCCAGTCAGTCGCTCTGACCAGCAGAACCGGCATCCATCCGCACGGAAACCCTAGCAGCACACGCCGTCTTGGTGTCACACCCCTCCTCTGTGGGTCCTCACACGGACTCACTTCGTGATGCTCTTCTGAGAATTAAAATTGATGGCAAGGGCAGTTCCTGGCGGTCCAGGGGTTACCATTTGGCACATTCAGCACCATGGGCCCGGGATTCGGTCTCTGGGTGGGGAACTGAGATCCTGCAAGCTGCACGGCATGGCCAAAATATTAATTAATTAATTAAAAGCACACTTGTAAACTTAAGAAAAGAGGCGGAGAGTGAAGGGCACGCCACAAAGCCCCTGGGATCTGTTAATAGTTTCTGTGGAAGCAGAGGGAACTGTTGGGTAAACGCGGTAATAAGGGGGACCCGAGGACCCGCCATCCTGTGACGGGTTGAAAGAGGTTTCCGAGGCCTTCGCGCTGAGCTTCCCAGCGCTGCTGAATGACCCTCCCATCTGAGAGAGAATGCGGGGAGCCCAGCCTCACGCCCTCCCATCCGCGTCTTGAATGCCGAGCCCGCGTGCTTGAGGTGGGCCGCCTGGCTGCTGGACATCAGAGGCTGGAGTCCAGGGCGCCCGGGGGCCTGACGGGGGTCAGATGGGCCCCAGAGCCTCTGCTGCCTCGTCCACAAGGTCAGAAGGTGGGTGCAGGCTCCCAGAGCCCCATCCAGCTCTGAAGCTCTGCGGCTTCAGGGTGTGAGAGAAACCGATGACATATTCTGTCATCCCTGGGCAAGAGGGCAGCCTTTGCTTCCGCGACGCCCCCGTGGCCCCCAGCGCAATGCTGCCCAGAGCTCAGGGGCATACCTGCCGGTCAGCGCATCGGCCAGATCCCCTGGTTCGTGACTGCCAGCTCCGTGCTCTTTTAATTAGAAAAAGGTCAATCAGTCAACAACCCGTACATTTCCACAGCGCTGCGGCGCCACTGGGCAGCTTGGGAAGAAGTGGGCACCAGCCAAGTCGCATCCCCGACTCCATCCGACAGGCAGACTAAGACCTGCCTGAGCACAAACTCGGGCACGTGCGTGCACACGCACGCACACAGGGGCATGTGCCCACACGCATGTCCACACCTGTACACTCACACTCGGGAGGCTACAGGGGCCCAGCTCTTCCCTCCAAGGAAACCACCCTGCGAGCACACAGCTTTTGGTGGACTCACAGAGATTTTCCCTGAGAGGCTTTGCCAGCCTCAAAGATTTGGAGGAAAATGACCCAACCGCAGCACGCAATCAGAAAGAGGGCGCCAAGGACTGCAGCAACCCAGCAAGCTGACCAAGGCGTGGGTCCCTCCACGGACTTGTCTGTGCCCCGAGTGGGCTTCCCTCGGGGTTCAGAATCTGCCTGCATGGGGTCGCAAAGAGTCGGACATGACTGAACGACTTTCACTTCACAATGCAGGAGACCCGGGTTCGATCCCTGCGTCGGGAAGATACCCCGGAGAAGGAAATGGCAACCTGCTCCAGTCTTCTTGCCTGGAGAATGCCATGGACAGAGGAGCCTGGCAGGCTACAGTCCATGGGGTCACAAGAGTTGGACATGATTTAGTGACTAAACCATCGACCACCACGAGTGTGCTGGCAAGGGGCTCCCCATCATTGGAAAGAGGCAACCTCTCAAAAAGATGAGCTACAGAGAAAACAACCTCTAAATAAGTATTGCAGGGCAGGGGTGGGGGGGGGCGCTCAGCTTCCTCCCCTGAAAGCACATCCCTCTAACCCAAAATTTTCCCCATTTTCCAAGTCAGTGCCCTCGACAGGGCGCATGAGGCGCCTGGACCCTGTCCTCTGTCATCGCTTCACCAGGGAACTGGGGTCAGTTTAGAGTGGTTGGAATTCATTGCTTTAGATTCACCTCCGATCTTATCAAAGCGGCTGTCTTGGAGGCAGGGAGGGGCTCCTGGTTTTGTTCCTTGGGATTGGGCTCCCTTCTCGCTCCTCCCTCGCCCCCGCCCCCGGAGCCTGAGCAGAGATCCCCCCATCTCTGAAGTTAAGGGCTGTAAGAAGATTTCATTTTATTATATCTCCAACAGCCCTGATATTTTAAATTTGCCTTTGACAAAGTCGGAGCCCTGGAATCATCATTTAGGAAACAAAGCTTAACCGGGAGCTTTTAAGGAGGGTTTTCTTTTTTTTTTCCCTTTCAATTTTAGCAGGCTAGTAAAAATCAATAACGCCACGTTCCCATCTGTAGCCCACCTGACATCTCATGAATGGTCAATGGAGCCTGCTTCTAGCTGCTGAAGCTGCTGTGAGCAGCAGTGGCCAGGCCAGCCGGGGATCACGTTTCTTTTCTGCCAATTTAAAGTCCTATCTCCCTGCCCCGAAGATGCTCCTGGGTGACTTCCTTGGGGGAAAAGCTTGGCTCTTTCCAGAAAGAGTTCAGAGGGACCAAATTGAGGACAGGAAAACTGTGGGGTGGGGAGGAGAGGTATTATCTGAGCCTAGAGATGGTCAAACTCTTTGTCCCTCAAAGGATTCGTTAAATAGGACAAGCCTAGGATGGGGATTTGGAGGGTATTATTCCGCTGCAATTAGCCATGAGCTCCGGGATTCAAGAAGCTGCAAATTGGTCCTGGCTGGTGCCGAAAGATTTGGGACCCACAGCCCTGTTTGGATGCTCCGCAAGCCCTGCCTGGGCTGAACTCAGGGCATCAGCAAAACACTGGCTGTGCTGGGTACCCCGAGGACAGGAATCTGCCCAGCTGCCCCAGGCATTTAAATGTGCCCTGGAGGAGGGCCCAGGAGACCTGCCTGGCTTTTCTCTCTGTTTTCTCCTTATTTTTTATTTTTGTCTCTAAGCTGTTGCAGCTAAGCAATGTTCTCAGTGTCCCTCTTTCATCCACCGATAAATTCTGAATTCCTTGACCTTGTTTTTAAGACTTTCTAAGACATGGCCCTATTTGTAGTTTTCGACGTGGCTTTGTATTATTCCCCAACATGAGATGTGTATAAGAGACAGGCGCGGGGCACAGGGACCGGGCAGATACGACTCCCAGACAATGGAGTCGAAACTCACGGGCCACTTGTAGGCACAGGACACGCGGAAAAAACGAGGCTCCGCAAACAAGAGCCCGAGTGAGGCGGGGGGGACATGAAACGGCCTCCCCCCGCCACCACCCCACCCCGAGGCCTTTTCAGAGCCACAGGCTGAACCATATTGTCGCTCCCAAGCCAAGTTTAACTTCTAAAGAAATCTTTTCAAGATGTTCAAAGCGCCGGAGAGCAGTTGGGCGCTAAGCGCTCCCATCTGCCGCTCAGGCCCCGCCCGCCGTAATCCCTGGCGCCCCGGGCAGAGGCCCCGCGGCAGGGCCCGCTGTGCCCCTCGGCGCGCCCGGGGGTCTGGGAGCCGCTCGGGGTGGACCCCGCCTGCGCCGACGCTCAGCTCTGCCTGGGCGTGAGCCGGCGCTGGGGAGCCGCCCTTGAATCCCCGGGACCCCCAGGGCCCTGTCAGAGGAAAGGGGGGCCCAGGGCCCGGCAGCCAGGCCTGAAATTCCAGAATTTCCAGTGCAAAGAAACAGGGATCTATCTGATTCCAAACAGAGAACTGTCTTTACATTGGTTTTGGTTTTTTCCTTCTCTTTTTGCTTTTCTCCTAGAGTATGGACGCCATCGTAAGTCGGCATGAAATGAGATAGCTGCCTGTTTTAATAAGAGAACCACACGGGCTTTTTTTTTTTAAACTATGTCAACCATCTCATTTTTGACCCTGAACATCCAGGGCCCAGGACGCTGTGGGCAGGAGGTCTGTTATTCCAGGGGCCAGGATCGCAGAGGGTCGGGGGATTGTGGGTGGAGCCCAGGGGATGAAGAGGAGTAGGCTCCCAGGGCGAGGGGTGAAGGGCCAGGGAGGAGAGGTGGAGGAAGCAGAGCAGGAGGCTGAGAGGAGCAGAGCAGGAGGAGTCAGCCTGGGGAGCGAGGGGATGACAGCGAGGAAGCAGGCTGCAGGCCTCCTGTGGAACCCCCTGAGACAGAGACCCAGGCCGGCTTGAGCAGGAGAGAGAGAGAGAGAGCGCGCGCCAGGGATCTGGCCGCAGCGTCTGCCCGGCCAGGTTGCAGGGAGAGGCAGCGTGGGGACTGCGTCCCAGCACGAGAGCTGCGACGATGCTGGGCTGCTGAAGCCCTTTATCCCCTGCTCAGAGCAGAGCCCGAGGGCTGTGTGCTGCTCTGGATTGCAGCGGGGGGCACCAGGGGCGGTGAGCATGTTCGTGAGCCATTTCCTGAATGGCATGAAAGGGAAAGTGTTAGTCATTTAGCTGTGTCCGACTGTTGGCGACCCCATGGACAGTAGCCTGCCAGGCTCCCCTGTCCATGGAATTCTCCAGGCAAGACTACTGGAGTGAATTGTCATTCTTTTCTCCAGAGGATNCAGGGGCGGTGAGCACGTTCGTGAGCCATTTCCTGAATGGCATGAAAGGGAAAGTGTTAGTCATTTAGCTGTGTCCGACTGTTGGCGACCCCATGGACAGTAGCCTGCCAGGCTCCCCTGTCCATGGAATTCTCCAGGCAAGACTACTGGAGTGAATTGTCATTCTTTTCTCCAGAGGATAGTCCCAACCCAGGAATTTGAATCTGGGTCTCCTGCATTATAGGCAGATTCTTTACCATCTGAGCTACCAGGGAAGCCTGGTAGCCAATGGATGGCATGACCCTGGACAGATCACTTAAACTCATCGTGCCTTAGTTTTCCCATCTGTAAAATGGGGGCGGTTTATGAATACACATAACCTCACAGGGTTGTTGCCAGGGTTAACATCCATAACGTGCTGAGAACAGTATCAGGGACATAGTAGGTGCCAGGTGAGGCTGAGCCATGATTATTATTATTATTACTGTTTTACTTATCCCAGGAGAGAGTGAGAGGCTGACAGTCTCAGATGTCGCCTCGGCTGGTAGAGAAAACAGGGGACAGTTTTTGCCTCCAGAGTACAGGTGGACGCCACCAGCCTCCCCTCCTCTCCTCACCCCCACTGCCCCGGGCACCCCACACCTGGCAGCTTGGCAGATCTGAGACCACCCGCCAGGAGGCTGGGGGCTAGAGTTCTCAGTGCAGATGCTTGCCAGAAGCTCTGTGGGGAGAAACCACCCTTCAGGGCTCTGGGAGGCCACGATCACCAGGCATTTCTGGCGGCAGCTGCGTTTCAAAGCCGCCCTGGGAACGGAGATTCAGATGGGCTCCAACTGGCCCACCAGCGGCTCCATGGGCCTGGTGACCCCCCAGCTGGCTTTTGGCCACAAATAGCAATGCTTGAGCTGTCAGCAGACAGACACAGAAGGTTGGTTTGCTTTGGGGTTTGGGTTTCTCTATTAAAAAAATTTTTTTTCTGGTGCCCCACTAGAATCGGGGCGACAGCAATGATAACTCTTGAAAGTCTTCAGAAACAACTCTGGCCAGAGGGCCAGCCTTCCTTGCTGTCTAGAAGGGTATTGAAGTGGACTCTGCACGTGGTCCAAACTCTTCTTTCTTCAGCCAGCATTTGGCCCAGGGCACCTCTCACCACACCCCAGCCCTGATCCTGCCCGAGATCAACAAACCTGGGCCCAGAGTGGGGACCTGATCAGGCTGTGTGTCTGTGAAGAGAACAGGTCCATGGAGAAGACAGCCTGCTGCTCCCATGGCGGGGGAGGGGAGGGGATGACGTAAGGGATGCTTTGATTGGCACGTGACTGGTGGGGGACGTGACTGGTGCTTAGTGGATGAGGCTGGGACTTTTGGAGCTGAGAGTATCGCCTCAGTTTCCCCATCAACAACTGTCCCGATTCCCTAAGGTTATTACGCACATCCAGTGAACTCATCTGGACCAAGCCCCCAGAACGATGCCTGGAACTTAGAAACATCAGCTGTCACTTCCCTGTAATCTACCAAACAGTCCCAGCCACACACACTCGTCCTGTGCTCTACATTAATTCTCAAACATTCCACCAGCCGTTCAAATAATCTGAGCCTGAAACGTGGCTCTTTAAGGAAAAGAAAAAAACACGAACACAAAACAGTTTTTGAGATGCACCGACTCTGCCAGGAATGCAATCACCCTGTTGTATCCGACTCAGTGGGTTCACCTCCTCAGATCCTCCCAGACCCAGATCTTCAGCATCCTGGTCCACCTGACTCTGCAGGGCGTTGTGTGCCACACCTGAGGCCAGCCAGCCCTGTGCCCTTGTGTCCAGATATTTCTGATGTTTGTGGAGTCAGAACAAAGGTGCAGTTGCCTGCAGGACCAGATAACATAACCCGGTGAGGCCGGAGAATTAACTCCTCATGGAACCAACTTCAACCAAGGGGCGTGAAGATTCCCTTCCTTTCTTTTTTCGGGTGGTCTGTTCTTGAGTGTGGGCTTCCAGGTGGTTCTGGGGTAAATAATTCACCTGCCAATGCAGGAGACAGGGGTTCAGATCCATGGGTTGGGAAGATCCCCTGGGGAAAGAAATGGCAACCCACTCCAGTATTGCTGCCTGGAAAATCTCACGGACAGAGGAAGCTAGCAGGCTATAGTCCACGAAATCACAGAGTCAGACACGACTTAGCGACTAAACAACATTCTTAAGTGTAATCTCTACATCTGATCCAACTTCCTGTGGAGCTGGGCTTACTCAGCCCGCCAGCGATGTGTCTGAAGAAGTGGCTTACCCAGCATCATATCACCCCGTGTAGCGTTTCCATCCCTCACTCTTGCTGCCTGGGGATGGCACCTCTAGAGAAAGCGTCATTTTCTTCCTGCCTCATACTGGCATTTCTGGGGAACCTGGACTAAAATTTTCCTAAAAAACAGGAGATTGTATTTCATCTTGGTGGTAACTTCACTGAGAGTTGTTTACCGTTTCAGGAAATCGCATAATCGATAATGACAACACTAAAGGTATTTGAGCCACCAGTACAGTATATTTCCATCAGTCCACATTTGTGGCCACGGCACTGATGGCGGTGGGCTCTGAGAATAGTTGTTCCTGTGTATCTGTTTATTGACCTATTTCTTTATGAATGACTTCCCTTTTACTTCTCCCTTATAGTACATGTAGGGCATTATATTGATTTCTGTTATATATATATGGGGCAGTTATATTATCTATAAAAGTAATATTAAGATAGATAAGAGATCATCACAAGATATTTGACCTAGAAAGTGGGCACCGGGGTTGGTAGAGCTGAGCACCTGTGATGGAGAAGAAAGAGTTCCAAGGCCTCTAGTCAGCTGCGTCCTGACGGGTAAGACATCCCCATGGGCTTCGGTTTTTTGAGGCTGAATGAGATGACTCCTAGAGGCTTTTATAGCCGTGTCATCTGAGGTTTAATTTAGGAGATGTCACCTGCTCTGGGCTTCCCAGGTGGCTCAGTAAAGAATCCACCTGCCAATGCAGGAGACGCGGGTTCCATCCCTGAGTCAGGAAGATCCCCTGGAGAAGGCGATGGCAACCCACTCCAGTCTTCTTGCCCGGGACACCCCATGGACGGAGGAGCCTGGCGGGCTCCTGTCACAAAACATTCAGACATGATGGAGCAACTGAAACAGCAGCGACCGCTGCTTTAGTTTTTCCGGGTTTCCGCCGAGGTGCTTCACCAGTTGTCAGGAGCTAAATCCAGCCCTGCCCTCACACGTAAGGAGCTTCCCTTCTGAGATGGGCAGGAAGTGGGTAGATGCCCCCCAGGGTCAGCTTTGACTCCAAAATCACGTTCAGACTACAACACCCAGATGGCAGCCATCCCAGCTCACCAGCCACCTGCCCCGGTGGAGGACGTCTGACCGCGACCTCTAAGTCGGCTGACCTGTAAAAGTTCCGTGTCTGTCCCAGCTGGGTCCCCATGCTGGCCCTGCCCGCTGGGTGTGGCCTCCGGGGCTGGCGGCTGCCTCCGCCTCTCTGTCCCACCAGGCCACCCGCCGGATCCCACACCCCGGTCCAACCACAGCGCCAAGGCCAAGCGCGTGGCATGCAGGTACAAGTCCTCATTACAGGGCAGGAGGTTTCGAGCCAGGCCGCTGCCTGTTCACTTTTCTGGGTGGGCACGGAGGGGACTGAGTGTGGTTCAGAAGGAGGAAGAACTTTCTTGCCGAACCCCAGCCCCCACCCCGACCCCCCAGGTTTCAGGACCAAACCCGCATTGTTAACCCCGTCCACTGTACCTGTCTCTTATACACATCTAGATGTGTATAAGAGACAGCCAGTGAACTCATCTGGACCAAGCCCCCAGAACGATGCCTGGAACTTAGAAACATCAGCTGTCACTTCCCTGTAATCTACCAAACAGTCCCAGCCACACACACTCGTCCTGTGCTCTACATTAATTCTCAAACATTCCACCAGCCATTCAAATAATCTGAGCCTGAAACGTGGCTCTTTAAGGAAAAGAAAAAAACACGAACACAAAACAGTTTTTGAGATGCACCGACTCTGCCAGGAATGCAATCACCCTGTTTTATCCGACTCAGTGGGTTCACCTCCTCAGATCCTCCCAGACCCAGATCTTCAGCATCCTGGTCCACCTGACTCTGCAGGGCGTTGTGTGCCACACCTGAGGCCAGCCAGCCCTGTGCCCTTGTGTCCAGATATTTCTGATGTTTGTGGAGTCAGAACAAAGGTGCAGTTGCCTGCAGGACCAGATAACATAACCCGGTGAGGCCGGAGAATTAACTCCTCATGGAACCAACTTCAACCAAGGGGCGTGAAGTTTCCCTTCCTTTCTTTTTTCGGGTGGTCTGTTCTTGAGTGTGGGCTTCCAGGTGGTTCTGGGGTAAAGAATTCACCTGCCAATGCAGGAGACAGGGGTTCAGATCCATGGGTTGGGAAGATCCCCTGGGGAAAGAAATGGCAACCCACTCCAGTATTGCTGCCTGGAAAATCTCACGGACAGAGGAAGCTAGCAGGCTATAGTCCACAAAATCACAGAGTCAGACACGACTTAGCGACTAAACAACATTCTTAAGTGTAATCTCTACATCTGATCCAACTTCCTGTGGAGCTGGGCTTACTCAGCCCGCCAGCGATGTGTCTGAAGAAGTGGCTTACCCAGCATCATATCACCCCGTGTAGCGTTTCCATCCCTCACTCTTGCTGCCTGGGGATGGCACCTCTAGAGAAAGCGTCATTTTCTTCCTGCCTCATACTGGCATTTCTGGGGAACCTGGACTAAAATTTTCCTAAAAAACAGGAGATTGTATTTCATCTTGGTGGTAACTTCACTGAGAGTTGTTTACCGTTTCAGGAAATCGCATAATCGATAATGACAACACTAAAGGTATTTGAGCCACCAGTACAGTATATTTCCATCAGTCCACATTTGTGGCCACGGCACTGATGGCGGTGGGCTCTGAGAATAGTTGTTCCTGTGTATCTGTTTATTGACCTATTTCTTTATGAATGACTTCCCTTTTACTTCTCCCTTATAGTACATGTAGGGCATTATATTGATTTCTGTTATATATATATGGGGCAGTTATATTATCTATAAATGTAATATTAAGATAGATAAGAGATCATCACAAGATATTTGACCTAGAAAGTGGGCACCGGGGTTGGTAGAGCTGAGCACCTGTGATGGAGAAGAAAGAGTTCCAAGGCCTCTAGTCAGCTGCGTCCTGACGGGTAAGACATCNTCTCCCTTATAGTACATGTAGGGCATTATATTGATTTCTGTTATATATATATGGGGCAGTTATATTATCTATAAATGTAATATTAAGATAGATAAGAGATCATCACAAGATATTTGACCTAGAAAGTGGGCACCGGGGTTGGTAGAGCTGAGCACCTGTGATGGAGAAGAAAGAGTTCCAAGGCCTCTAGTCAGCTGCGTCCTGACGGGTAAGACATCGGTCCCCATGGGCTTCGGTTTTTTGAGGCTGAATGAGATGACTCCTAGAGGCTTTTATAGCCGTGTCATCTGAGGTTTAATTTAGGAGATGTCACCTGCTCTGGGCTTCCCAGGTGGCTCAGTAAAGAATCCACCTGCCAATGCAGGAGACGCGGGTTCCATCCCTGAGTCAGGAAGATCCCCTGGAGAAGGCGATGGCAACCCACTCCAGTCTTCTTGCCCGGGACACCCCATGGACGGAGGAGCCTGGCGGGCTCCTGTCACAAAACATTCAGACATGATGGAGCAACTGAAACAGCAGCGACCGCTGCTTTAGTTTTTCCAGGTTTCCGCCGAGGTGCTTCACCAGTTGTCAGGAGCTAAATCCAGCCCTGCCCTCACACGTAAGGAGCTTCCCTTCTGAGATGGGCAGGAAGTGGGTAGATGCCCCCCAGGGTCAGCTTTGACTCCAAAATCACGTTCAGACTACAACACCCAGATGGCAGCCATCCCAGCTCACCAGCCACCTGCCCCGGTGGAGGACGTCTGACCGCGACCTCTAAGTCGGCTGACCTGTAAAAGTTCCGTGTCTGTCCCAGCTGGGTCCCCATGCTGGCCCTGCCCGCTGGGTGTGGCCTCCGGGGCTGGCGGCTGCCTCCGCCTCTCTGTCCCACCAGGCCACCCGCCGGATCCCACACCCCGGTCCAACCACAGCGCCAAGGCCAAGCGCGTGGCATGCAGGTACAAGTCCTCATTGCAGGGCAGGAGGTTTCGAGCCAGGCTGCTGCCTGTTCACTTTTCTGGGTGGGCACGGAGGGGACTGAGTGTGGTTCAGAAGGAGGAAGAACTTTCTTGCCGAACCCCAGCCCCCACCCCGACCCCCCAGGTTTCAGGACCAAACCCGCATTGTTAACCCCGTCCACTGTACTGTGCAGATGACAGGAATCAGCTAGCGACTGGGACAATCGCCCACCCCATCCAAGAGCCCTCTCTTCTACCCCTTNGGGTGAGAGGGTAAAGGAGATTGGGGAGATGGGGGGGGCATGGCCAGCTGTTCTCAAGCCCTAAGTCTTACAGCCAAACAGTAACCAAGGAAGCTATTAAGAGCTCTAATTAGCTTAACTACGGCTTTTGAATAGCTCACACAAAAAAGGACGTTTCTTAATTGAGGGTCTCCTGCTATGTTTTCATGGAGCTTGTGAGTTTCTGCCTAAGAAGCAGAACCAAGGAGGCTCCCGGGAGCTTCAGGAACTTTCTGGGTCTCAAAGGGTGCTTTAGAGTCTGTCAGAGGCAGCTTCCAGACAGGTTTAAAGCCACAGGAGAATTTACATACCTCTGGGGGCTTGGACGAAGCTTAGATATTGCTGACAAATTTCCAGAATTTTGCTTTATTAAAGCAGAATTTATTGAGGACCTACTATGCCCAAAGAAAGCCCGTTCTGCAAAGATGATCAGGGCTGAGGGTCTCAGACTCATGGCCCTCTCTCTGTGGCCTCCGGGAGCAGAGACTATGCTCCTGAACCCTGAGGCCCCCTTCAGCTTTTTTTTTTTTTCCATTTAGCCACAAGCCAATCTTATTTAAATCAGGACTGTCGAAAAGAAATAGTCCGTCAGCCACTTGTGATCTGAATTTTAGTGTAAGAGATCAGTTTAAATATGGTGCACACAAAGAGTCATGAGACTTTTGTTTTGGGATAGGTAAGGCAGTGGCCAACTATTACTCATTAGTAGCTTTCTTGAAGTAAGCTGTCAAGCCTCCCCTTCTCCCTCCTGACTGTCAGCGAAGATCACTTTTGTTCCAGGGATGGATGACCTGGGATTCTCCGAGTAGCCCGCCAGTGTCTCCTCTCCCCAGCTGATGCCTTTTCCTGCTGATGGCTGTCTCAGAGGACCTGCAGGCTGTCTTTTGCCCAAATAGACTGAGGGGCTTGGCCCAGTCACTTGCCTCCCTTTTCCACAGTACAGCACCGGGCACACTCCTGAACAAAAATATTCCTGCCTTTCTCCACGCCACCCGTTTTTAATCATTCTCTCTCTGGGCATGACTGAGAGGTTCCTGCTTGCAGGCCCAACATCCTGTCTCTAACCCTCTTCAGCTCCCCCCTCCTCCACCAAACCAAGATAATAAAATGAAGCTAATCAGAAAGCAAATCCTGGGTGCAGGAAGCCCCCTCACCCCTCTCCAGATCATGAATAGTGTTGGGGGCCGGGTCCTGGTCTCCTGGGGGTGGGGATGGGCCAGCTCCACAGGGGTGACCATCAGCCCCCGGAGAGGCCGGGGTGGGGGGAGCGCTGCTGAGCCTGCTGGGGGGTCTGCTCAGCCGCCAGGGTCCTTGGTCCTTGCTCCCTGCTCCCTGCTCCTGAAGATGCCCTAGGGAGCATTAACCCGCCGCCCCACAGCCACAGCCAGAGGCAGAGGCAGAGAGCCGCCTGCTGCTCTCATGGGGCACCCCTGGCCGAGGACCTCCGCTCTGGGGCCCGGGGACCCCCCCCCCGGAGTGCCGTGCAGTGGCAGGGTGACCCAGTCCACCCAGGAGGGGGCCCCTGTCCGAAGGCAGCCTCCCGGGCCCCCAGGCCCCCCCGCCTGGCGCTCCGCACTGCTGACAAGGCCCCCCGATATTCATGCACACTCCAGTTGGAGAGCAACCTCCCAGTGACAGCCCTGCTGCAGGGGTCAAAGGGTCAGGATGAATCGATTTTATCGACTTTCATGGCTGGGACTTTCATGGCTGGGAGGAGCCCCGCTGGGCCCAGCCTAGCTTCGCCCCCCGCAACCTGCGGCAGCCCATGCAGTCTTTGCTCCCTCGGGTGGGGCCCATTTCCTGAGCACCTCGACAGTGAGTGGGCCAGGTGGACAAAATCCATGTCCTCTAGGGTCCCCCTTCTAGAGGGAAGGCCGCTTTATGTTCAGGTAACACTTGACTTACCAACACCGTTACACTGAGATCAGCCTGTGAACCGAGGAGCTTTTTAAGGTGGGCGGGTATGTTATCACCCCCTTTTTACAGGTGAGGGACTCAGTGGGTAAACTCTGGGAGCTGGTGATGGACAGGCAAGCCTGGCATGCTGCAGTCCATGGGGTCGCAAAGAGCTGGACACGACTGAGCCTCTGAATTGAACTGAACTGAACAGGTGAAAGAACAGGGCCAGAGAGGCCAGAGGGCTTGTCCAAAGCCTCCACTTGTAATGGGAAGTGGTCGCTGAGGGCAGTGCCCTCTTCCACCCCCATCCACCCAGTGGAGACTTGCAGACCCGCATCTCTGCAGGGCCCTGGCTCATAGCTGGACAGTTCTGTCCCCCAGGGGACATGTGGCAAGGTCTGCACACATTTCGGTCATCACCACTAGGGAAGGCTCCTGATATCCCCTGAGTGGAGGCCAGGGCTGCTGCTAAACACCTGATATTGCCCAGGACAGCCCCGCAGAGCAACGGGCCATCCACCCAAACTGTCAGCAGTGGAAAGCCCTGCACCGGGGGCAAGGCGGGTATTTAACACTTTAGCTTGGTTGTTCCTTGTCAGCACCATGGAGGTAAAATTATACTGCCCATTTTACAGAAAGCAACGCTGAGGGCAGCAGCGGTAACTAGTGCCCAAGATCACAACGAGTGGAAAGAGGAGGGCTGGGACTTAAATGAGGGTTCGCACTTGGAGCCCAGCTCCAAGGATCTGCGGTTTTGCTCCTAAGCCTCCTGGTCACCTGGGAGTCTGAGAACAGGATGGTGGTGAGTGGCCTCTGTGGTCACCCACGGGGCCCTGCGATGGAGCCGCTCGAGAAGCGCCATACTCTTCATCCCCTGCAGACTTGGGGGCCTCTCCTTACTGAGCCCACCTTGCCGGGTGGCCCCAGCTCCTGGCTGCCAAGTTGCCTCATTACCCACTAAGGAAATTCCCTTGAAACTCTCTTTTGATTTTCTTTTTAGGTTTTCTCCTTTTTTTTTTTTGCAGGAGCCGATCCCCAGGAACCTGTCTTCAACCTGGCATTAGATCAAAGCCTTAAGCTGCCAGCATGTCTCACCAACCTGGGCCACGTCCGCAGCATCCTGTGAGCACCCCGGAGCTCATCCTGCCGTCACCACCGAGCCCCGCCACCAGGTGCATGAGCCCCCCGCTGCCCAACCTGACCGCTCCTGAGAGAGGCTCCCCGGGGCCCCCTCCCCACTTGGGGGACCCCCTCTTTCCTGACCCGAGCTGGCATGGACTGGAAAAAGGAGAAAGTGGGGACCAGGGTTTTTTTTCCTTCCAAATCAGAAATAATGGCAACCCACTCCAGTACTCCTGCCTGGGGAGTCCTCTGGACAAAGGAGCCTGGCGGACAGTCCATAGGGTCACGAAGAGTCAGGCATGACTGAGTGACTTGGCACGCACGCAGGCAGAGAAGTCACTCCCAGGGACCACAGGGTAGCACCCGCTGAGTCTTGCGGGGACCCGTTTCTGCGAGCTGTGCTGCCACGAGGATGTGGATCCAGACACGGTTGGAACTTTGCACACACACATCAGGGGACAGAGAAGGGGAGGAGAGGAGAGGACAGACGCCCAGGAAAGTGCAGACTGTCCTGGCTTCTGCTCAGAGGCTTGCAGGAGGGAGGGTTCCCCTCCTCCACTCGAGTCCCTTCCTTTCCTCACCTGGTCTGGTCACCCCACGTGGGTGCTGAGCCAAAAAAGAGGTGCCATTCTCACAACTCCCTGTTCTCCCCAAAAAAGAGCCTCGGTAGGAGGAACATTCCAGAACTGAGTTCTTCCCGTGGCTAGGGGGGGAGGGGAGGTACTAAAGTGGTCCAGCGGTCGGTCAGGATGCTCAGAGCCAGGGCCCATCAGTCCAGGATGGGGCTGAGGTTTGCATACACCTGGCACAGGCTGGACCTCGAGGACCCCAGCCCAGGTGCCCAGGAGGTCAGCACAGTCAGTGTTCTGAAACGTCAGTGTGATGGCTGTGGTCACTTCCTGGGATAAAGGCCTTGGGACTGGGTACGAAATCTTCCCTTTAGGTCACGTTCTTGGGTCAGGGCTCAGTCAAAAAACTGAAAGCACTAGGTGTGACGGGGGGCATCCCCCGTGGCTCAGTGGTAAAGAAGCCGCCTGCCAATGCAGGAGATGGAGGTTCGATCCCTGGGCCGAGAAGATCCGCTGGAGGAGGAAATGGCAACCCACTCCAGTCTCCTTGCCTGAAGAACCCTGTCGACAGAGGAAGCTGGTGGGCTACAATCCATGGGGTCACTGAGTCAGACAGGACTGAAGCGACTTAGCACGTTAGCCCAGTTGCCACGTGGCAAATTCACCAGATGTTTTTAATCCCAGATAGATTTTGTTTGCTTGCTTTTTTTCCCCCTAACCTTTCAAGCTCCTGATAGAGCATTCTGGTAGCCCTGTGTGTGTGTTTGTCTGGATTCTCCCTGAATTAAACACACCTCTGCTTTTTCTCAACTAAATTCCTCCGAGGCCCCTTTTAACTTTTTACAGGAAATGAGCACCGCACCAGGAAATCTTCTGGGGGAGAGTAAATGTGGCCAGGTTTATCCCCGTTTGTGGTTGTGTGTGTGGGGGGT
>SJYX01002930.1:192228-211477 GCA_006410675.1 Oreotragus oreotragus | reverse complement strand
GTGTGGTTGGCACGTGTGTGTCTCTGTCTCCCTTCAGTGCTGGGAGAGGGTCGGAGACAAAAGCAGAAATCCGAGCTGCACGTTTGGGCTGAGGCACTGTGCTTTCTCCGTGAACCAGATGCAGATTTCAATCAATTCAATCAATGTGCAATGTTTGCTGGCCATAAAAATAGCCCAGAGCTTGCTGGTCAGCGGCTCTAAGATGGATGACCAGTGGCCCCGGAGGTCCCAAAGGTCAAAGGTGACTATCACCTTAAAATGTAATCTGTGCTGGTCCCCCCATGGGCCTGGCCATCTGCAGCCACCTGCCAAACCGAGCAGCTCTCAGCCCTTCTGCCCGCTCACCCAGGAGCCTGGCGGGCAGCCTTTGGGCCTCAAGGGTGGGGCCACCAAGCTGTCTCTACTCCCGAGCCCGACTGTCCCCCCGGCGGAACCCACATGCTTCTCTGCCCGCCGCTGCCCCATGACGTCCTGCTGTTGTTTAGTCCCTGAGTCGTGTCTGACTGTTTGCAAGCCCGTGGCCTGTAGCCCGCCAGGCTCCTCTGTCCATAGGATTTCCCAGGCAAGGACTCTGGAGTGGGCTGCTGTTTCCTTCTCCAGGGGACCTTCCCGACCCAGAGATCAAACCCACGTCTCCTGCTTTGGCAGGTGGATTCTTGACCGGTGAGCCACCTGGGAAGCCCCATGATGTCCCATAGGAAGCTACAAAACAGCAGGGCTGTGGTTTTGCTTTCAACCCCGTTACCCTTTCATGCTAAGCAAACCTTCGCCTCCTGCGGCTCTGAGGGCCTGCTCTAGCGTCTTAGGAGGAGTGAGAGGCCTCTATGGTCCCCTGTGATCCTGAGAAAGGATGGAGCAGCTGTGCCAAGCGATGATGTCGCCCCTTCCCTGCTTCCTCTGCGCCTTCCCTCCTGCTCAGCCTAGAACCGCCTCCCGTTCCTGCTCCCTGACATTCCTTCCCGTGCCTCCCTGCTCCGGGGCCGACGCCGCAGCAGCACATTGTGTTTCAGAGCCTCGCCACGCATCTTCAAATACCCCTCTCTCCCTCCCTCGCTCACTGTCTGACGGAAGCCAGATTTTCTCTCCTTGCCTTTGGTGCACCCGTCTCCATAATTTTTCCCATCTGCTGTGTTGCATTCAGGAAGCATGTAAGGATGAGAGACGCCTGATGGACACTTCGTCCAGTTACAGCAGCTCCTAAAAAGGGAGGCCTCCCCCTTCGTTTCCCGTGGTTGCCGGCTGCTCGCGGGTGCTGCCAACCCTGGGCGCAGGGTCTGTGTGCTGCAGATCAGCCTCCTTCCATAAATCACTGCGGTTCGGCTATTTAACAGTCGACGTGTCACCCGAAGATGCAGTATTTCCCAAAAGTCAGGAAGCAAATAAATTATTACAGTTTAAAAATGAATCTATTTATTGATCTCCTTCCTTTACACTATTAATGCTAATTGTTTTTCATGGTGCATGCATTCAGGATTCATCAAAATGAATTCTTAACGAATTTCCAAACACAAAAATTATAGCTGGATAACAGCTAGAACCAAATCATCAGAGTATTTCTCAAAGGCCTTCTGCTTAAAGGGCCCCATCATGGGTATCTGTCTCTAAGAGCTGAGATGTAGCTGCTAACAGCACGGAGCCACAGGGGAGTGTGTGGACATCACAACTAACTGTGCTGTTTGAGCACTGCTGTGTGCCAGCCCTGGGTTACGTCGTTTCAGTGACTCGACCAGCAGTCCCTAGGTCCGTTTTGTGATTCCCACTTGCTTTATGGAGAAACTGAGACCCACAGAGTAGTGAGAGGAAGAGGCCAGTGCAAGTCCAGGCCCACTTGTCTCTAAGTTGCACGTGCCTCCCACTTGGCCGCTCTCCATGCGGAGCTGGTACCCACGCGGAGCTGGTACCCGCGCTGCTGCCGCACGCTCCCTCCCGGGACCTCGATCACTGGTTCCGCCTGTCTGTAAGACTCAGCATCAACCTTGAGCTTTCCAGCCAAAGGAATGCAACTCAGAGCACGCACCTCCCACCCCTACCTTGTCTGTGCTCTCCTGGCCATCAAGCCAGTCGAAAGGCATCACTGAGCCCTCTTTTCTCTCTTGGCAAGACTACTACGGTCTCTTCTTATTTCTCAGTAACATTTTACCTGGACACATGGCTCCAACCAAACTTTCCCAGAGGTCCTTGCACAGCCTTGTGACTACCATGGTGTGAATGAATTTGATGTGTGCCAAATAAGGGTTTTAACTTCAAGGGAAGAAAAAGTGCTTCTTCCCGTCTTCTTTCTCTTTCCCGCTGTCTGGAACTCAGGCTTGATGGCAGGAGCTGCAGCAGCCATCTCCGACCATGAGACACAAGCCATGTGGTGAGGGCAACAGAGCAGCACGACAGAAGGCGCCTGGTCCCTTGCACTACGGAGGCGCCATCCGAGCCCTAGGTTGCATGCCTGGACTTGTCTGTGGGAGGGAATTAAATAGCTCTCTTGTGGGTAAGCCGCTTTGGGCTTTAACCCTCTTAGAGTAGCAAACCTTCATCCTAAACAGTGTAGCTGCCCATGATAGTGTTGATAGGCATGGCAGACTGAATGATAAACTCCCAAATGTGTCCAAGCAGCTTCCCAGATGATGCTTAGTGGCAAAGAATCTGCCTGCGATGTAGGAGCCACAGGAGATGTGGCTCCGACCCCTGGGTCGGAAGCATCTCCTGGAGAAGGAAATGGTAACCCACTCCAGTATCCTTGCCTGGAACATTCCATGGACAGAGGAGACTGGAGGGCTACAGTCCCTGGGGTTGCAAAGAGTCGGACACAGCTTAGCAACTAAGCATGTTCAAAGGTGTTCAAATCCTAATCTCTGAATTCATTACCTTACACAGTTGAAGGGACTTTGCAGATGTGGCTAATTTAAGGATCTTGTGATGGCAAGTTTATCTTGGGCTATCCCAGTGGGCTGGATATAATCACAAGAGTCCTTAGAGCAGGGAGATAGAAGGGTCACGTATCCAAAAAAGTGACGTGACAATGGAAGAGCAGGAGAGCAGAGTCAGAGAGAAAAGATGCCACATCACCAGCTCAGAAGGTGGAGGAAGTGGGTCATGAGCCAAGGAACATGGGCAGCCCCTAGAAGCCGGCAAGAGGCAGAAAGAGACCCTCCCCTAGGACCTCAAGAAGGAACACAGGATGCCTGCACAATCTCAAAGCATCTCCCCACAAGACCCTTGCTAGCTAAAAGGAGGAAATAATAGCTCCACAGTTTACTGCAGAGAGCCCCTCGAGCAGGGGGTGGACGAGTGAACATCACCATGGTGTGCCCCCTGACACCACGCACCGAGAAGGATGAACATCACTGCCACAGTTTTGTTGCAAAAATGTGTCATCAAATCGAGGCGTGGGGAAACATGAGACAAACCCAAATTTGAAACAGTCTATAAACTAGCCTGCACTCTTCAAATGTGCCAGAGTCACGTAACGATTAAAGATTATTCCTCTCCAATCTCATGTGTCCTAAAGGAGATAAGTCCTGAATTTTCATTGGAAGGACTGATGCTGAAGCTGAAACTCCAATACTTTGGCCACCTGATGCGAAGAACTGACTCGTTAGAAAAGACCCTGATGCTGGGAAGGATTGAAGATGGGAGGAGAAGGGGACGTGACAGAGGATGAGATGGCTGGATGGCATCACTGACTCAATGGACATGAGTTTGAGTAAACTCCGGGAGTTGGCAATGGACAGGGAGGCCTGGCGTGCTGCAGTTCATGGGGTTGCAAAGGGTTGGACACGACGGAGCCACTGAGCTGAACTGAACTGCATCTCATGGGACAGCCGATGGCCTCTTTCCTGCCTTTCCAGTCATGTCCTTCTCCTGCAGAACACCCCGTCCACAGCAATCCTTGGAGGCTCCAAGGATTGGAGCCTCCAGCAAGCCCAGGAGGCCCCGCGTGACCTGACCCTTCTGCAAACTGCCCCAAGCCTCGTCTTCCCCTCCTGCCTCCCACCCCCACCCCCCACACACTCCATCCTCAGCCATCCTGGCTGCTATTTCTCAAAAACGCCAGGCTCCCTCCTTGCACCTGCTTCTTCTTAGCCTGGAATGTTCATCCATCTTTTCTCTTTTTGCTTATAACTACCACTAAATATGGGGCTTCCCCACTGGCTCAGTACTAAAGCATCTGCCTGCCAATGCAGGAGATGCTGGAGACCAAGTTTCCAACCTTGGGTTGGGAAGATCCCCTGGAGTAGGAAGTGGCAACCCACTCCAGGATTTCTTGCCTGGAGAATTCCGTGGGCAGGACTTGGTGGGCTACAGTCCGTGGGTTCACAAAGAGTCAGATTGGGTCGGAAGCATCTCCTGGAGAAGGAAATGGTAACCCACTCCAGTATCCTTGCCTGGAACATTCCATGAACAGAGGAGACTGGAGGGCTACAGTCCCTGGGGTTGCAAAGAGTCGGACACAACTTAGCAACTAAGCATGTTCAAAGGTGTTCAAATCCTAATCTCTGAAACCTGTGAATTCATTACCTTACACAGTTGAAGGGACTTTGCAGATGTGACTAATTTAAGGATCTTGAGATGGCAAGTTTATCTTGGGCTATCCCAGTGGGCTGGATATAATCACAAGAGTCCTTAGAGCAGGGAGATAGAAGGGTCACGTATCCAAAAAAGTGACGTGACAATGGAAGAGCAGGAGAGCAGAGTCAGAGAGAAAAGATGACACGTCACCAGCTCAGAAGGTGGAGGAAGTGGGTCATGAGCCAAGGAACATGGGCAGCCCCTAGAAGCCGGCAAGAGGCAGAAAGAGACCCTCCCCTAGGACCTCAAGAAGGAACACAGGATGTCTGCACAATCTCAAAGCATCTCCCCACAAGACCCTTGTTAGCTAAAAGGAGGAAATAATAGCTCCACAGTTTATTGCAGAGAGCCCCTCGAGCACGGGGTGGACGAGTGGACGTCACCATGGTGTGCCCCCTGACACCAGGCACCGAGAAGGATGAANCTCCCCTAGGACCTCAAGAAGGAACACAGGATGTCTGCACAATCTCAAAGCATCTCCCCACAAGACCCTTGTTAGCTAAAAGGAGGAAATAATAGCTCCACAGTTTATTGCAGAGAGCCCCTCGAGCACGGGGTGGACGAGTGGACGTCACCATGGTGTGCCCCCTGACACCAGGCACCGAGAAGGATGAACATCACTGCCACGGTTTTGTTGCAAAAATGTGTCATCAAATCAAGGCGTGGGGAAACATCAGACAAACCCAAATTTGAAACAGTCTATAAACTAGCCTGCACTCTTCAAAAGTGCCAGAGTCACGTAACGATTAAAGATTATTCCTCTCCAATCTCATGTGTCCTAAAGGAGATAAGTCCNAGTAAATACTTTAGGCTTGGTGGGTCAAGAGGCAAAATGGAGAATTTTCTCCTTCTATAACAAGAGCAAACAAAGTTCTACACGTATTTTAATTAACGAAATTCAAAATATCATGAAAATAAATAAATATGATCTCTGGTAATACAGGTCTACTTGTGAAAAGGCTAGGAATCTCTTTTGGGGAGGGCTACATTTCACTTCCCTGGGGCTCAGCACGCCCCGTCACCAATCTACTGCCGATGTTCGATGTTCGTCTGTAAAAAGCAGCCATTCTCTGTCGGAGCACCAGTTCCACAAAATGAGCTGTCCATTCCTTCATTCTTTTCTCTTTTCCAATACTCAGAAGAGCTCACCGAGAACTCAGTGTGTCACGGGATCCTGGGGACGCGTGACAACCAGCCAGAGCCCCTCTCCCCATCATCAAGTGGGGACAATTCAGTTTGATTCAAGGTGTTGCCCCACGCCCACGTGAAATCACTATGAAAGCTGCCATCAAGCAAGAAAATCATTCTATGCAGGTTTTCAGTGTGAAGAATGTACCTGCTCCCCTTCGTTATTGAATTCCATATTTTACAAAAAGCACGAAATTTAAGTGCTTGGAAGGGAAGTAAATACTTTAGGCTTGGTGGGTCAAGAGGCAAAATGGAGAATTTTCTCCTTCTATAACAAGAGCAAATAAAGTTCTACATGTATTTTAATTAACGAAATTCAAAATATCATGAAAATAAATAAATACGATCTTCTGGTAATACAGGTTTACTTGTGAGAAGGCTAGGAATCTCTTTTGGGGAGGGCTACATTTCACTTCCCTGGAGCTCAGCACGCCCCGTCACCAATCTACTGCCGACGTTCGATGTTCGTCTGTAAAAAGCAGCCATTCTCCATCGGAGCACCAGTTCCTCAAAATGAGCTGTCCATTCCTTCATTCTTTTCTCTTTTCCAATACTCAGAAGGGCTCACCGAGAACCAAGTGTGTCACGGGATCCTGGGGACGCGTGAAAACCAGCCAGAGCCCCTCTCCCCATCATCAAGCGGGGACAATTCAGTTTGATTCAAGGTGTTGCCCCACGCCCATGTGAAATCACTGTGAAAGCTGCCATCAAGCAAGAAAATCATTCTATGCAGGTTTTCAGTGTGAAGAATGTAGTTGCTCCCTCTTTATACCTGCTCCCCTTCGTTATTGAATTCCATATTTTACAAAAAGCACGAAATTTAAGTGCTTGGAAGGGAAACACAACAAGCATTGTTTTAAGCATATTTCTGAACCGGCAATGAAGCTTGCCTTTTCTTCAAGAAAATAGATCCAATGTGAAATTGCAGCTTTATATTCTTTGGCCAAGGTTTTAATCAATCTGTTGGAAGCAATTCTGAGTATCACTCCCCTCAGAGGGTGGCAGTGGGTTATGGTGGGATTTGGGTGGTTACGGGGAAGCAGTTTGTACAGGTGGATCTCACTCCTGGGGGTGATGCTCCTGATCGAGGTACTGTAAGTCCAAATGGTGTAAATTGAATCTTATTTCCCCATATCAGCGATGTTATTATGTTGGATTATGTGAGTGGCAATTTACTCCCACGGGAGAAAGAACTTAGGAATAAAGGCATTGAGGCCTGTACGTGGGTGGTATTTTCCAGGAAGGGTGAGTTGTCTGGGCCGGCAGACACAGTTAGCAACTTGTCCCTCCCCCTGGGGAAAAGAGACCTTTAAGCTCATTAAACCCCGTAAGTTTGGCTTTGTAAGTCCCTTAGCTCTTTCTTATGGTGTCCACGGCTTCCCTGGTGGCTCAGCAGTAAAGAACCCCCCTGCAGTACAGGAGATGCAGGAGACACGGTTTCGATCCCTGAGTTGGAAAGATCCCCTGGAGAAGGAAATGGCAACCCACTCCAGTATTCTTGCCTGGGAAATGCCATGGGCAGAGGGGCCTGGTGGGTTGCAGTCCACGGGGTCGCAAAGAGTCGCACATGTCTTAGCAACTAAACAACAACAAACAACAATGTGTGTTCAACAGACTGTGCAAATTTTATGAATTAGAAGCACTGGGAGGAGTTCTGTAAAGACTGAAGCAGTACATAAAATATTTCCTGTAGCTGGACTTCCCTGGTGGCTCAGCGGTAAAGAATCTGCCTGCAATGCAGGAGACATGGGCTTGATCCCTGGGTCAGGAAGATCCCTTGGAGAAGGAAATGGCTACCCACTCCAGTATTCTTGCCTAGAGAATCCCATGGACATAGGGGCCAGGTGGGCTACGGTCCCGGGGTCAAAAGAGTCAGACACGCCTGAGCGACTCAACAACAGAGCGCCTTCTATAGCTGCGGTTTTCAGACTCTTGGTTAGAGTCACAGCTGTCTCCTACCTGGTCTTTCTGCAACAATGCTCTTCATTTTTTAATCGATTCTTCACCCAGGATCAGCAAAGAAACAGGACTGAAATCGCCGAGTTCTCCCCGGATCTCACAGAAGAAAGCCAAGTCCTCCTGTGGCCTTGGCCACGGAGGTCTGCCTGCTGGCCTCCCCTCCTGTCGTTCAGTCACTCAGTCACGTTCGACTCTTTGTGACCCTCCTGAGCCTGGCACTACTGGACAATATACCAGCTGTTTTCAAGCTTTGGGTGCAAGTGACTTAACCCATGGGAAACTGATTTCATCATCTAGCAGGAAGTTGGAGGTGGGCAGCTGGAGGGCTGGTGCCCTAGAAACCCAGGGGTGTCGCCAAAGGCTCCAGTGTTCTCCACCTCTCTGCCCTGCGGTTTCCAGTGGGTTGCCTTGGGGTTAGGTCAGTACCAAGGTGGGCCCAAGATGGCTTGTACGGTTCTTTGATGTCACATAGTCCACAGCTATGCCCACAGACAGTAATTTTTACTTGAATGTCTTCTCATCAGGGAAGAAACCTTTTCCCAAAGGACTTCCCTCCCAAACTGCCCACTCACATCTCACTGGCCCAGAGTGGCATTAAGGGCCTTTCCTAAGCACTACCAGGAACTGAATTAGTGTTATTGGCTTAAATCTATCAAAGTTTAGTCCCCAGGACAGATGACAGATTCCATTTGCCCGAAAAGTTCTTCTACTCTAGGCAACTCCTATTCACTCTTCAAGACCCAGCTATACAGCCACCCTCTGTGGGACGTGGTTGTGTTGGGAAACCCCACATGGCAATGGCCCGTGAGAAGCCTGTGGGAGCTGAAGGTGGGCTCCAGCAAACTAGCAAGAAGGTGAGACCCTCAGTCTACAACCAGAAGGGACTGGATCCTGCCATCAACTACATGAACTCGGAAGTGAATCCTTTTGTCTGAGATGCGCTCAGAAGTGAATCCTTTCCTGTCTGAGCCTCACTCGGAAGTGAATCTTTTACTATCAGACTCTCACTCGGAAGTGAATCTTTTCCTGTCTGAGGCTCACTCTGAAGTGAATCCTTTCCTGTCCGAGTCTCGCTCGGAAGTGAATCCTTTCCTGTCTGAGGCTCAGGTGAGAGTGCAGCCCAGCTAACATCTTGGTCACAGCCTGTGAGAGGCAGAGACTCCCAGCTAAGCGGTGCCTGGGGATTCCTGACCCACAGGAACAGTGAGATCATGAAGGTGTATTAGGGGTTTCCCCAGTGGTCCAGTTGACTAAGACTCTGTGCTCCCAATGAAGAGGGTTCAGGTTCAAACCCTGGTAGGGAAACTAGATCCCACAGGCTGCAAAAGAACCTGCCTGCCGTAACTACGACGCAGTGCAGTCAGATAAATACATATTTTTAAAAAATAAATAGATCGTGCTGTTCGTGCCATAAATGTGGTGATGCTGTTACACAAAGTAAAACAGTATTCCCTGTTTTCATTGTGCTCCTCCCCCTAACCCACCCCCATCCCACTCTCCACATGGCTGGTTTTCAGCTCTGTCCTATCACACCTCAAGACGCCCTTGACCAGGGCCGACATGATCAGACGTGATCTGCACTCCCTCCTCCTGTGGCAGCACGCCAGGATCAGCACCTGCATCCCCGTTCCTCTCTGTCTCGAGGACGTCCCGCGCACGCTACTCCCTTCCCAGGAAGGCCTTCCTTCTCCTGCCTGCTCCTCAGGCATCCGACTCCTTCTCTCTCTCCAGAGACCTGAACTTCGCAGTCCCAGCCGGGGTTGTCTGGCCTCCCTCTCTCCTTCCTCTCTTCACAGACTGTGTTACAACTTGAGGTTGTTGATCCCACCCCACCCCACCGGAACATTCACCACTCACTCTTAACAGTCCACTGCCTGGCACATGGGGGATATTCAACGAATATTCCCCAAATGAATGAATGACTTGAATGTTCAATCAAATCTACCAGAATGTGTATATTCAAAGGAACATTTGCCTGAACGGCCAGCCAGGCTCCTTGCTCCACAGTCAGGGGGCATGTTTTGGGGGGCAGATACGGGTTTCCTTTCTCCCTCCTTCTTTCTCTGTGCTGTATCACTGTATCCAGTGAAGGAGACTCTAAAGACAGGGGCTGGAAGAGGAAAAGAAAAGAAAGCAGAAAGAGGTCAGGGACTGGTGGGGTTCAGGCAGGGGCGATCCAGGGAAGCCTGGCATCAGACATGTGAGAAAGCAGAGTCCTGATCGCCCAGGGGAGGCCACCCAGAACCAGTGCCTGTGTCCACTGTGGGGGACCCTAGCTGAACACAAGCACCGAAAATTTTGCTAAGTTAGTGCATATAATTTAAGTTAGAAGGAAGGGGCTGTGTGTGAGCAATGTGCATGATGGACTTCACGAAATATACATTAGCCAGACAGCTTTTGAGATGCATGAGCAATGGGAATGCCTGGGCTGTATTAATTTGCCTTCTCTACGAGTGAGGAAAATAATAGGTATTCAATGAGTCATTGTGAGATAAATAAATGAAGGTTGAATTTTGAGGTCTTTGGTGTTTTACTGAGGTCAACATCAGAATGGAGCATGTCTCTAAAGCTACTACAAAAGTGGTCTTGAAACAGTGCAGTCAGATAAATACATATTTTTAAAAAATAAATAGATCGTGCTGTTCGTGCCATAAATGTGGTGATGCTGTTACACAAAGTAAAACAGTATTCCCTGTTTTCATTGTGCTCCTCCCCCTAACCCACCCCCATCCCACTCTCCACATGGCTGGTTTTCAGCTCTGTCCTATCACACCTCAAGACGCCCTTGACCAGGGCCGACATGATCAGACGTGATCTGCACTCCCTCCTCCTGTGGCAGCACGCCAGGATCAGCACCTGCATCCCCGTTCCTCTCTGTCTCGAGGACGTCCCGCGCACGCTACTCCCTTCCCAGGAAGGCCTTCCTTCTCCTGCCTGCTCCTCAGGCATCCGACTCCTTCTCTCTCTCCAGAGACCTGAACTTCGCAGTCCCAGCCGGGGTTGTCTGGCCTCCCTCTCTCCTTCCTCTCTTCACAGACTGTGTTACAACTTGAGGTTGTTGATCCCACCCCACCCCACCGGAACATTCACCACTCACTCTTAACAGTCCACTGCCTGGCACATGGGGGATATTCAACGAATATTCCCCAAATGAATGAATGACTTGAATGTTCAATCAAATCTACCAGAATGTGTATATTCAAAGGAACATTTGCCTGAACGGCCAGCCAGGCTCCTTGCTCCACAGTCAGGGGGCATGTTTTGGGGGGCAGATACGGGTTTCCTTTCTCCCTCCTTCTTTCTCTGTGCTGTATCACTGTATCCAGTGAAGGAGACTCTAAAGACAGGGGCTGGAAGAGGAAAAGAAAAGAAAGCAGAAAGAGGTCAGGGACTGGTGGGGTTCAGGCAGGGGCGATCCAGGGAAGCCTGGCATCAGACATGTGAGAAAGCAGAGTCCTGATCGCCCAGGGGAGGCCACCCAGAACCAGTGCCTGTGTCCACTGTGGGGGACCCTAGCTGAACACAAGCACCGAAAAGTTTGCTAAGTTAGTGCATATAACTTAAGTTAGAAGGAAGGGGCTGTGTGTGAGCAATGTGCATGATGGACTTCACGAAATATACATTAGCCAGACAGCTTTTGAGATGCATGAGCAATGGGAATGCCTGGGCTGTATTAATTTGCCTTCTCTACGAGTGAGGAAAATAATAGGTATTCAATGAGTCATTGTGAGATAAATAAATGAAGGTTGAATTTTGAGGTCTTTGGTGTTTTACTGAGGTCAACATCAGAATGGAGCATGTCTCTAAAGCTACTACAAAAGTGGTCTTGAAAACAGTCCACTGATGGAGGGGAAAGAGCATTTTGGGTTTGAATCTTAGCCCCACTTCTAATTAGGTCAGTTACTTAACCTGTCAGTGTATCAGCTTTCTAACTTACAGAAAAACAAAGACTAACTCCTGGGATTTTTGAGAGACTCATATGATATCATATATATAGGTATCAAACACCTAACATAGTCCCAATAAATGTTATTTATCCCTTCAAATTCTTATGGATGTAGGCAATACATTTGCACTTAGAATATAGGAAGAATAAGAAGCTGGTCTTTCCTTATGTCCAGTATGGGTCTCCTTTATGAGATAATTAGAACCATCTAACTCACCTCTGCCCCAGCTGCTAGGAAATTTAGAGCCAAACTGAATGTTAAGTTGCTTTCTGGATATCTCATCCCCCCTCCTCCTCTAAAAGGTTTGGAAACAAGAAAAAAGCTCAGTGTGAAAGGGTGGGGAAGGACCAGGAGATGTTTTGGCAATAAAGGGGCAGACAAAACTCTCCAGGACCCCCCACCCCCACAGGAACCTGGGACTCGTTAGGAAAGAGACGTAAGATTCGTGTATAATGAATCAGGGCCCGACACATGCTCTAGGGACAAATCTGAGGCTAATAGATTTAAGGATGGTGGTGTGGTCCAGTTTACTCCAGAAAATTCTGATAGATTCCAGTATTTCCTGGAATGAGATCATCAGGGATAAGAAAGCCTAGAGTATGAAAACCCCAACAGGTGACAGGAGAGACTAGAGAGGCCTCTGTCCCGACAGAGTCTCCTCTTTGCAGTCAGTCAGTCCTGTGCTCCTAGATGGGAGATCAAGTCTCCTGTGAGCTGCACCCTGAACATTTGATTCTTGATTCCATTTTTAAAATTCTAGGTATCAGAAGTGCCTCTTATGTATCCTAAGGAAGAAGAGAGGCCAGCAAAAGCAACCGGGAGAAGAGATCGGAGAGGTGATACCCTGGGAAGATGAGGAGACAGACTGGCCCATGGCACCAAAGCTGCTGAGTCATCAGTGAAAATGTGGACCCGTTTCTGCAAATCAAGTTCCACTTCCCCCGAGACATCCATTTCATAAGAGAACACAACTGGTTCTTGAGTTACGACAAAAATCCCTCCGTGGAATGTAGCACATTGAAAACTCATGCATTTTAACTCCACCATTTCCTGGTAAAATGGTCACATTATTCAGCACAGAGAAGGAAGCTAATTCTTGTCCTTTTTTAATTTGGCACAATGGCCATAAACCCAAAGGAAGGAAAATAATGGGCTTTAATGGCCTAAATGAACCAACATTCATTTCTGTTCCACCACTGCCTTCCTTCTGCTTCTTAAGGAGGGTGGCTGCCAAGGCCCCCGACGGCTGGCTCCCCGCTCCTGTCACAGGAGGGACCTGGGAAGAGCAGAGAAGGCGGAGTCTTGGGGAGAGAGGCTGGGATTCAAATACTGGATATGGCTTTTATTAGCTATGTGATCTTGCTCATTTATCTTATGTGACCTGCAGTTTTTTCATCTGTGAAAGGGAGATAATAATTCATGGCTTTTTGGATTAAGAATTAAACAGAATAATGAATGCAGCTAATACGGTATCTGGCACAAAAGGAGTACTCGGAAATGTGAGTCCCCTTCCACTGTACCCCCGCCCTCACTTTTTAAAAGTCAGTACTTTGATCTGGGTTGAAGAAAGGAATAAAACACGGGGAAACAATGAATGGAAATGCATACTTTTCTGTAACATGGTAACAGGAAGTGAAGTAGAAAACCTGAACTCTCATAATTATAGTGTAAAGATGATACTAGTTAGCAGAGTTAGCATTTATTGAATACACTATGTGCCCAACACTAAGTGCTCTCTATATAGTAACTTAAAATTTTTTTTTATTTTTTAATTGGAGAATTGGTATGAGCTCTTTTTTTTAAGTCTTACAACAAGACCGTGAGGTAGGGATGATTATTATTCCTATTTTGCAGACAAGGAAACAGAGGCACAAGTGGGGTTGTTTAGCTAATGAGTGGCTGAGCCAGATTTGAACCTGGGCAGTTCTGTTTTCTGGGAAGGAGACCACAAGACTAAGGTTTGCTGGAAGGCAGTATATCGAGATGTGTTCTCGGATCAACACCTAAGTGAGGCAAGCAAAAATGGGCAGGGGGAAACACTGAGCCGAGATTCAGTTGCAACAGAGGTTTCAGCCAAACCCTTCAGCTCTGAGGCTGTTTTGTGGCCCCTTAAAGCTGTCCCAAACAGAAGCCATTAGAGTGGGGTCTCTGCCCTCCCATGACTGGTCACCTGATACAGCTGTCTTGGGAAGGTGGGTGGGGGGCTTGGGGAAAGCGGCTCTCTTTAGTCCAGGCAGTTCCTGTTGGTTGAACTTTAGGTAGCTAGAACTGTCACCAAGAGATGTCAGCTGTCAACGATTCGGTACCTGGTCCCCCGGCACCCCCTACAGTTACTCTTTGCCTCACTTGCTTGGAATAAATTCTGGAAGCAGCTCATCCGAGATTCTGGGAGGAGCTGGGAAACATGAGTGGGACAAATGACAGCCCCCAATGCAGCAGCTGGCCCCGAGACCACCACTCACAGGGGCTGTCTCCTCTACCATCCTCTCTGAGTCCCCCTCCTCCCCAGCAAGAACCTTGGGTGCTTGGGTGATCTTGGGTGCTTACTATCTGCCAACCCAGAGCCTCATCCGTGAGGATCTGAGATTTCTGGGAAGGAGACCACAAGACTAAGGTTTGCTGGAAGGCAGTATATCGAGATGTGTTCTCGGATCAGCACCTAAGTGAGGCAAGCAAAAATGGGCAGGGGGAAACACTGAGCCGAGATTCAGTTGCCACAGAGGTTTCAGCCAAACCCTTCAGCTCTGAGGCTGTTTTGTCGCCCCTTGAAGCTGTCCCAAACAGAAGCCATTAGAGTGGGGTCTCTGCCCTCCCATGACTGGTCACCTGATGCAGCTGTCTTGGGAAGGTGGGTGGGGGGCTTGGGGAAAGCGGCTCTCTTTAGTCCAGGCAGTTCCTGTTGGTTGAACTTTAGGTAGCTAGAACTGTCACCAAGAGATGTCAGCTGTCAACGATTCGGTACCTGGTCACCCGGCACCCCCTACAGTTACTCTTTGCCTCACTTGCTTGGAATAAATTCTGGAAGCAGCTCATCCGNCTTTCTGGATATCTCATCCCCCCTCCTCCTCTAAAAGGTTTGGAAACAAGAAAAAAGCTCAGTGTGAAAGGGTGGGGAAGGACCAGGAGATGTTTTGGCAATAAAGGGGCAGACAAAACTCTCCAGGACCCCCCACCCCCACAGGAACCTGGGACTCGTTAGGAAAGAGACGTAAGATTCGTGTATAATGAATCAGGGCCCGACACATGCTCTAGGGACAAATCTGAGGCTAATAGATTTAAGGATGGTGGTGTGGTCCAGTTTACTCCAGAAAATTCTGATAGATTCCAGTATTTCCTGGAATGAGATCATCAGGGATAAGAAAGCCTAGAGTATGAAAACCCCAACAGGTGACAGGAGAGACTAGAGAGGCCTCTGTCCCGACAGAGTCTCCTCTTTGCAGTCAGTCAGTCCTGTGCTCCTAGATGGGAGATCAAGTCTCCTGTGAGCTGCACCCTGAACATTTGATTCTTGATTCCATTTTTAAATTTCTAGGTATCAGAAGTGCCTCTTATGTATCCTAAGGAAGAAGAGAGGCCAGCAAAAGCAACCGGGAGAAGAGATCGGAGAGGTGATACCCTGGGAAGATGAGGAGACAGACTGGCCCATGGCACCAAAGCTGCTGAGTCATCAGTGAAAATGTGGACCCGTTTCTGCAAATCAAGTTCCACTTCCCCCGAGACATCCATTTCATAAGAGAACACAACTGGTTCTTGAGTTACGACAAAAATCCCTCCGTGGAATGTAGCACATTGAAAACTCATGCATTTTAACTCCACCATTTCCTGGTAAAATGGTCACATTATTCAGCACAGAGAAGGAAGCTAATTCTTGTCCTTTTTTAATTTGGCACAATGGCCATAAACCCAAAGGAAGGAAAATAATGGGCTTTAATGGCCTAAATGAACCAACATTCATTTCTGTTCCACCACTGCCTTCCTTCTGCTTCTTAAGGAGGGTGGCTGCCAAGGCCCCCGATGGCTGGCTCCCCGCTCCTGTCACAGGAGGGACCTGGGAAGAGCAGAGAAGGCGGAGTCTTGGGGAGAGAGGCTGGGATTCAAATACTGGATATGGCTTTTATTAGCTATGTGATCTTGCTCATTTATCTTATGTGACCTGCAGTTTTTTCATCTGTGAAAGGGAGATAATAATTCATGGCTTTTTGGATTAAGAATTAAACAGAATAATGAATGCAGCTAATACGGTATCTGGCACAAAAGGAGTACTCGGAAATGTGAGTCCCCTTCCACTGTACCCCCGCCCTCACTTTTTAAAAGTCAGTACTTTGATCTGGGTTGAAGAAAGGAATAAAACACGGGGAAACAATGAATGGAAATGCATACTTTTCTGTAACATGGTAACAGGAAGTGAAGTAGAAAACCTGAACTCTCATAATTATAGTGTAAAGATGATACTAGTTAGCAGAGTTAGCATTTATTGAATACACTATGTGCCCAACACTAAGTGCTCTCTATATAGTAACTTAAAATTTTTTTTTATTTTTTAATTGGAGAATTGGTATGAGCTCTTTTTTTTAAGCCTTACAACAAGACCGTGAGGTAGGGATGATTATTATTCCTATTTTGCAGACAAGGAAACAGAGGCACAAGTGGGGTTGTTTAGCTAATGAGTGGCTGAGCCAGATTTGAACCTGGGCAGTTCTGTTTTCTGGGAAGGAGACCACAAGACTAAGGTTTGCTGGAAGGCAGTATATCGAGATGTGTTCTCGGATCAGCACCTAAGTGAGGCAAGCAAAAATGGGCAGGGGGAAACACTGAGCCGAGATTCAGTTGCCACAGAGGTTTCAGCCAAACCCTTCAGCTCTGAGGCTGTTTTGTCGCCCCTTGAAGCTGTCCCAAACAGAAGCCATTAGAGTGGGGTCTCTGCCCTCCCATGACTGGTCACCTGATGCAGCTGTCTTGGGAAGGTGGGTGGGGGGCTTGGGGAAAGCGGCTCTCTTTAGTCCAGGCAGTTCCTGTTGGTTGAACTTTAGGTAGCTAGAACTGTCACCAAGAGATGTCAGCTGTCAACGATTCGGTACCTGGTCACCCGGCACCCCCTACAGTTACTCTTTGCCTCACTTGCTTGGAATAAATTCTGGAAGCAGCTCATCCGGGATTCTGGGAGGAGCTGGGAAGCATGAGTGGGACAAATGACAGCCCCCGATGCAGCAGCTGGCCCCGAGACCACCACTCACAGAGGCTGTCTCCTCTACCATCCCCTCTGAGTCCCCCTCCTCCCCAGCAAGAATCTTGGGTGCTTGGGTGATCTTGGGTGCTTACTATCTGCCAACCCAGAGCCTCATCCGTGAGGATCTGAGCTCCTGATCATCACACCCTTCAGGTCTACAGACCAGGCAGAAAATTTTGCTTTTGGGGGCGGTGGCTGCCTCAGCCTCCTGGTGTCCATTCTTGGTTGATCCGGGGTGGAGAGGCTGAACACTAGTGTCCTGCCCTGAGGAAGGCATGTCTCATGAATGTCTCCCCAAAGATCTCCGCAGTGTGGGTCCCTTCGCCTCCCACTCCAGTCCTGCTGCCCAGGATGCCTGCCCCCTTGGGTCTCTCCTCCTTCAGGAGCTTACCGTCCCATTGTGATCAGGGGCCCAGCCTCTCTGTCCTCAGCCTGAGGGTGATGTGGGGCCTTCCCATCTATGTTGCTTGGCAAGCAGGATGCTCCCTGGCCTTTCTTGCAGACCAGTCATCTGCGGGGCTTCTTCCCAGCGTCTCTCCCCTGGCAGTCCCATCGCTCAGCTTTTTGGTTCTTTCCTCCACCATCTGCCATCCCCATTTCTTCTTTTTTAAGACTTTTTGATATGGACCATTTAAAAAGTCTTTATCGAATTAGTTACAATGTTGCTTCTTAAAAAAAATCTTTTGGTCTTTTGGCCTCAAGGCATGTGGGATCTGAGCCCCCAGACCAGGGGCTGAACCCGCACGTCCAGCTTTGGGCCTCCAGGGAAGCCCTAGGCTGTTTCTTCTCGGCCTCATGTCAGCCACCGTTCTCTCCAAACTGAGCAGCAGGTTTGTACCTTATCATGTAACTCTCTCTGGTCTCATTTCTTATTCTGGCTCCCCTTGTCCAGCACCCTCAGAATCCAGCCCCTTACTCTCCCAGTTCCTGCGGGGTCACGCTGGAGGCTGCTGCTTTGAAATCTCATTCTTTTCCTCTCTTAGCAGGGCCTGTACCTCAGCAGCGAAATGCTATTGTGACTGGACCCTTGCGAACGCCTGGTGGGCTTCCTGGTGGCTCCGTGTAAGGAATCTGCCTGCGGTGCAGGAGACGCAGGCACAGTCCCTGGCTCAGGAAGGTCCCCTGGAGGAGGGAATGGCACCCTACTCCGGTTTTCTTGCCTGGGAAATCCCACGGACAGAGGACTGGTGGGCTGCAGTCCCTGGGGGCACGAGTCGGAAAACAACGTAGCAACTAAACAACAACTGGTCTGCCGCCTGGGAGAGGACGTGAGGGCATGTATCATTCTCAACGAGGGGCCTCCCCACAGCCTCAAGTGAAGGAGCAGGCCAATCGGGCAGGCCTGAGAGGGATCCCTGGAACCCGGGGTTTCAAGATCATTCAAGGGCATCAACCTAGGGAGCGCTGCCCATCTCACTCAGGGCCCTGACCTTGGGGTTGCAGACCTTGGGAGGCTAGGACCAGCCTCCTCTGGAGCTCTGCTTCACAAAAACAAGCCCCAGGTCTCATCCTCAGCTGACGATCAGCTGTAGGAAGTGAAGCTCTCCTGGGATATGGCCCAGCAGTGGCGCTGCTGTCACATTTAGACTTTACCTGATGACACCCTCAGCTTTCCATTGCTTTTTTTTCCCGTGTGGCCAGCAGACAGCCATCCCTCGTTCTCATACTATCTCTTTGCCTTTATTTCTCCAGCCCTTGCCATGTTACACCCTCCAGCGCATCCCCTTCCATCAGAACGCTATCCGTCCTGACTCACCATCGGAGTAAGTCTCACAATCACATGGCCCCAGCACTCCAGAGGCTACCTGCGTACACCTGCCACCAGGGATGCCATGCTCACTGCCAGTGACCCAGCTCCCAAGTCGTGTTTTAGGATCTGTTTTCTTGGCCCACCTCTGGTACCGACTGTCATAAAGCGGGGTTCTCTGGGACGCAGACTGTGAGAGGTCTGCACATAGGAAGCCTGTGGAGCCGTGTTCTCGAGATCAGGGCCACAGGGGAGTGAAGGAAGCAGGACAGGGTGGAGGGAAAGCTGAGCTGTGACGCAGCTTGGTGAAAGCTTCAGCCACTGCCCCGCAAAGTCCTGGAGCTGGGATGGCCCTTCAGCGTTGTCCTGAAATAGCCAGGGGCTGGGCTTTACACCTCCTCCCTGAGCCATCCCTGGATGTGGTTAATCCCCAGGAGAATGAACAGGACCTTGAGTCAGACAGCTCTCCGGCTGTGAAGCAGTCTGCAGCCAAGGACTCAGCAGAGTTGTCAGACACCCACACTCCAGTAGCCGGGAAAATAAATGCTTCAGTCCTGGGGTGAGAGTGGAAGGGGGTGAGAGTGGAGGGGGGTGAGAGTGGAGGGGGGTGAGAGTGGA
>SJYX01002930.1:163876-186490 GCA_006410675.1 Oreotragus oreotragus | reverse complement strand
CCAAGAATAACTTAAAAAACAAAAAAGAAAATGAAATCTGGAAAACTAGGAAAGGAGACCTCTCTTATCAAGGCTTTTGCTCTATCCTTTTGGGAGAAGGGGGTTTGACTTTCGGACGTCGGGTGTTTTTCATTCTGTGATTTTTTGTGTGGCCTGCCGGGTCTTCACGGCCGCCTGCGAGCGCTTAGTTGTGGTTTGTAGGGTCTAGCTCCCGACCAGGAATTGAACCCCGGGCCCCTGCATCGGGAGCGTGGAGTCCTAGCCACTGGACCACCATGGCACTCCCTCAGATGTCAGATGTTCTTTAGGCCAGGGGTCTTGTTTTCCGTAGTTGTATTATTAACTACAGTTGGAGAGCTGCCTGGATTGTCAGTACCACCCTCTGATCCCTCACAGGTTATAGTGAGAAGTAGTTTATAGACACTCAAATCACATAATAATTTGAACACTCATAAATTCCTACCTTATAACATCCCCCATCTTCTTAATTAATTTCCATTTATTCTTCAAAGTGAAACTGTTAGTCACTCAGTCGTATCCAGCTCTTTTCAACCCATGGAGCCCACCAGGCCCCTCTGTCCATGGGATTCTCCAGGCAAGAATACTGGAGTGGGTAGTCATTCCTTTCTCCAGGGTATCTTCCTGACCCAGGGATCAAACAAGCATTTCCTGCATTGTAGGCAGATTCTTTACTATCTGAGCCACCAGGGAAGTCCACTTACTTTCCAAGGCCCAGCCCAAATGTTTCCTCTCTTAGCAGCCTAACTTGACACTCTCCTACCAGAATCAATCACCTCTGCATTTGCATAGCTCTTTTCCCATCTCGGTTTCCCGCATTTATTCCGTCGTGTTCATGCTTATTTGATAAATTGTGAGCCTACCTGTGAGAGGGAAAATGGAACATATGCTTGGCATATACTAAGATTCAGTAAATGTTCACAGACTGAATGATGTTTCACTGCAGTTTCTTTAAAATTTTCATAAATTTTCACTGAAACTTAAAAGTGTTACTGGGTAGCTCAAGTTTTAGATACTGTCTTTCACATCTGGGTAAATGAACTACTAAGTCATCCTGACACTAGTCAAAAAAAGAAGATACTGGCAACAGAAACTACGCAGTTTCCTCTGTTTCAGTGATTTCGTGAAATCTACTCAATAGTACTTTATCCAGAATCTTGTTCAATCTTGATGATGCATATTTCAAAGCTGCTCATGTAAGTAACTCGAAGTCATCCTTGATGCTAAGATAAACCCTAAATTTAATGTGATAAACTACTTCTTTTTTCAGGAATCAGTCGTAACTTCAACAGCCATAATCAACCAGTCCCATCCACTCACTGGCATAGATTTTTGGTGTTTCCTCAAGTGTCTACAAGTCTTGGTGAGGAGTGAGACAGCAACACAGAATGTGGTAAGGAGCCTGGTAAAGAAAGCTGGGACCACAGACACTCCTCTTTGAGAAAGATGTTCGGACGTATTACTGGAGTCCACATAGAGATAAAACAGAACATGAAAACCCAACAGCATGTTCCAAAGAATGCACGTAATTTACGATCTTGCTTATCCATGCTTCATAAGGACTTCTAAATGTCTACTAAAAGTATTAGCTCACATTTCTTGGGTGCTTACGTGCTGTTCTTATAAGCAGCTTACAGGCATACTCTTATGGACTTAACAAATGCAATACATATTTACATGATACTTACTGCAAATTCCAGCTGGCTCAGTGGTAAAGAATCTGCATGCCAATTCAGGAGACACAGGAGACGTGATCCCTGAAAGAAATGGCAACTAGCTCCAGTATTCTTGTCTGGGAAGCCCCACAGAGAGAAGCCTGGCGGGCTAGTCCACGGGGTGGCAGAGTTGGGCGAGACTTAGATGGAGGACACGCATGCAAATCGGGTGCGAGTTGGATTCCCGGCCTTCCCTGGGAAATCTCAGAGTACTGAGGAGTCTTGGCTGGCTGTGTTCCCCTTTTGAAACAAAGAGAACAAAAATTTCCAGCCAGATCTATTCAGAATAGTGTGTGTGTGTGTGCTAAGTCGCTTCAGTCATGGCTAACTCTCTGTGACCCCATGGATTGTAGCCCACCAGGATCCTCTCTCCACAGGACTTCCCAGGCAAGAATACCGGCGTGGGTTGCCCTGCCCTCCTCCAGGGGATCACCCCCGACCCAGGGGTGTGACCCGTATCTCTAATGTCTCTTGCATTGGTAGGCAGGTTCTTTACCATTAGTGCCACCTGAAAGACTTTTTTAAGTGGGAAATAAGGTACGCAAGGTAAGGGTATATTTTCACTGTTATTTCCATCATTTATCCAATCAGCATATGTTTACAACTGCCTAGTGCTGCTTATCTCGAGGAACCAGACTGTTACTTTAGCTGCTTCACGTATTCAGGATTCCTTTGTCTTTCTGCGCTTGGCTGGAAGGTAGGGCACGATTCGACTTCTTTCTTATCTATAGGAAAGAAACAAATCTATATCCATTTGATGGACGTACCTGTCCACAGAACAAATGGATCTAATCTTGCTAGTAAGAAGGGAGTGAATTGCTCACCTTCTTCCTAGAGATGCACAAGCCTCTTGCTTAGAAGAGCACTAACTAGAATACTTGTAAAAATAAGTTGCTTAAAAGGGATTTGGAAAACTGGAGACAAGTGAAGTTCCAAAGGTGCTCTTTTCTCATGTAAAGGTAAGGTGAGGTGAAGTCGCTCAGTCGTGTCCGACTCTTTGCGACCCCGTGCACTGTAACCTACTAGCCTTTTCCGTCCATGGGGTTCTCCAGGCAAGAATACTGGAGTGGGCTGCCATTTCCTTCTCCAGGGGATCGTCCCGACCCAGGGATCGAACCTGGGTCTCCCGCATTGGAGGCAGATGCTTTAACCTCTGAGCCACCAGGGGTACCCCTCTCATGTAAATAATTGAGCCAAATGTGAAGGCGGGGCTAAGATGTGAAGGAGGGACTAAGATTTACATGTCTGCAGGGCAGGAGCAACAGGAATCTGGAATTAGAAACATTAACAAAATTTTTTTTTGTCTTGCAGGATCATAGTCCCCCACCAGGGATCAAAATCATATCCCAGTTCCATCCACTGCACGGAGAATTCTTAGCCACTGGATCACCACAGAAGTCCGCAGTAGGAATTTAAAAAATGAGATTCTGAGATGTTAACAATGTGCTAACACATCTCAAAGGACAATGTAACCACTCAAAGAACAATCCTCATCCAATAAAAAATGTAAAAACCCAGAAATCTAAATCACTTTTTAGGCATTCCATGTTTCACAGTGCTGCCTCTATAAATTTAAGATTTGGTTAAAGGTGGACTTAAAGCACACAGTTGTGAGCTCTGTTCATGTAAATGGTTCCAAGCACAAACCTCTCTGTAGTCTTTTTTTTTTTTTTTAGTTTGTAAACAGCAGAAAGCTCTGACATCTAATTTTTGAAATTCCTCTAGCTTTTCTTTCCGGCCTTTGGTGCCTGTGTGTGTTGACGATCTCTAAACCATTGTGCAAAGACACCCTGAAGTGTCAAGCTTTAAAAATGAGGCTTCGTCTCTCTTTCTCCTGTGCAGCTGGGATTATCTTGGCCTTGTCGAAATATATTCTCTAGTTAGAGGCTGGAAATATTCCCCTCCTGGCTCCAAAGTATTGATTTTCTTCAACACTCAGCTCTGTCAGTCAGCCGAAAGGGGTGAAAGGTGAAAGTTCACCCAGCACTGCTCGGCTTTGCCTTCCTATTAATGTCATGCCCTTTCCACATTTGATCAGTTTATGTGATCACCAATCACACAGGACTGTTACTGCCCCAGTTTTCCCTATAAGGAAACATTCAAGACATCGGCAGAAATTCAAACGCTTCCTGGGATGGACACTGGGCATTTAAATAGGGCCAGTGATGGTAGAGTCAACTCCTTTAAAGCCCGCCTGTTTCTTAAAGAAAACTGTATTGTTACATGATGATTGACTCAAATTCTTATCTGGAAATCAGAAAAGAGCTACAGTCACTGACACACGTCTAACCCTCTGTGAGCAAAGAGGACCTATTTTGTTTCTCTAGGTTTTTCCTGAAAACCAATTACACCCTTTACCTCAGGGATTCAAATTCAAAGGGAATATTAAGTGAAATGGATTTAAGGATCTCAGGGCAGCCAACCCATGTCATCAAATCTGACAAGATATAATTTGGTCTATTGAGGAGCAATTTAGGGTGGAGATAAAGCAACACGCATGCAGTTCCCTTGCCCAGGCCACAGAGGGCGCCGTGGAGTCTTGGTCGGAGAGTTTGGTTGTCGCTTCCACAGGCCTGGAGGACTCCTCCGCGCTCTGGCCTCCTCTGTGGACCGGTTCACCTTTCTGGAAGCTGGTTTTCCAGGGAAATGAATAGCCAAACAGAAATAGAAGGCTTAATTTAATACCAAAGGTGGGGGTGGGGGGAGATCTCAATGGAGAATGCTTAAAAAGAACGCACAATGCTTTTAATGAGAAAAACAACCTTCGGTACAGTTCAGTTTTATTTTAACACACATATGTACACAGGGACAGTCAGCACATTTAGAATCTGTTAAGTGGCGTCATCAAGAGGCATCTGGAGAGGCAGATGTTTTACTTCACGTGCTGGATGCAGTGAGTTCAATCATCACGTTTTCATACAGGTGTCACGATGCGGCATCCTGAGCTTGGACTTACCAATGAAGCCACACATACGTCTCTACGTTTACAAGGACAGGTCCAAGTACAGCGCCAACAAAATCAGTAAGACACCAAAAGCGTACGCTGTGATGACAATAGAAAGTTGACCTCAGTGCTGAGACGTCTGAGCTGTGATGAAGTTTGCAACTGTGGTTGTTCAAAGAGTCAAGGAGAGACTTGTGGGAACAAGAATGCAAATGTTAGCGTAGCAGTTAGAGGTGACTGTCTAACCAGCAGATACTGTCCACCTCGGCGTCCTACGACGGTCATGTTCTACTTGCCAACAATCACGGCTGTCTCTGCAGCCGGGGTGTGTGGCTGGCCGAGCCCCACTGCCCAGGTCCTCACAGCTTTCTTCTAAACTTCCGTGGGGTGTGTGGTCTGTTCTTTGGGGGTGGCCTGCCCACAAGTCTCACACCTTCCTCCTGACGCAGTGAACATTTTGTTTTTTCAAAAAAAAAAAAAAAATCTCTAAAGTATACCTGTACTTCATCATTCCAAAGCAGCTTTGTAGTCTAGAATAAATTAATCTTCATTTCAGTTCATAAGGTAAACATGTGCTGGGTATTTGCACTGAAGACTTGGGAAACCACCGGAAAAATGAGAGCCCCTCTGTGTTCTCCTCACGGTTTTCTGTCTATATCAGACACAGCAGCTCGCTCACCAAACCAAGTCTACGATGTACAGTTGTTAGTTTCCTCCCAGGAAGCTACATATATCATCTTTATAATTACAACGTACATGCATGTGGCAGGAAGTCATTTCTGAAGAACACCTAAAGTCTAAAACCAAGGTACAGGGTGCGTTTGCCATCAATAGATATGACATACTTCTTATCACTATGAAAGAGGTGTTCTAGTGGACTTGATTGCCTAACATGTTCTTTAGAAATCTGTTTCAATAAAGTAACAGCTGTATTTGTTCCTGGGCTGTGATCATACTTTTTGTATAAGAACTCTGTCAACCTAGGTTTTTTTAAATTAGATGCTCCCTTTACCACTTTTGGTGTCTTTGTAAACTTCACATTTTTTTTCTGAATTTAATAAATCATTTTCGATTTTTGTATTTAATGAACCATTTTGCCTGATTAACCAACCAATCAACAACCAACCAGCCAAATTCCCAACTATATACAGATCAAGGTTGTTAGGAGCAAGTCATCCAAAATATTATTTTATGGATTTTCCCCCCATTACTATGAGCAAAGAACCAGCATAATCTGACAGAAGGAGAAGAAAGTGCCCTAGTTAAAGTTTACTTACAAGTGTGATGAACACCCTCACTGCAGGGCTTGTAGCCCCCACAGGTGCACATGCAGCCAGCTGTCTCTTATACACATCTAGATGTGTATAAGAGACAGGAGTGAGACAGCAACACAGAATGTGGTAAGGAGCCTGGTAAAGAAAGCTGGGACCACAGACACTCCTCTTCGAGAAAGATGTTCGGACGTATTACTGGAGTCCACATAGAGATAAAACAGAACATGAAAACCCAACAGCATGTTCCAAAGAATGCACGTAATTTACGATCTTGCTTATCCATGCTTCATAAGGACTTCTAAATGTCTACTAAAAGTATTAGCTCACATTTCTTGGGTGAACTCCCGAATGCCTGTGCCATAGTTAATGATTTTCTAGGACACTTGTTTAAAAGAAATATTGTCTTGGTTTTCCTTTAACTGGTCAGTAGTGGTTTGAAGGCTGAATTGTAACTATTAAATGATAGCTGACATATGGGAACTGCAGGTCTCTGAAGCTTCTAGAAGGAAGGGGTAAGATCTTTCTTAAAAAGATCTGTAGCTATAGACACAATAACCTTCTTTTCAGGTGTATGCTATGCTTCCAAACTTGGATCTTTATTACAAAAGTCCATTTCAGAGATTAGTTCTAGTGACTGGATGATTATATTAACTAGATCTTCAGTAGTGATGATTTTGATTTTTAACTACTAAATATAGCATCATTTGAGCAGGATATGAGCATTTTGGAAGGCTGGGCGTCCAGGAAACTATTCTCCACGAAAATCTCTGTGTATGTGTGTGTGTGCGTGTGTGTGTATTTTCTCATTAATCTCCAATTGGTTAGTTGTTAATAAAAAAGGTAGTGGCTAAACCCTAGGAAATTGGATTGAGTAATTTCCGAGCAATCTCCCAGAAAGGGAAAAAAAAAAAAAAAGAGAAAGAGATCATGTAAACACAGAATCCTTCTGGTAAACGATAGCATCTTTTAGGAAATCCAAAGGAAAATAGTATCAATGATTAGGACTGCCACGCGACCATAAAACCCAATGTCGGAACGACCAAGTCCCCATCACGTTTGGAGGTGGGGTTCAGCGCTCGGAAACTGCTGATCTGCGCTGGCAGTGCAATCACAGTGGTTATTGATTTTCGGGCTCCCGGCGCACGGAGCAACAGGACCGCCAGCCGCCCCTGCCGCTGCGGCGGTGGGGGTGGGGGGGCACGCCGGGGCCAGGGCGGCGGTCCTGCGGGGCGCGGGCGCGGGCGGACACAGAGCCCGCTGCCCCCGCTGCNGCTCTGTACTGTTCCTCCTGAAAGCGCTACCCGGCGACGGAGCCTCGGCCTGCTGCGTGTGCATGTCCGTGCGGGTGCTGAGTGTGAGCAGGGGCGGCCCTCCCTTGGCTGGAAAAGCCACAAACACCCACGGATCTGTTTCCAGCCCTCTTCTAAGGCTAATTGTGTTCAGGGAAACCACAAGGGTACTCTCTGGGCCCAGACCACAGATGTCCTCGTGGGGTGAGCAGTCCTGACTCCAGCAGCCTCTTGGACAGGCGAACGTTTCTCTAGGCCTCGGGACTTGCTGGGAAGGGGGCCAAGGCAATGGCCAGGGGACAAGTGTAAGCTCAACCATTTCCTCAAAAGCAAGGCAAGGGGCGAAGGGGCCTGTTCACCACGACCCCAGCCAAGGGGCAGGCACTGTCCCCCCTCCCTGCAGGGGTGTGCTCCCTAGAGATTGGCACTCGCTCCTTTAGCTGGGCACATGCCCCTCTGTGGGGACAGGTTTTCAGAGGGACTGACTAGGGGAGAGAGAGGCACCGAAATACAGACAAGTCAAGCAGCCTGCCCCAAGCGCGGAGCAGAGCGGCCCGGGAGGACCGCTCCTGTCTGGCCCGGCCTGGGTAAGTGAGCTATCCCCGCAAGGACCTTCCCTTCAACCTGGAGCCACGGGTGGCTCGAGCACGCAGAGCGCTCCCGTCAACCCCTGTCTCTTATACACATCTAGATGTGTATAAGAGACAGGGGTGGGGGCGGGCGCCGGGGGACGGGGCTCCGGGCTTGGACACCTGGGAGACGAGCTCGCGGGCCGCAGCGCTAGACCACGAAGCGGTGCTCCTTGCCGTCGTGCGCCATGAGGATGACGTTGCGGTTCGAGGTCCAGATGAGCCGGGCCAGCCGCAGGGCGTTGTGCGAGCCGGGGGAGGCGGGCTGCACCGGGGGCACCTGGTAGGTCTTGATGCAGCGCAGCTGGGGGGCCGAGTTCAGCATGCCGATGCTCCCCAGCAAGGACGTGTTCATCTGGGGGGACACAGGGGGAACGCGAGTCACCGAAGGAGCCGCTTTCCCTTCCCCGCCATGGAGGGGGGTCCAGGGGACACAGCCCTGCGGTCACCTTCTCCATCACCGGATTCAGGTGCACGTAAGGCTTGATTCTCAGCCTCTGAAGGGCTCCTTCCAGTGTTATTTGAAATTGTTCTGATGCTGTTACAGAAAATGCACAAATCCAGAGAAATTTTACCTGCTGGGTAGAACTGGGCAGCAGGAAAGCCGTCCACCTTTTTTGTTTTTCTAATGTCACTACCTGCTGTGGCAGGGCTGTCCCCGTTTTTTTTGGCTGCGCAGCATGTATGATCTTAGTTCCCCCTCCAGGGATGGAACCCGTGCGGCTGGCAGAGTCTTAACCACTAGACCTCCAGGGAAGACTCCCCCCCACCCCCCAACCACGTTTACGAAGGGAGCTAAGTGATAGATTTTAATAAAATGGTTCAATCAGACAGTACTTGGACACTGTGGGTGTTCCAAATGGGCAGGCTTTTCTGGTTCTTTAGTAACAGTGCTCCCTGCACCCCCTGAAGAATGGGCCACGAAGGCAAGTCTGGGGACTTAATGGAGAAAAGGAAGTGAACTTAAGCAGCAGAGTAACAGGTGAGCCAGATGGAAACTCAAAACTCACCCCCTTTCCCAGCTCCGCTCCCACCACACCTTCCCTCCTCACCTGCTTTAAACACATTCAGTTTCTAGAAAGCTCTAGTTTATTTTGAAGGAAAAAGCAAGACTCAACCACCTCTCCACACTGCTTGTGGGGCCCACTGCTCTGGTGCTAAAAAGAGCACACTCTGACACCTCACTGGCAGGGGTTCCATCAGTTGGTGATTTCTGCCTTTCCTGGGCTGGCTTTTCCGGCCCTGACTGGAATCTGAGGTTCCCTTCATCCATTCACATAAATGGAAAATAATGTGGAAATTAAGGCCCATGAACAACTGTGCATTCAGGTCAAAGTGCTGAATGCTGAATGGCAGTTATCTAAGTGAACTGTCATCTGAGTGACTGAATCTGATGAAACCTTTAGCTTCTAAATATTACTTGACGTTTTTTCGGTATTCAGCTTTTGTGCTACTGATATACGAGTCACGTGGCAAGCACACTGATGGTCAGGTCAGGAAAGCGGTCTTGGAAATAACATTTTTCTTTGCACTGAGTTGTGTACCCATTTCTTGTCTCCAGCACCTGCGTGGTGCTCGGCTTTGTGCGGAGCATGCAGATGACGCCCCAGTGTGGATGGAGGGCTGGCCCAGGAACCTGGACAGCTCCTGGGACACAGAAGGTGGGCTGCTGCCCTGTGTTTGGGTCATTGCCGAACAGAAGCCGTTCCTTGCCCTGGCCCTTCTCAGCAGCAGGATGGTGTCAGGGGGTGTAAATCACACCATCTCTGGCAGGACGCGTGCAGGCTCCGCTGACATTTTCACAATTTAAATCATCTTGAGTAATAACCCTTTTAAGATGACTAATGTTACTGATTTTCCTGCATTAATAATAGTGCCGAACACAACACAGAGGTGAAAAAAAATCACGAGTGTATCAGGTCACATTTTAAAACCAGATGCATGATTCTCATTAACTCTTTCTGTTAGAGGACAGTTAACATTTCAAGCCGGGCGGTGCCTTCCAGCCACCTTCTAAGGGGCTCTCTCCTTGCGTTCTTCTCTCCCTTTCCTAGAAACTCCATAAAACATAAGAACCAGGGCTTTATTNATAGATGGTGCAAATTCCTTGTCTTGGAATTTTACTGTTATCCCATGTAAACCAAGTTATTCAGCCTCTTTTTCTCCACTAATTTTCCTACTACACTATCTGTTTCTAATCTCTCTATATATCTGTAATTAAATAAGTTTTTTCCTAGGACGCCAACTCCGTCTCCGCTTCAAATTACCCTGGATCCACTGGGGCTGGACCCTGGCACGCTTGCTCCTTGGAAGAAAAGCTATGACAAACCTAGACAGCATATTTAAAAAAGCAGAGACATTACTTTGCCAACAAAAGTCGTTATAGTCAAAGCTATGGTTTTTCCAGTAGTCATGTGTGGCTGTAAGAGTTGGACCATAAAGATGGCTAAGCATCGAAGAACTGATTGTTTTGAAGTGTGTGTTGGAGAAGACGCTTGAGAGTCCTTTGGACTGCAAGGAGATCAAATCAGTCAATCCTAAAGGAAATCAATCCCGAATATTCATTGGAAGGACTGATGGTGAAGCTGAAGCTCCAGTACTTTGAACACCTGATGGGAAGAGCTGACTAACTGGAAAAGACCCTGATGCTGGAAAAGATTGAAGACAGGAAGAGAAGGGGACGACAGAGGACAAGATGGTTGGATGGCATCACGGACTCAATAGACATGAGTTTGAGCAAGCTCCAGGAGATGGTGAAGGACAGGGAAGCCTGGCATCCATGCAGTCCATGGGGTCACAAAGAGTTGAACATGACTGAGCAACTCAACAACAACAAAAGTGGTTTAATTCTAATACTGGAAATTGCTAAACTGAAAATAGTGACTTTACCATCTAAAATTGGAGAAAAGAGTATGCTGGAATGATGTAAGTAAACTCCACTCTCATATATCATTGTATATCAGAGAGTGACGTCTCTGAAGCCCCAATTCCTGTCCTTTCTAATTAAAATAGTTTAGCTTCTCTGACATTTCTGTGAACTCTTCAGTTTAATATAACCATCCTCTCTGTTGGTGTTTAGTTTATACTAATTTTTAAATTTTGAACTTCACCCAATCAAAAGGACATATAGTGGTTAACTATATGTAAAGTAAAACACTATGTGAAGTGGACATGTTATATTAAGAGATCTACTTAATTATATCAAGTCTATCCAGTAATAAGTCTTGGGCTCCCCATGTGGCTCAAGTGGTAAAGAATCCACTTGCTAATGCAAAAGATGCCAGTAGGAGACACTGGTTCATTCCATGGGTCAGGAGAAGGAAATGGCAACCCACTTAAGTACTCTTGTCTGGAAAATCCCATAGACACGGGAGCCTGGTAGGCTATAGTCCGTGGGGTCATAAGGAGCCAGACACAACTTAGCACAGTAATAAGTCTCAGTACTAGGAAGTCCTCCCAACTGCAGCAATAAAACCCCTCCGTTCTTCAGAGTTTATCAATAATTAATGTTATACTTTGACCTCCATTTGCAATAAACCTTTGTTGCTAATAATCAATTAAAAAAAAAAAAAGTGGTGGAGAAGTAGGTTGCTATTTATTTAGTTCCCATAAAGATCACATACCACCTGCACCAGGTTCCTGCTTCTGAAAAATTTGTGTGTGTAAGAACACACACAAAGAGACTTGAAAACAGGTATGCTAACATGCAATCAGTAATTACTGCTGAGTGATAGAATAATAGGCAAGATTTATTTCCTTTCTTTATTCTCATGGGAATTATTTCCCCTCAAAATCTAAATTAGAAATGAGAAAAAAGTTATTTCCATTCTGGAAATTTGAAAACATTGTACCCTATATCAGGGAAAGGCATGAGGCCTAAGGAAGGACAGAGAGGAGGTGTATCTGCTCATCAGTAACGAATGTAATTACAGCTTTAAATCAGTCTTGTATTAGTAAACCATGTGTTGGGGTTGACCAGAATCATCTTCTATGCTCAGAATGCTTATAATGGACCTGATGCCTAGATTAGTTTCACATACTTCTCTAACTATGGTTAGAAACTTACTAATAACATTTTAGTAGTAAAATATTGAAAAACTTTAGAGAGATTTATCACACTTCAATTCATTATTTGGAGATCAAAAAAGAGAACTAGAAATAGCACATAATATGATCCTAAAATAGTCTACCCTGCTGCTAAGTAAAGCTGCTTTCTCTTTTCATTGGCCAACAACATGGCTTGCACCCAACCAGTCACTGCTTGGGGCAAGCAAGCAATGAAAACATTCTCTTCCTAATTTATGTCCCATTGACACTATACCATGGCAGGTATTGATCTTGCTTTGTGCCATCAGATCAGATGCTACAACCAAATTCAAGGCCAGGATCATGACCGTGGGTGATCAGCTTTTAATGTGAAGGCGAAATGGAGGTGGAAAGATGATTTATTTGGCTTTTGTAGGATCTTTTATTACAGAAACAGCTGTTGGGAGCTCTCCCAGCTAGAATCAGCCACAGAGTAGGGCAGGTGAGCTGCCCCGCATTCCTGGAGGGCCACAGCCACAGAACAAAGTGAGCATTCCAGGAATCACTCATTTGATCAGAGAGCCAGAAACAGCACTGAGAAAAAAGGAAGAAAAAAACCAGGATTATTTTTCTACAAGGTTAGTGATGGACTCTAAGCATGGACAAAGAAAGAAAGGAGGAATGATTGTCCAATTGTATAAAATCAGATAAACTCAAACATCCTCGATATCTTTGTTCTGGGATTGATACCAACAGTGCCTTGACTTGGCTTGATTTAGGCAATGTTCCTCTGTTTTATATATATATATATATATATATATATATATACACACACNTTGTCCAATTGTATAAAATCAGATAAACTCAAACATCCTCGATATCTTTGTTCTGGGATTGATACCAACAGTGCCTTGACTTGGCTTGATTTAGGCAATGTTCCTCTGTTTTATATATATATATATATATACACACACCTTTATTGTTTTCTCTGAGTACTTTCTAAAGAGACTGACTTTATTGTTAGAGCAGAGCCATGTAAGTCAAATTCCACACAATGAGTTCCAGGAGGCTGACAACATTATTCTGCTGGGTTGGAATGCAATTGCATTAGATATGCTAGCTATAGGAAGTTGTGGACTACCTGAGCCCTGGAGATCTTCTAGATATAGATCCCTTTTTGTGGCATTGAGATTTCTAGAGCACACTCCTATTGCCTTGTTACACAAATGTGGAAGGTAAAAGAGAAAATGTGACATTTTAGAAATTCTAAGGAAGGGGAAATTAAGGTTTCTTTGATGAAACATGAGAACAGGAAAATATAGAGGATATAATAATATGGGGTTAGGAATATATATGCCTTTGTGAGCCTTTGAATCTTAAAGGGATGCAAACTATTATATATAGAATGGATAACAAAAAAGTCCTACCATATAGCACAGGGAACTAAATTCAATATTCTGTGATAGACCATAATGGAGAAGGTTATAAAAAAGAATATATATATCTGAACCACCTTGCTGTGTAGCAGAAATTAACATAACATTGTAAATCAATCATACTTCACATTTTAAAAGAAGCTTTAAATGATTCCATAAGTGATTTTAGGGGATTTTCTGGTGGCTCAAACAGTAAAGAATTCTCCTGCAATGCAGAAGACCCAGGTCCCACTCCAGTAGTCTTGCCTGGAGAATTCCATGGACAGGGAAGCCTAATGGGCTACAGTGCCTGGGGTCACAAAGAGTCACACATGACGGAGCGACTAACACACACACAAGTGATTTCACTGTGCAGCCAAAGCTGACAACCATCTTTTCCTAAGTGTTCTGAACTGAACACAGCAACCCCTTCAAAGACAGTGGCCATTGACATGCTAAATATTTAAGTAGCAATATTTTGCTTTTCTACAGAGAAAATAAGTTCTTGGAGAGCAAGAACTATTTTATCTTTCCTTTAGATAATTTACTAGCACCTAGCTAAGCAAGTAATAGGTCCTCCATAAATATTTGCTGAATACAGGTTCATCTGTACCATGTTGCTAGATGTCATGTCTATGCATTCAGTTCAGTTCAGTCACTCAGTCATGTCCAAATCTTTGCAACCCCATGGACTGCAGCACACCAGGCTTCCCTGTCCGTCACCAACTCCTGGAGCTTGCTCAAACTGATGTCCATTGAGTAGGTGATGCAATCCAACCATCTCATCTTCTGTTGTCCCCTCTTCCTCCTGCCTTCAATCTTCCCCAGCATCAGAGTCTTTTCAAATGAATCAGTTCTTCACATCAGGTGGCCGAAGTATTGAAGCTTCAGCTTCAGCATCAATCCTTCCAATGAATATTCAGGACTGATTTCCTTTAGGATGGACTGGTTGGATCTTCTTGCGGTCCAAGAAACTCTCAAGAGTCTTCTCCAAACCACAGTTGAAAAGCATCAATTCTTGCACTCAGCCATTTTTATGGTCCAACTCTTACATCCATACATGACAACTTGAAAAACCATAGATTTGACTAGATGGACCTTTGTTGGCAAAGTAATGTCTCTGCTTTATAATATGCTGTCTAGGTTTGTCTGAACCACTAAGGAAGCAAAAATGAGATCGTATTCTATACCACATAACAAATATAAAATCCCATTTTCGACTTCCCTATTCTTCAAGTCCTTTCTGTCATCCTAACATCAGAAGCTTGTCACTTGTTTTGCCACCACAAGTAACCTCTCATTCACCTTGATGGCTGATGGCTCCTCCCACCACAATCCCTACCCAACTCACCTTCCCAGTCCCCACCTATTCCCAACTACCAGGCCTCCCCACTCATAGTACAGATCTGCTCTCTTGGCCTCACTGTAAGTAGCTTCAAGCTCAGCTTCATAAATACCCATTAAGTGTGCAGTTAACATAATGGGTATCTGAGTCCTTTTCAGCAACACAAACCAGCTGGGAGAGTCCCTGAGATTATACTGGGTTGACCAAAAAGTTCATCCAGGTTTTTTCATACCATCTTAAAGAAAAGCCCAAATGAACTTTTTGGTTTTGGTCAACCCAATAGTTTTTAACAGTAATTCTTAATTGGGGATAATCCCAAAGAAAGGCAATGCCAAAGAATGCTCAAACTACCACACAATTGCACTCATGTCACACGCTAGTAAAGTAATGCTCAAAATTCTCCAAGCCAGGCTTCAGCAGTACATGAACCGTGGACTTCCAGATATTCAAGCTGGTTTTAGAAAAGGCAGATGAACCAGAGATCAAATTGCCAACATCTGCTGGATCATCAAAAAAGCAAGAGAGTGCCAGAAAAACATCTATTTCTGACTTTATTGACTATGCCAAAGCCTTTGACTGTGTGGATCACAATAAACTGTGGAAAATTCTGAAAGAGATAAGAATACCAGACCACCTGACCTGCCTCTTGAGAAACCTATATGCAGGTCAGGAAGCAACAGTTAGAACTGGACATGGAACAACAGACTGGTTCCAAATAGGAAAAGGAGTACAAGGCTGTATATTGTCACCCTGCTTATTTAACTTATATGCAGAGTACATCATGAGAAACGCTGGACTGGAAGAAGCACAAGCTGGAATCAAGATTGCCNAGCAACAGTTAGAACTGGACATGGAACAACTGACTGGTTCCAAATAGGAAAAGGAGTACAAGGCTGTATATTGTCACCCTGCTTATTTAACTTATATGCAGAGTACATCATGAAAAACGCTGGACTAGAAGAAGCACAGGCTGGAATCAAGACTGCCGGGAGAAATATCAATAACCTCCGATATGCAGATGACACCACCCTTATGGCAGAAAGTGAAGAGGAACTCAAAAGCCTCTTGATGAAAGTGAAGGAGGAGAGTGAAAAAGTTGCGTTAAAGCTCAACATTCAGAAAACGAAGATCATGGCATCTGATCGCATCACTTCATGGGAAATAGATGGGGAAACAGTGGAAACAGTGTCAGATTATTTTTTGGGGGGGCTCCACTCCAAAATCACTGCAGATGGTGACTACAGCCATGAAATGAAAAGATGCTTACTCCTTGGCAGGAAACTTATGACCAACCTAGATAGCATATTCAAAAGAAGAGATATTACTTTGCCAACAAAGGTCTGTCTAGTTAAGGCTATGATTTTTCCAATGGTCCTGTATGGATGTGAGAGTTGGACAGTGAAGAAAGCTGAGCACCGAAGAATGGATGTTTTTGAACTATGGTGTTGGAGAAGACTCTTGAGACTGCAAGGAGATCCAACTTGTCCATTCTAAAGGAGATCAGTCCTGGGTGTTCTTTGGAAGGAATGATGCTAAAGCTGAAACTCTAAAACTTTCGCCACCTCATGCGAAGAGTTGACTCATTGGAAAAGACTCTGATGCTGGGAGGGATTGGGGGCAGGAGGAGAAGGGGACGACCGAGGATGAGATGGCTGGATGGCATCACTGACTTGATGGACTTGAGTTTGAGTGAACTCCAGGAGTTGTTGATGGACAGGGAGGCCTGACGTGCTGCGACTCATGGGGTCAAAAGGAGCTGGACATGACTGAGCGACTGAACTGAATTGAACAACCTTCCTGCCTCAGAACACGGCCACATGAATCTCTGCAGAGAACATAACGGTGATGGTAGGAAACAGCTGGAAAGATAAATATTCTCGTGTTAACTGTGATTTGTTGTTCGTCAGCCCATCCTTTCCCTACGATCTCTTCAAATAAGAGAGGAACCTGGAGTAGTGAGGGTGGGTATGAATTTTCCCAATAAGTTCCATATAAGAATCGTCACCAAAACAACCAGTTGTTTTGTTATTCAATACTAACATTTTCTTGGCCAGAGACTGGCTACAAATTATGCTAAAGTGAAGGCAACCTGAGTCTTGAATGAATGAAAACTCCATGGAATTATATTTGGTCACCTTAGCTTTTTTCTTCACTTCCAAGAAAATAAATCCTCATCATGAACAATTCAAATCATAAAGAGAAGTATAAAAAAGAAAGCAAAGATCTCCTGAAATATCACTTTCCAGAGATAATCTTTAACATTTTGGTAAACCTCTCTCTAGATCTGGAAGTGTATGTCCATAGAAGGAGAAGCAGGTTTCAGGAATTTTACATAAACCGGCTCATATTAAAAGGCAGTTGGAGGGATTTCCCTGGCGGCCCAGTGGTTAAGAGTCCACGCTTTCAATGCAGGGGGTGTGGGTTCGATCTCTGGTCAGGGAACTAGTGTGCAGCCAAAATTTCTTTTAAATAATAATAAATAATAGGCAGTTGGACAACCGGCTTTTTTCACTCAACAAAATGTTGAGGGCAATCTTTTTATGTTAATGACTATAGATTTACATCATCTGTTTAAAATGGCTGAATAGTAGTGCGAAATGGATGTAGGATGGAATAAATGAAGAACGAATGAAAGCTCTACACATCTCATCTATGATTAGCATTTCCGGAAAAGGATACTTACTTGTTGGAGGGTGGTGGTAAAATTTAGGTGAGAGATTTGTGGTTGTAGTTCATTACAAAGCTCTCCTGGCTCCAATACCAATGGATACACTGAAGTGCAATATTCAAATAGTAGGAATATGTCGTTGGAGAATCGAAGGGTTTGAAAGATTGCCAAATTACATCATTCAGCAGCTGAGTACGTAAAGTAACTAAACGGCAACTGTGGCGTTTCCTTTCCCTTTAAAAATAATGCTTCACAAAACCAGTTCTGAGAAGACTGTGTTCTGAACACATAGACGCAGAAACAGATGTAATTCATCAAAACAGGAAGGGCTTTAATGCTACTCTCAGTGTAAGTAATGCTGCATCCAAACCTCTTACTAAGTCTCACTTGAGCAATTACCCAACTAGTATTTCTCATTAACACTCATTTCTCAGCAAAGATTTTAATAGCTGATGGCTTTTGTAAGGCTCTGTATTAATAAGGCTTCATTAAGTTTTCAAAATATATTGCAGTACATTTACTGGAATAATATAAAAGTATTATCATACATCACTAGACCTAAACAATATGCATCTAAATAAATCAGCCAAGTCCATCTGGGTAGAGCAGCGGTAGATCCAACACTGCTTTCTTGACTCTCTTTCATTCAAATAAAAACCCTGCTACACACCTGGAAGAGGCTTTATTTCCTTTTCCTGAGAGAGGTGAAATGACGCTTCTGGGTTTCTCCTAAGGTTTAGGACCAAGCTGGGTAATTTAAGGAGGGAAGAAACGGTCTGCGTTTTAAATTCTGACATTGGGATTGGAGGCAAGAAAGATGTGGTGTTGCCTGAGTTGCCTGGGCACTCCGTCTGCTGAACACCCACCCCTGCAAGTAACACAGGGTGGCCCCTGGAGAAGACGTCTGGACAGAGGCAAGGAGCCGGGCCCCCTGAGGGCAGAGCCCCACACACTACCAGGGTGAAGTGTATCTGGTGAAGTCCAGGGGCAACAGCACAAGCTGAACTAGATGGAGCAGAGGTTATTTCAAAAAGATAGCATCTACAGAACAATCCTGATCTCCAGCGTGAGGTACATGCTGACTGTAATTCCATCAACGAGCTAGGCAGCAACTCTGATAAAAACAGAAAAATATTCAAGGAAGGCGTGAATATATCCAGACAGAACCCTGAAGATCTAGATAAGGGGGAAAAGGTTTACCACTCAGACATTCAGGAAAATATTGGGGAAAGTCTCACATCTGGTAGATTTAGGAGGTATTATATGAGGAAGTGGGCTTCCAGGCGGCGCTAGCCATGAAGAACCTGCCTGCCAATGCAAGAGAGGCAGGTTCAATCCCTGGGTCAGGAAGAGTCCTTGGAGAAGCACATGGCAACCCATTCTAGTATTCTTGCCTGGAAAATTCCACGGACAGAGAAGCCTAAAGGGCTATAGTCCATGGGGTTCTAAAGAGTTAGACACAACTGAAGCAACAGCATGTATGCATGTATATATGGAATTATATTTTCTTAGCAGAAAGAAAAATTGAACGACAAAATGGAGATCTGTTTTTGTTTATTCCCAGGAAGAAAGCACAAAGCAAACACAAAGCGGGGACCCGCGACTGCTTGGCTCCAGACCCCCAAGGCTTGGCCGGGCACCCAGTGCTTCCACACCAGCTATGCGCTGGATGGAGGGAGTTTCACAAGAATGCGCCTCTGGAATTCAAGAGAACGGGAAACAAGGGGAAATGTCTATTAAGGGCGTCAAAGTACAGTTGGTGTCACGAAACCAGTGTTAGCAGAAAGGAGCAATTGGCAGGGAAACTGTCTGAAGAACCACTGTTGCAAGAGTTCAGTCTATGGACTCGCTGTGGGATTTCACTAAAATAAATGTGAGTCCTGAGGCCACCCAACGCGAAGAACGAAGACTGGGTGACATCGCTAAGGAAAAGAGTTTAATAGGAGCCAATTAATATGCTGGAGATATATTCTGGAGGAAAGGATAATGCGGAAATAAACTGGAAAACTAAATTAGATGAGGAGGAGGAAAAGCTCAGGACAGGTTTGGTACTTGTCGTGCTTTCACGGCATGCTGTTAATTAAGGAATTTATTGTCTCTGTTTTACATTTTATTAGGTACTGATTTTTTAAAAACCAGCCTCAAGTTGTGAAGTCTTGTTTAAACTTTTATTTAATTTTTTTTTTAAGCTTTTAAACGGATGCACTGCATCTCATAAAACATACCTGCATCCTAGGATAGGCAACAAAATTTTAAGTTAACTTGGGGGCGGGGTTGGTAATGTTTAATTTTGTTGTAATTATCCGGAGTAAGGTACTTAAAAAGAAGATGGGATGGAGATTAATCACTGAGGATGAAACAAGTTCTATTATAAAGCTCAGTTCCTTGAAGTAATTAATATTCATTTTAATCATCATTAAACAGAGGTATCTTCGTGTATTGCCAGTCAATGGTACTCAGATTTTTGAAAATGTTTTAATAGCTTGGGAATGAAGAGCATCATGTGCGAAATTCAGAACACAAATGAAAATGGGATAATACAAGCAGAGCATGAAGTTCATACGAGGCTGCTTCTGCCTTAACCCCTATGCGCTGTTGTCTGAATGCCTTGTGTAAATTAACAGCCTTAGCAGAGGTCTCCACTGCTCCGCCCTGAATCCTTCCAGGCCCGTCACTTAGCTTTAAAGGCATCTCCTTCTCCCCAAACACCCACCCCTCGCTGCCTGAATACCTGGCCCTTCCTCAGCATCACCATGCCTCGGCTCAGGCGGTACTGCCTCTGTGAAGCCAGCCCACAACCTCACTCCCAGGTTCCCCCAGGACTGTAGTTGCTTATTTACTTGTGTCTCCTTAGACTGAATGCTGTGTGAGAGCAGACCCCACCTCTTTCTGGGCTGCCAACTGTGGGCTCAGTAGACCCTGCGTGCCGGCAGCTGGCCCATCATCAGCAAGCAATAAACACTCTATATTTGTTGAAGGGAGGGCCGGCACGAGGAGGTCTTGGTGGGCAGGTCAGCAGGGAGCCTCCCCCAGCAAAAGTGGATCATGCAACAGACATCAAGACCCTGTAGCACCTACGCTTACCTGCCAGAAAGAAATGTGGCTGTCCGTGTTCGAGTAGGTGGCCAGATACCGTCCATCCGGGGCAAAGGCCACTGCAGTGATTGGTCCCTTGTGTCCATGGATTGTCTGAAATAAAATTACGAGTCGTTCACTGTACGCACTGCACAGAACTATTGCACCTAAACATGCAAATACATTCAACGCTGAGCAAGTCGTGCCGTGGACACTAGAAACTGGTCCGTTCTTCACTTATAAACTTGCTGTCGTTTGGTCGCCAAGTCACGTCCGGCTCTTTGTGACCCCCTGAGGTGCAGCAGGCCGTGTTTCCCTGCCCTTCGCTTTCTCCCTGAGTTTGCTCAAACTCACGGCCACTGAGTCAAACTTAGCTTAGAAAAAGAGGGAAAGCAGCTGAAGCTCTCTCGCTGACCCATCCCGGGGCTCTGACCCTGTTCTGGGGAGCCCACCTGCTTCCTGCTTGGGAGGATATGGCATGAGTTCAAAGGAAGAGCAGATATTAACAGGCAAACCAATGCGTTCATCCGCTCATGTCTATTTGAGGGAAGAATTTTACAATTAATTAGGAAAGTTAAAAAAACTGATCACCAAATCTATCCAGGAACTTCATCTGTAATGAAAAACAATCAAAGCTCTATCACATAACATCTCTGCTCTGGAAGGAGTCAAAAACAATCATTTCAACCCTTTAATAATTATACATTTTTCACATTTTATGCTTCATTTCCCCCCAATTATACTATGTTTAAATGCATATGGCCACAATTAGTACACATCCATGCACACATGTGTTGGAGGTTTGAACACACATATAAATTAAATGCCATTAAAAACAAGTTAATAGGGATCATTTTGAGCTTCTGCCAAACAGCTATCATTGATTTAATCATGAATTAAAAAAAAAAAAGAATGATGTGGTATTTTAGACTCGGTCTCTGAGTAAAGGTCTTTACTAACAAAAAATTACATTCATGTCTAATGATATTAATAGTTACCGAAAATACTGGGATACTAAACAAATTAGCATAATATTGTATTATATATCTGCACAAACTATTAAAGGCTGTATCTCCACTACATGAACCAATATTCAGACTGGTTACAACTGGAGGTTGATCACCTCTCTTGGTCTAGAAAGGATGGGGAAATATGTTCCCTTAAACTAAGGCAAACCAGGAAGGCTTGTTTCCACTTGCATCTTGAGTCTCGGTGGGAGCAAGTTCACTGGGCGATTCAGCGCCCCCCTCCCGCCCTGCCTTCCACACCCAGACTGTAAATTTCAGTAGGACTCTCCTCACAGTTCACATCTGAGTGATTACAATGAGGAAGGGAGAAAGGGGACGGGGATGGGGGGACAAGCGTGTCCCTCTGTGCTTTCAGCTTTCGTTCTTTCCTGTCGTTAGACAAGGTGCTGTGGGGATCCAAAATGATGCCTGCTTTCCACACTCAGGAAAAAAATACTGTACTGGTAGCACTGGGCTTTGAGCTGGCAGAGGACACTGTCTGAGTCAGACTGCCTGCCCTGTGTTTGGGCTCCACTGCTCACTGTGGGCCCTGGGGCAGGTTATTTATGCTCCTTAACCTTGAGTGCGCCCATGCCAACAAAGCAGAGACAATGACGATGATGGTGGTGGCGACAATGGCTGATGGTTCCTGCCTTGAAGAGCTTTGTGAAGATTAAAGGAGTTCGCACATGCACAGCCTTCTGCACGATGCATTAGTTAGTCAGTTCAGTCGCTCAGTCGTGTCCGACTCTTTGCGACCCCATGAATCACAGCACGCCAGGCCTCCCTGTCCATCACTAACTCCCGGAGTTCACTCAGACTCACATCTATAGAGTCAGTGATGCCATCCAGCCATCTCATTCTCTGTCGTCCCCTTCTCCTCCTGCCCCCAATCCCCCCCAGCATCAGAGTCTTTTCCAATGAGTCAACACTTCACATGAGGTGGCCAAAGTACTGGAGTTTCAGCTTTAGCATCATTCCTTCCAAAGAACACCCAGGACTGATCTCCTTTAGAATGGACTGGTTGGGTCTCCTTGCAGTCCAAGGGACTCTCAAGAGTCTTCTCCAACACCACAGTTCAAAAGCATCAATTCTTCGGTGCTCAGCTTTCTTCACAGTCCAACTCTCACATCCATACATGACCACAGGAAAAACCATAGCCTTGACTAGTCGGACCTTAGTCGGCAAAGTAATGTCTCTGCTTTTGAA
>SJYX01002930.1:143277-163510 GCA_006410675.1 Oreotragus oreotragus | reverse complement strand
GTCTTTTAATTTCATGGCTGCAGTCACCATCTGCAGTGATTTTGGAGCCCCCCAAAATAGAATCAGCCACTGTTTCCACTGTTTCCCCATCTATTTGCCATGAAGTGATCGGACTTGATGCCATGATCTTCGTTTTCTGAATGTTGAGCTTTAAGCCAACTTTTTCACTCTCCTCTTTCACTTTCATCAAGAGGCTTTTGAATTCCTCTTCACTTTCTGCCATAAGGGTGGTGTCATCTGCATATCTGAGGTTATTGATATTTCTCCCGGCAATCTTGATTCCAGCTTGTGCTTCTTCCAGCACAGCGTTTCTCATGATGTACTCTGCATGTAAGTTAAATAAGCAGGGTGATAATATACAGCCTTGACGTACTCCTTTTCCTATCTGGAACCAGTCTGTTGTTCCAGGTCTAGTTCTAACTGTTGCTTCCTGACCTGCATATAGGTTTCTCAAGAAACAGGTCAGGTGGTCTGGTATTCCCATCTCTTTCAAAATTAATATCTGGTAATAATGCCTTTAAAATTTTTAATTCTATAGCCCTTTTTACAGCTTCATGGCATCAATGTTTACTTACAATTCCCAGTAGTTCCACTCAATTCCACTTCATACTTTCTTGTCTCAGACCTTTAATCTGGGATTACTGCTCACAGCACATCTTTAACGTGTTTTTCAGTGCGGGTCTACTGCTGATGAAATTTTTCTGTATTTTCTGAGATGTCTTTCTCTTCTCTCTAAAAAGGTATTTTTGTTGGATAGAGAATTTGAGGTTGCAGTTATTTATTTATTTATTTTTCCCTTCAGGAATTTGAAAAGACATTCTCAGTTATCTTTTAGCTTTCATCCTTGTACTCAGAAGTCAATTATTGGTCTCAGTCTCTTTCTTTTGAAGGTCAACTTTTCTTCTTTCTCTTCTCTCTAAAAAGGTATTTTTGTTGGATAGAGAATTTGAGGTTGCAGTTATTTATTTATTTATTTTTCCCTTCAGGAATTTGAAAAGACATTCTCAGTTATCTTTTAGCTTTCATCCTTGTACTCAGAAGTCAATTATTGGTCTCAGTCTCTTTCTTTTGAAGGTCAACTTTTCATTTTCACTTGTTGCATCTAAGATTGTATATATTTGTTTTCTTCAAATTTTCTATGATTTTTCTAAGGAGTGAATTTCTTTTCATTTATCCTGCTTGAGATTCTTGAATCTGTGGATTAAACTCTTGAATCAGTTCTTAAATTCCTAGCCATTTTCTCTTTACAAATTACCTCTCTCCCTTTCCCTTTTTTTCTTCTGAGTTTACAATTTTGGCTATTATATTTTTATATCTAGAACCACTATTTCATTTTTTTCTAGATCAGTTGTGATATTTTTATAGTCTTCTGTTTCCTTCAGATATTTTCAAAATTGATCTAATCTTAATGCATTATGGTCAGAAAAGATGCTTGGAATGATTTCGATTTTTTTGAATTTATCAAGGTTAGATTTATGTCCCAGGATGTGATCTATCCTGGAGAAGGTTCCGTGAGCACTTGAGAAAAAGGTGAAATTCATTGTTTTGGGGTGAAATGTGTCATTTATATTTTTAAGCATAATAAATAACTGTAGTAAGAATCTTAGCAAATTGTGTCTATTAGTTGCAAAATTTGAAGTTTATATGTATCTATTTCTGCTCTCTGTGGGTTTTCTTAGTTCTTATATATATTAGCTTATATTCTTATATGCCTGGTAATTTCTGATTGATTGCTGGACATTGTTTTTCAAAACTTATTTGTGGGATTTCCCTACTATGTAGAATAGGTGTGCCTTCCTCCAGAGAAGCCTTATGCTAGCTACTTTCAGGGACTTAGGTGCTCAACTCTTTGGGACCACCAAGTTCAAGTATTGAGGGTTTCTGTCTCACTCAGAAAATGGGAGAGTAGAGTCCAATTGTGCATGAGGGCCTATAGGAGACACTGTTGATGTCTCACTTAAGTCCCTCCAATCCCTATCACTGGTTCTGTGCGTTTATCCCCCACTGTTGTTATGCTTTTCTGCTAATAGCTAGTACCTGAAACATTGTTCAGAGGATTGCCATTGGACCTTGAACTATTGGATCCACCTTGCCCATAGAGATAGCAGGAATTTTCTGGGAATTCATACCCCCAGGGTTGCCCATAACTAATACCTGATTGGTACAGAAATAACTGGGCTTCCCAGGTGGCACTAGTGGTAAAGAATCCACCTGCCAATGAAGGAGATGTTTGAGATGAGAGTTCTATCCCTGTATGAGGGCCTATAGGAGACACTGTTGATGTCTCACTTAAGTCCCTCCAATCCCTATCACTGGTTCTGTGTGTTTATCCCCCAGTGTTTTTATGCTTTTCTGCTAATAGCTAGTACCTGAAACATTGTTCAGAGGATTGCCATTGGACCTTGGACTATTGGATCCACCTTGCCCATAGAGATAGCAGGAATTTTCTGGGAATTCATACCCTCAGGGTTGCCCATAACTAATACCTGATTGGTACAGAAATAACTGGGCTTCCAAGGTGGCACTAGTGGTAAAGAATCCACCTGCCAATGAAGGAGATGTTTGAGATGAGAGTTCTATCCCTGTGTTGGGAAGATCTCCTGGAGGAGGGCATGGCAACCTACTCCAGTATTCTTGCCTGGAGAATCCCAGGGACAGAGGAGCTTGGCAGGCTACAGTTCATGGAGTTGCAAAGAGTGGGACACAGCTGAAGCAACTTAGCATGCACACATGCCCAGAAATAACTGGTTTACCTCCCCTCAAGAAAGCCCATCAGTTCAGTTCAGTTCAGTCACTCAGTTGTGTCCAACTCTTTGCNGGCATCTGGTCCCATCACTTCATGGGAAATAGATGGGGAAGCAGTGGAAATAGTATCAGACTTTATTTTTGAGGGCTCCAAAATCACCACAGATGGTGATTGCAGCCATGAAATTAAAAGACGCTTACTCCTTGGAAGGAAAGCTATGACCAACCTAGACAGCATATTAAAAAGCAGGGACATTACTTTGCCAACAAAGGTCCGTCTAGTCAAGGATATGGTTTTTCCAGTGGTCATGTATGGATGTGAGAGTTGGACTGTGAAGAAAGCTGATCGCTGAAGAATTGATGCTTTTAAACTGTGGTGTTGGAGAAGACTCTTGAGAGTCCCTTGGACTGCAAGGAGATCTAACCAGTCTATCCTAAAGGAGATCAGTCCTGGGTGTTAATTGGAAGGACTGATGCTGAGGCTGAAACTCCAATACTCTGGCCACCTCATGCGAAGAGTTGACTCATTGGAAAAGACCCTGATGTTGGGAGGGATTGGGGGCAGGAGGAGAAGGGGCCAACAGAGGATGAGATGGCTGTATGGCATCACCAACTTGATGGACATGAGTTTGGGTGAACTCCAGGAGTTGGTGATGGAAAGGGAGGCCTAGCATCCTGCGATTCATGGGGTCACAGAGGTTGGACACAACTGAGCAACTGAACTGAACTGAATTGATAGCCCCTTTGCAGGAAGAGGTAGAAGGCTGGAAGTAAATAATGGAAATGTAGCTTCCCCGGTATTACTCCTTCAGATCCCAACCTAAAACTTGGTTGGAAACTCCAGTACTTTTCCACATTTAATTCAGGACTTTACATGGATTGCCAAGATGTTTCTAAACTTTGAGGTCAACCCCCCATTACGTAAAAAAGAAACATTGGTCATGTTCTATAATGCCGGCTGTGTGGTAATTTACTTTAAAATAGACTGGGTCTAGAGGCATCTGTTTAGTATTTGAAATACACTTATCAAGAATACAAACCTCCAGAGGGTTTTAGTAAGAACTTCAAATATGGTTATCAAAATCAACACCAGATGGTTTCTTTAAAAGCTTAAGGATTGTTAGAAATCATTTTTCTCTGGTAAAGTAAATGGAATTCAGATATATCATGGGCTAGAAAGACTGTTAGGGCCTCACAAAACTTTCTTGAACCAGAAGAATAAAGTCAGCAATATCCTAAATATCCTAATCCTTGGCTCAATCTAGAGCTGTGTTTGGTCCTATGTTCTTCCCACTTCATAGAGGACTGTCATCTGAACCAAACAGAAAGTTAGCACCTAATCATCAGAGTGGTAGTGAATCAGTATCACAAGAACTTCTCTTTAAGATACCCACAGAAATGCCAAAAGTCAGAGAAGTAAGGACCTTCTGAGCTTATAAAACTGGTGGCTCAGTGGTAATGAATCTGCCTGCCAATGCAGGAGACGTGGGTTCAATCCGCAGGTCAGGAATATTGCCTGGAGAAGGAAATGACAGCCCACTCAAGTATTCTTGCCTGGAAAATCCCATGGACAGAGGAGCCTAGCAGGCTACAGTCCATAGGTCACAGAGTTAGACACAACTTTGTGACTAAGCAACAACAAGCTTATAAGAACAGGTAATAAGATCATTTTGATATCTCCTTACTAATAAAAGTGGGAATGTTTGGCAGTATTCGGCCTAAGACTGTTTTCAATATATTGGATTGGCCAAAATGTTCATTTAGGTTTTCCCGTAACAGCTTACACAAAACCCAAACCAAATGTTTGGCCAACCCAATAGAATCCCACCTAGTAGAAAGACTGTGGGGGAAATTGGTATATAAGGACTTTGTGAAATTTTAACAAACGGACCTGAATTTTGCTGAAAGGTCAAGCTGGCTAAGTGTGTTAGTTGCTCAGTCGTGCCCGACTCTTTGAGACCCCATGGACTGTAGCCCACTCCCCATCCTTACCCCCCAGTCTTCTTTGTCCGTGGAATTCTCCAGGCAAGAATCCTGGAGTGGATTGCCATTCCCTTCTCCAATTGCCATTCCCTTCTCTTAGCTGGCTAAGATCACTTCACAAAACCAGGACTTTCTGCCTCTAAACAGAAAAACTTGAGCAGCACTTTTCACAACAGCACTGGTTCCCTCCCAATTTGGAGAATCCTTGGCTCTTTGTGCCAACCCCACAGCCTCAGTGAGTTCATACACTCTGAGGAATTGTCTAGGGGTTGAGCTGATGTGAAAGCCTATGACTTTCTAAACCTCCCCTTCATAAAATTTCTAAGCTCTTGGGCACTTCTTTCTCATCACTCCCCAGGACTTGCTCTACTGTGCTTTGTTTTGGAGAAGAATGGTGTTCAATATTATTATAGTAGCATCTTTAAGCTCTAATCCTCAGCTTTCAGTATGCATAAGAATCAGTCCAAGAACTTTCTAAAAACGCATGTGCTATTTCCAAACTTTACTGCCTATATTTCACCATATATGAAGTGGAACCCCAAAATCTACTAAATTTGCTCACACATTCAGGGGACTTGGATGTAAATGGCCTGAAACTATGGTTGAATAAATATCTTCAGAATTTCACTTGGGCTTCATTAGCAATAAGGAGAATCATTCCAGGAGAGAAGTCTAATGAGAATGTTTCTGAACAGCTGGTCCTGAAAGTTTAGATATTAATTTGCAGAGCATGAGGTGACCATTCAATGCATGAAGCCCTTATAAGTGTTTATTAAATCTGAAATATATTATGTATTGAATATTATCTGTATTTGCTTTCCTCCCACTATCTAATCTATTTCTTCTCATATCACTATTCCACTTAGGATGTAGCTTTTCTAAGCCCAATACTAAAATCTATATAATCTTTCCTTTCAAGCATTTGGTTAGGAAATTTTTTGAAGGTTTAAATCTAATTCTGATGTTCCTTTCAAGAAATGGTTCTCAAATATTAGCATGGAAAAATTCACACAGGAAAAAGAAAGATGCTTCCAGAAGTGATGTATCTGGAAGCCTCTATGAAGGCTATAAAAATAACTGGCTTAAGAGAACCATGAGTGCTACTCATACCCCAGGACAAAAGGAGCAAACTGAGAGGACAATGCTACCTGGGGATCGTATAGTACCAGGCCCTGGCCACACAGCACCACCTCCCACTCATGGAGTCATTAAATAGCACCCTATAGCAAGAGTAATCTCTTGTATCAGAATCACCTGGAATTGCTGAAAGAAATACAGATTTCTGGGATACACTCCAGATCTACTAAATTAGAATCCCTGGGGAATAGGCCCCAAAGATGTATTTTAACAAACATCTTTGGTGATCTCAGGCTCCCCTTGTGGCCCAGCTGTTAAAGAATCTGCCTGCAATGAGGGAGACCCAAATTCAATCCCTGGATTGGTAAGATCCCCTGGAGAAAGGAAAGGCTACCCACTCCAGTATTCTGGCCTGGAGAATTCCATGGACTATACAGTCCATGGGGTCGCAAAGAGTCAGACATGACTGAGCCACTTTCACTTTCACTTGGTGATCTTTACTGACACTAAAATTTGACTACAACCCTGAAGGGGACTTCTGTAGTCAGATTCACACCATCCACAAAAGTCTCTCCACTGAGTGCCTGTAATTGTACCTATGTGCCTCTTTAAAAGAGTTTTTGTACAGAGAAGTGACAAGTAAGTAGAAAGAAATGAAACAACAGTAAATAGATATAATACTGGGACAAAATGCAAACACTGTAGGAAGTTCTGAGTGAGGAAGATTTAATGATAAACAAGTGATTTATAAAGGTACTATGGATTAACACACTACATTCTAAATAACTACATTAAAAAGATCATTGTGCTAAGTGCTAAGTCACTTCAGTTGTGTACAACTCTTTGAGACCCTATGGACTGGCTCCTCTGTCCACCAGGCTCCTCTGTCCGTGGAATTCTCCAGGCAAGATTACTGGAGTGGGTTTCCATTTCCTTCTCCAAATAAAAAAGATAATTACGGTATTAAAAAGTACCAAATGCAGCTCATTTTATTATCATAATGTACATTTTTGACAATATGTCATAAAAACATAGATTCATGACAAGCAAAAGGAGTCAATAATCTGTCCAATACAGTAAATAGATATAATACTGGGACAAAATGCAAACACTGTAGGAAGTTCTGAGTGAGGAAGATTTAACGATAAACAAGTGATTTATAAAGGTACTATGGATTAACACACTACATTCTAAATAACTACATTAGAAAGATAATTGCACTAGGTGCTAAGTCGCTTCAGTTGTGTACAACTCTTTGAGACCCTATGGACTGGCTCCTCTGTCCACCAGGCTCCTCTGTCCATGGAATTCTCCAGGCAAGATTACTGGAGTGGGTTTCCATTTTCTTCTCAAAAAAGAAAAAAAAGATAATTACGGTATTAAAAAGTACCAAATGCAGCTCATTTTATTATCATAATGTATATTTTTGACAATATAAATATGTCATAAAAACATAAATTCATGACAAGCAAAAGGAGCCAATAATCTGTCCAATGTACAGAAACTAACCATGGGCTATTTAACAGAAACGCAATTGCTAACCACCAAGTATAAAAAGCAAAAAGATAAATACTGTGCCCTGCTGATGGCCATAAACCAGAGCCAGAAACTCCTTTTTGAACAAGGCAGTTTCCCAAGAGGGAGGAGTTTGCAAAGCACAATTTAGGCTGGTAGGACTAGAAAAGGAGTCCAGTGATCAGAACTGTAAGTGCAGGAGCACAAATCACAGCTGGTTTCTCCAGCTGAGTTCACCCATGTATATTACAGGCAGCAGCACAGTCAACCGGGGAAGGCAATGGCACCCCACCCCAGTACTCTTGCCTGGAAAACCCAATGGACGGAGGAGCCTGGTGGGCTGCAGTCCATGGGGTCGCTAACAGTCGGACAGACTGAGCGACTTCACTTTCACTTTTCTCTTTCATGCATTGGAGAAAATGGCAACCCCCTCCAGTATTCTTGCCTGGAGAATCCCAGGGACGGGGGAGCCTGGTGGGCTGTGTCTATGGGGTCTCACAGACTCAGATACGACTGAAGTGACTTAGCAGCAGCAGCAGCAGCANCTTTCATGCATTGGAGAAGGAAATGGCAACCCACTCCAGTATTCTTGCCTGGAGAATCCCAGGGATGGGGGAGCCTGGTGGGCTGCCGTCTATGGGGTCACACAGAGTCGGACACGACTGAAGCGACTTAGCAGCAGCAGCACAGTCAACAACAGCAGAGAGCATAGATACCTGTGGAATGCTCCAGTGTGAAAGGGAGCGCAGATCATTGAACTGACCCTCCTAAGAAACCTAGGCAAGTAATGTAGCCTCTCCGGCCTTTAATGTCATACCAACTCACTTGTGGCAAGTTTAGACTACAGCCCAGATGATGAGACTTCTCATTCAGTGTCCTTTCCTCCATTCCATTTCCCAAACCGTGGCTGCTCTGCCAAATCATAATAGAAAATAAAATTTTATATAATTTCTGCCTTAAAATCATATATAATATAAATCATTTCTTAATGTGAGCCTCAAATATTTACTGAATAACGTCTATGTGTGAAATATTGGGTTGACCAAAATATTCATTTGGGTTTCTCCATAAGATGGTATGGAAAAACTCAAGTGAACATTTTAGCCAACCAATACTTGTTAAATGTTAGGATTAATTTTTTCCTCTGAAAAACTCAGCAAAGATGTTTCATGAGAGCATGGTTATTATGGTGTGCTTTCTGTTTCTTGTGTTTTGAACTGTTATTGCATATTAAGATGAGAACAGATTCTGATACCACTACATCTACACTTTGCACCTGCTGTCTATTGAGAGTTTCACAAGAACTGGAAACACATTTCTGAAGGATCTCCCTTAGCAACAATGCTAAAAATTAAGCAAACAAAATGTTTTAAAACTGGGCTGATCTATCTGCTATTAACTACTGAAAATAATGCTCCGACAAAGGCAGTAACTGAGCTTACTCGGGCATCTTTTCAGGGAGGAAAAGGGGTTCATTTTCAATCCAGAGAATTCTTCTATAAACTCTATTCAATAGAACCACACTTTTCAAACTGCATAGAGTCCAAGAGTTCCGGAAAGTCGCTTCTGAATGGATGGTGATTTGGGACAGTTTGTGGTGCTGGAGAAGACTCTTGAGAGTCCCTTGGATAGCAAGGAGATCAAACCAGTCCATCTCAAAGAAAATGAACCCTGAATATTCATTAGAAGGACTGATGCTGAAGCTGAAGCTCCAAAAGCTCAAGCTCTTTGGCCACGTGATGTGAAGTGTTGACTCAGTGGAAAAGACCCTGATGCTGGGAAAGATTGAAAACAAAGGGAGAAGGAAGCATCAGAGGATGAAATAGCTTACTATCATCACCGATTCAATGGACATGAAATTGAGCAAACACCATGAGATAGTGAAAGACAGGGAAGCCAGATGTGCTGAAGTATTTGGGGTCACAAAGAGTTGGACAGGATGTAGTGACTGAATTATCAGAACAATGGTGTATCACTTCGATTGATTTGCATACATTTAAGAATCCTTGCATCCCTATGATAAATCCTACTTTATCATGGCATCGATTCTCGTACTGTATTATTGGATTTGGTTTGTTGATATTTTGTTGAAGAATTTTACATCCACATTGATCAGTGATATTAATTTGTAATTTTCTTTCTTTGTGCCTTCTTTGTTTGGTTTTCTTATCACGCTGATGGTGACCTTGAAAAATGAGTTTAAGAGTGTTCCTCTTTCTGCAAATTTTTGAAAGAGTTTGAGAAGAATATGTGTTAACTCTTCTTTGAATGTTTGATAAAATTTGCCTGTAAAGTTTTCTGGCCCTGAACTTTTGCTTGTTGGAAGACTTTTAATCACAGTTTCAATTTTATTATTTGTGATTTGTCAGTTCATATTCTTTTTATTTCTTCCTGATTCAACCTTGGAAATTGGTATTTTTCTAAGAATTTGTCCATTTCTTCCAGTTTGTGCACTTTATTGGCATATAGTTATTTCTTCCCTGGTGGCTCAGACAGTAACGAATCTGCCTGCAAGGCAAGAGACCTGGGTTTGATTCCTGGGTTGGAAAGATACCCTGGAAAAGGGAGTGGCAGCCCACTCCAGTACTGTTGCCTGGAAAATCCCATAGGCAGAGAAGCCTGGCAGGCTATAGTCCTTATGGTCGCAAAGAGTCGAACATGACTGAGCGACTAACACTATCTATCTACTTGTAATAGTCTCTTTTAACCCTTTCTTTTTCTGTGATGTCAGTTGTAACGTCTCCTTTCTCACTTCTAGTTTTACTGACTTGAATCCTCTACCTTTTTTTCTTGATGAGTCTGACTAAAAGTTTATCAATTTTATCTTTTGAAAGAAACAGCTTTTATTTTCCTTGATTAAGTCCATTGGTCTAATATGTCACTTAAGACTTGTGTTTCTTTATTGATTTTCTACCTGGATGATCTGTCCATTGGTATAAATGGAGTGTTAAAGTTCCCCACTCTTATTGTGTTACAGTTGATTTCCCCTTTTATAATCAGGTCTTGGTATCAAGATAGATACCAGAATGCATGGAATACAGTGAAAGTATTGCTCAGAGAGAAGTTTATGGTTGTAAACACTTGGGATGAGGGATTCCCTTGTACCTCAGTCACTAAAGAATCTGTCTGCAATGCAGGAGACCTGGGCTTGATTCCTGGGTCAGGAAGATCCAATGGAGAAGGCAATGACAGTCCACTCCAGTATTCTTGCCTGGAAACTCCCACGGACAGAGGAACCTGGAGGGCTACACGCCATGGGATCACAAGAGTCAGACGCAACTTAGTGACTAAACCACCAAACACTTGGGATGAGCTCAACCCTAGACTGGCCACAGCTGAGGAAAGAGTCAGTGTGTCTGAATATAGATCAGTATTTCCAAAACTGTAGAAGACCAATAGTAACAACTTTCTGAGAGCCAACTTCTCCAGCACTTTTATTTTTAGCTGTAATTGAAAGACATGTTAAATAATTTACAAAATTATTTTTAAAAGTTTAAAACAATATATGTCCTTAGAGGTCCATAGCAGCACACTCTATTTCAATGTGCTCAAATTATTTACTATTTAAATAATTTCATTAAGGTCTATAATTTGATAAAATAACTATGTTAGTTTACATTTATATTCACCCTATTTTGCTTTTGAAAATTTTAAAATTTATTAATTTTATATTTTAACATAGCATAAAGAATTTTTAAAATATTTAGTTGTTCTTAATATTTTACTTTTAAAAACATTTTGTTAGAATTTGTGTTGTAGAATATCATGCTCTTACTAGNTAATTTACAAAATTATTTTTAAAAGTTTAAAACAATATATGTCCTTAGAGGTCCATAGCAGCACACTCTATTTCAATGTGCTCAAATTATTTACTATTTAAATAATTTCATTAAGGTCTATAATTTGATAAAATAACTATGTTAGTTTACATTTATATTCACCCTATTTTGCTTTTGAAAATTTTAAAATTTATTAATTTTATATTTTAACATAGCATAAAGAATTTTTAAAATATTTAGTTGTTCTTAATATTTTACTTTTAAAAACATTTTGTTAGAATTTGTGTTGTAGAATATCATGCTCTTACTAGGTTTTCTTCTTATTTTAATGCTATTCTTTGTTTTCTTGGTGATGTTCTCCTAGCAAACATTTAGTTCTTAGGAATTAGAGTGGATTTCTGGTTTTGTGTTAGTCAGACAATTTTTTGCTATATTAATAGCTACCACTGAAGAATTAACAATATTTTATTTTGCAAATTATGAGTAAATGACATTTAGTCTTTACATTTCTCTTTTTTTGTGTTTAATGGATATTTATAAGGCTAATTATCACTTTTATATATTTAGTAAAAAGGATCACATATGAAGATGAAAACACAATGTGATATTTATGACATGTCAGTATGCTAAAAATATAGAATTTCTCTAATTATCTCAAAGATATTCATGAAAATTTTAGTGCTTTTCTGTGAATTTGGATTAATTGAAATAGTTGAAAGAGCTGAATTTATAATAAAGTATCAATTTTAGCATAATGTCTTAGCAGACATTCTTTATTATTAGTTACTATTTTAATTTAAAGTGACTCAAAAATTGTTAACAGGGGACGAAGATGTTTCTATGTACAATGTGTTTGCTAATTTATTTTTATGCTGTGGTTAATCGTAAAATCAAAAGTTTTAAAAATTTAATTTCTCTAACAATTTTTTTCACATGTAAAAGCACCTATAGAAGCAGACTGGATTGTAGCTTAAATTCTTAATTCATGGTCAGAGATCTTATGGACAGTTGATCATTAGAAGATAGCATTTAGCATAAATGCAGTTATACTATACATGGGAAATCCCACATATTTAAGTAATTCCAATTTTTTGACACGCTGACTTCCTAGGCACAAGTGTTTCTTTTTTAAATGCCATGACAACTGTAAATTTTACCTTTAGCAAATTTTATTTGGGATTAGGTTACCCTTGTGAAAGGAAGCAGCTTCTTCACTGTCTTATATACTTATGTAAGTATTTTTTTCTTTTAAGTTTCCAGTTTTTCTTTAAGTAAATTTTGCAGACAGTTGCCATTGTTCCATACATATAAAATTAAAGCTCCTTCTTCCTGGAATACTGCTAAGTGAACTTGTTGGCATTCATTTATATATTCAATAGATAGACAAATAAAAAATGCTTACTCTTTGATATGTGTATGTAAATCTAGTTACAGTACCAGCAGGAACTAATCCTCTAGGGTCATCTCTGAAGAAACTTGAGAAGTAATTTTCCAAGGCTAGACAGTTCCATAACCATAAGGCATTTGTTTTTCCTGAAATAAGCCTGATATAGAAGTTAAACTATGAGATAAGGCCAAAATAGTGAATAAAGAGGCTTATAAAATAAGATGCAAATCTGGAACACACTGGAAGCAAAATCAATGACTGAATGAAAAGAGGGGACAGTAAAAAAAAATTGCAAAAACATGAATGGAAGTTTTACTCAACTCATGGGGGAAATCCTTCCACAATGTGTACATTTACAAAATCATAATGTACACTTTGAATATCTTATATTTTTGTTTCTCAATTACACTTCAGTTGAGGCTTTCCTGTGGCTCTTAATCCTAGTGATTCAGTAAAGAATGTACCTGGAATGCAGGTAGGTCAGAGTTTGACCTCTGGGTCGAGAAGATCCCCTGGTGAAAGAAATGGCAACCGACTGCAGTATTCTTGCCTGGAAATCCCATAGACAGAGGAGCCTGGGCGGCTACAGTCCATCGGGTCTCAAAAGAGTTGGACACTTCAGTAGATTAGGAGGCCAGGAAAATTATGGATTAAAGGAAGGGATTCTGGCCTGCTCAGGAAAGCTCTCTAGACCTTCCTGCTATGCCTTTGCCTTGTCAGATTGATGAAGTCCGACTGGACAGCTCCTTTTTGAAAGTGAAGGGTTACCATGGCTTCCTGTAAGGACGCAAGCATGCTGATCTGCTTCACCTGCTCTGATGCAGCCACCACAGCGCACTATCTATGGTCCACTCTCCCCTCACTGTTTCTAATCCCTTCAAGTCTCCGGTGCCTTTGCCTCATACATTACTTTTTTATTTCTGCCTTTTTCCAGTTTCTTAGCTTTAGGCCCAAAGATTTTGTCCTAGAGATATCATCAGTCAATAAGACTGTTCTTTTTCTTTCCACTTAATGAACCAATGAATCACTGATGCCAGGTTTTGGTTCTTCCAGTTTGAATTCTTTATGCTGTGTCAAGATCTATTTCACAGAGTGCTCCTGTTGTCTGCTCTCCTCCCTTCATGAAGTCTGGGTCCTGAGTTTCAGCTAGATTCTACTGGCTGTTCTCCTGGTAACTCAGATTCTTTTTCCATGTGCCTATTTTCAACTAGGCTAAATACTATACGAGATTATGAATCCACACATCATAGACATGTTTGCAGTATGCTTTGCTATAATGAAGAGATGGTTTTTAGATAAGAACTGAGTACAAGAAATTACATTAACTGTAGCTTAAGGAGCTAAAGAATGGTGACCAGGGATATCACTAAGTTCTCTCCAGTGTATGAAAAATGACTATGCAAAATTCATGCTTAAAGCTAAAAGAGAACAGCAAAACATGCATAATAATAAGTGAATCACAAAAGAGGATGTGATAATTTTTTTTAAATAATATGCACATGGTGAGGTTAAATCAAAAGACTTTAAAGCAGTTGTAGGTATCTGATGAACTGATACTTGATATCTGATGAACTGATATTTCAGTAGGAGCATCTGTCAGGTTTTCATTCAGTTCTGTTGTGTGAGATATCTCAGCATACTAATGAGAATGGATTCTGAAATAGCTGGACTTGGATTTGTATCTATTAATAGATTCTGCTTTCTACCAGCTACGTGAACTTGGTGATACATTAAATTCTCTAAATCTAAATTCATCATATGGAAAATGAGATTATGATGACTACTTGAATGAATAAAAGTTNTCTGTTGTGTGAGATATCTCAGCATACTAATGAGAATGGATTCTGAAATAGCTGGACTTGGATTTGTATCTATTAATAGATTCTGCTTTCTACCAGCTACATGAACTTGGTGATACATTAAATTCTCTAAATCTAAATTCATCATATGGAAAATGAGATTATGATGACTACTTGAATGAATAAAAGTTTCCAATTGCAAGCAACTGAAGCCAAATTTGGGAGATTTTTTTGTGAAAATGAGTTTATCACAAAGTTTTGGAATTGTTTTGATGGGCTGAGCATTACTGAGCCAGGAACACATCTCCAAAGTCCATAGAACAAGCCAGATTAAAATTTTCAGAGTACTGTTGTTGAGCAGTAATTACTTGAGCATGCAAAGCGAAGGCTGTGGGCATTGGAAACTAGGCTTGGCCTGTAGGATCGCTTCCTCAGATACCTAAGTTCATGTGTTTCCCATTCTTTTATTAAAAAAAATTTTTTTTAATGACAATAAATTAATCGATGGTACTTCAAGGGAAGATAAATATAGCAAAAGCAAAAAATCTCATCAACTAAGGATTTTTCCCAAATAATTGTCTATGCCAATATCTCTATACCTACTTAATCATATGTTTCTATATTGCTGTAGCTGTCGAAATATCTCTATAAACATCTTAAGTGCTTTAGAAATATGATAGCAATAAAAAATTGGGGTGAGGTCTTTGAAGGTGAAAATCTTCTTTGCTAAACTTGAGATTCTTTTATATCACAGGGTTTTCTATTTCTGTATTATTTTATTTTGGAAAAAAAAGTCATCACCATTTTAAACTCCATGTTGAGGTTTTATCTGTTTTTATTTCTTTGTATCCATTTTTTAAAACTATATAACACTATCTTGTTATTTATGGAAAAACAGTGAAAAATTTGCAACATGTGAGTGTGATAGTGGAGATCTGTGACCTTACAAATCTTTAAAATCTCGAAGTTGTACAATACTTTCATTTCATTTTTTAACTTACTCTTCTAAATCAATACATCAGAGTACAATAAGTACAGTTGTGAAAACTAGTTTTTTGTTGGGAATCCATTCATTCTATTAATAGTAGTGAGACCATAAAAATAACTGAACATTAGTCCAAGATGGTTGACATATGCAAATATGCATATACGTATGTTTTGTTGTTCACAGTGAAAGTAAAAGCCGCTCAGTCGTGCCCAACTCTTTGTAACCCCATAGACTATAGCCTACAAGGCTCCTCTGTCTGTGGAATTCTCCAGGCCATAATACTTGAGTGGATAGCCTATCCCTTCTCCAGGGGATCTTCCTAACCCAGAGACTGAACAGAGGTCTCTGTCTTATAGGCAAATCCCTTACCATCTGAGCCACCAGGAAAGCCCAAGAATACTGCAGTGGGTATCCAGCCTATCCCTTCTCCAGTGGATTTTCCCAACCCACGATTTGAACTGGGGTCTCCTGAATTTCAGGTGAATTCTGTATCAGCTGAGCCACCAGGGAAGTCCCGAAGCTCATAATGCTGTTGCTGAGAAGTAATGTCTGGAGCACACACAGCTGAGGCTGGGGGTGTTGGAAACTAGGCTTGGCCTGTGGGATGTGTGCTTTCTTGTTGTTCAGTCACTAAGTCTTGTCCAACTCTTTGCAACCCCATGGACTGCAGCACACTAGACCTCTCACTATCTTTTCGAGTTTGCTCAAACTTATGTCCACTGAGTTTGTAATACCATCCAACTATCTCATCCTCTGTTGCCCGCTTTTAATCCAGCCCTCAATCTTTTCCAGCATCAAGGATTTTTCCAGTGAGTCAGCTCATTGCATCAGGTGGCCAAAGTACTGGAGCTTCAGCTTCAGCATCAGTCCTTCCAATGANGTTTGTAATACCATCCAACTATCTCATCCTCTGTTGCCCGCTTTTAATCCAGCCCTCAATCTTTTCCAGCATCAAGGATTTTTCCAGTGAGTCAGCTCATTGCATCAGGTGGCCAAAGTACTGGAGCTTCAGCTTCAGCATCAGTCCTTCCAATGAATATTCAGGCTTGGTTTCCTGTAAGATTGACTGGTTTGATCACCTTGCAGTCCAAGGGTCTCTCAAGAGTCTTCCGTAGCACCACATTTCAAAAGCATCAGTTCTTCAGCACTCAGCCTTCTTTATGGTCCTACTCTCACATCTTACATGACTATCAGAAAAATGATAGCTTTAATATATGAAATTTTGTTAGCAAAGTGAACTCAGTGCATTTTAATGCACTGGTTGGCCATAGCTTTTCTCATAGTTTTGTTTTTCATAGCTTTTCTTATCGGTTTCTTTTTTTCTTCTAGGTATATCATGGCTTTTCTTCCAAGGAGCAAGTGTCTTTTACTTTCAAGGCTGCAGTCACTGGCTACAGTGGTATTGGAGCCCAAGAAAAGAAAATCTGTCTCTTTTTCTACATTTTATCTATATATTTGCCATGAAGTGATGGGACAAGATACCATGGCCTTAGTTTTTTGAATGTTAAGCTTTAAGCCAACTTTTTGACTCTTCTTTTTCACACTCATCAAGAGGTTCTTTAGTTTCTCTTTGCTTTCTGCCATTAGATTGATATCATCAGCATATTTGAAGTTGTTGATATTTTTCCCAGCAACCTTGATTCCAGCTTGTGATTCATCCAGTCTGGCATTTCACATGATGTACTCTGCATATAAGTTAAATAAGCAGAGTTACAATATACAGACTTATCATATTCCTTTCAAATTTTGAATCAGTCCATTGTTCCATGTCTGTTTCTTACCGCTGCTTCTTGGCCTGCATACAGAGACAGGTAAGCTGATCTAGTATTCCCATATCTTTAAGAATTTGCCACAGTTTGCTGTGATCCACACAGTCAAAGGCTTTAGCATAGTCAATTACACAGAAGTAGACATCTTTCTGGAATTCTCTTGCCTTTTCTATGATCCAGTGGATATTAGCAATTTGATCTCTGATACCTCTGCTTTTTATAAATTCAGCTTAAAAATCTTGAACTTCTCAATTCACATATTGTTGAAGTCTAGCTTGAAGGATTTTGAGCATTACCTTGCTACCATGTGAAATAAACACAATTGTAAGGTAGTTTGAACATTCTTTGGAATTATCTTTCTTTGGGATTGGAATGAAAACTGACCTTTTCCAGTCCTGTAGCCACTGCTGAGTTTTCCAAATTTGCTGGAATAGTGAGTGAAGAAGTGAAGTGAAGTGAATTGAAATCACTCAGTCATGTCCAACTTTTTGCGAGCCCATGGACTCTAGCCTACCAGGATCCTTGTCCATGGGATTTTCCAGGCAAAAGTACTGGAGTGGGTTGCCATTCCCTTCTCCAGGAGATCTTCCTGACCCAGGGTTCAAACCCAGGTTTTCTGCATTGTAGTCAGACTCTTTACCATCTGAGCCACCAGGGAATATTGAATGTGGCACCTTAATAGCAGCGTCTTGTAGGATTTGAAATGCTCAGCTGGAATTCCATCACCTTTTCTAGCTTTGTCCATAGTATTGCTTCCTAAGGCCCAACTGACTTCACACTCTAGGATGTCTGGCTCTAGGTAAGTGACAATACCATTGTGACTGTCTGGGTCATTAAGACATTTTTGTACAGTTCTGTGTATTCTTACCTTCTCTTTTTAATATCTCTTGCTTCTGTTAGTTTCATACTGTTGCTATCCTTTATTGTGCCCATCTTTGCATGAAGAGTTCCCTTGGTATTTCTAATTTTCTTGAAGAGATCTCTAGTCTTTCCCATTCTATCATTTTTTTCTATATCTTTCCACTGTTCACTTAAGAAGGCCTTCTTATGTCTCCCTGATCTTCTTTGGAATTCTGCATTCAGGTGGATGTATCTTTCCTTTGCTCCTTTGCTTTTTGATTCTCTTCTTTCCTCAGCTATTTGTGAGGCCTCCATAGACAGTCATTTTGCCTTCCTGCATATTTTTTTTTTCTTTGAGATGGTTATGGTCACCAACTCCTGTCATCAAATGTACAATGTTTTGAACTTCCATCCATAGTTCTTAGGCATGCTACTGGATCTAATTCTTTGCATCTATTTATCACCTCCACTGTATAATCATATGAGATTTTATTCAGGTCATACCTGAATAGTCTAGTGTTTCTCCCTACTGTCTTAAATTTAAGTTTGAATTTTACAATAAGGAGTTCATGATCTGAGCCACAATCAGCTCCAGGTCTTGTTTTTGCTCACTGTGTAAAGTTTCTCCATTTCAGCAGCAAATAATATAATCAATCTGATTCTGGTATTAACCATCTGGTGATGTACATATGTAGAGTAATCTCTTGTTTGTTGGAAGAGAAGGTTTTCTGTGATCAGTGTGTTCTCTTGATACAACTCTGTTAGCATTTGCCCTGTTTCATTTTGTACTCTAAAGTCAAACTTGCTTGTTACTCCAGGTATCTCTTGACTTCCTACTTTTGTATTCCAGTTCCCTATGATGAAAAGGACATCTATTTTGGTGTTTATTCTAGAAGATGTTGTAGGTCTTCATAGAACTTCTCAGCTTCACCTTCTTCAGCATTAGTGGCTGGGGCATAGACTTGCATTACCGTGATATTTAATGCTTTCCTTTGAAATGAACTGAGATCATTCTGACGTTTTTGAGATTGCACCCAAGTAGTGCATCCCAGTACTTGTTGACTCTGAAGGCTACTCCATTTCTTCTAAGGAATTCTTTCCCACAGTAATAGATACAATAATCATCTGAATTAAATTTGCCTGCTTTCATTCATTTAAGTTCCCTGATTTCTAAAATGTTGACATTCACTCTTGCTCTCTGCTGCTTGACCACATCTATTTTACCTTAATTTATGAGCCAAAAATCCAGATTCGTATGTAATATTGTTCTTTATAGCATCAGATTTTACTTTCACCACCAGGCACATACACAACTGGACATAGTTTCTACTTTAGCCCAGCCTCTGTTTTCCTTCTGGAGCTATTTCCCCACTCTTCCCCAGTTGCATATTGGACACCTACTGACCTAAGGGGCTCCTCTTCCAGTCTCATATCATTTTGCCTTTTCATACTTTTCATGGGGTTCTCTTGGCAAGAATACTGAAGTGATCTACCATTTCCTTCTCTAGTGAACCATGTTTTGTCAGAACCCCACCATGTCCTGTTCATCCTGAGTGGCCCTGTATGGCATGGCTCATAGCTCATTGAGTTCCACAAGACTGATCATTTTGGCTAGCTTTCTGTGATTGTTGCTTTCATTCTGGAGGATGTGAGATTTTAGCTCTTGCTGCTTCTCTTTGCTCTCTGATGAATGAGGACAAGAGGCTTGCTTTTACAAACTTCCTAATGGGAAGTACTGGCTGTGGGGAAAACTGGGTCCTCCTCTAGTGGGCAGGGTAATGTTCAGGAAATTTTTAATCCAATTTTCATATGTATGTATATACATATTTATGCAAACATGCACACATACATATACACATATTTATATATGTAAACTAAATATTGTGTATGCTAAAACATCACAAGTTTATTACATTTAAAGTTTTGGTGATCAACAATTAACACAGGTGTCATGGGCTACACTGATCACAATGTCAGGCAAGGCTGCATTGCTTCTGAAGGCTCCAGGACAGTGGTCCCAAACTTTTTTTCACAAGGGACAGGTTTCTGGAAGACAGTTTTTTTCAGACTGGGGAGGAGGGTGGTTTTAGGATGATTCAAGCTCATTACACATATGGTGCACTTTATACCTATCATCATTACTTTAGTTGCACCTCTGATCATCACACATTGGCTCCCAAAGGTTAAGAATGCCTGCTGTTAAAAAAATCTCTTTGCTTGTTTTTTTCCAGGTTCCATAGTTTGTCCACCTTCTTTGGGTTATGGCCTCCGACCATCTTCCAAGCCAACAGTGGCCAGTCAAGTCTCTCTCACATAATATTACTCTGATACTCTTCTGCTCTGTCTTCCAT
>SJYX01002930.1:115133-142304 GCA_006410675.1 Oreotragus oreotragus | reverse complement strand
TTTAATTTCATGGCTGCAGTCACCATCTGCAGTGATTTTGGAGCCCCTCAAAATAAAATCTGACACTGTTTCCACTGTTTCCCCATCTATTTCCCATGAAGTGATGGGACCGGATGCCATGATCTTCATTTCCTGAATGTTGAGCTTTAAGCCATATAGTAGATGCAAAATTTAGCCTTGAATCATTATTTTTTTTAACTAGCAATTTTGATTTTCATATTTTAAAAACTGTTTAAATATGAAGGTCAATATTAATGATTAACTTATAGGTGATAATTTTAAGTAATGATTTTATTTTCAATAGTGAAAATTATCTATAACAATTTTAGTTTTAATTAAAAAAATTTTGGTCTCATGACCACAAGATAATTGAAAATTTTAAGTACCAATACAGTAATTGAGTAATCTTATATTGAGATTCTAACCTTAAAGAAGGCTGAGAGTCAAAGAATTGATGCTTTTGAACTGTGGCTTTGGACAAAAGACTCTTGAGAGTCCCTTAGACAGCAAAGAAATCAAACCAGTCAGTCTTAAAGGACATCAACACTGAATACTCATTGGAAGGACTGATGCTGAAACTCTAATACTTTGGCCACCTGATGAGAAGAGCTTACTCACTGGAAAAGACCCTGTGCTGGGAAAGATTGAAGGCAGGAGAAGAGGGAGAGAGAAGATGAGATGGTTGGACAACATCAACTCAAAGGACATGATCTGAGCAATCTCTGGAAGATAATGAATGACAGGGAAGCCTGGCCTGCTGCAGTCCATGGGGTCCCCAAGAGTAGGATGTGACTGAGCAATTGAACAACAACAATAAAAACAATAGAACAAATAAATGCAAAGCTTGTGGGTACAAGTTTAAATAACAGCAACAACANAACTCAAAGGACATGATCTGAGCAATCTCTGGAAGATAATGAATGACAGGGAAGCCTGGCCTGCTGCAGTCCATGGGGTCCCCAAGAGTAGGATGTGACTGAGCAATTGAACAACAACAATAAAAACAATAGAACAAATAAATGCAAAGCTTGTGGGTACAAGTTTAAATAACAGCAACAACAGCAACAACAACAAAAACTGTCATTGAGTTTAAACTAGCACCTAGATTCATTCTTATGCTATGAAAACCATGAGACTTGTAACTGAAGAAATCTGAAAGTCATTATGGAGAGATTAAGAATGGACTTTAATTGAATTTTTAAGCAGTTGACTAAGGATATTATTATGAGAAGTAAATTTTTATTTTCAATACACAGTCCTTAATATTGACACATATTTATGACTTTTCAAAGTAAACTAGATAAAAAATGCCATACTCTTACCTGTTCTTTAATTTTTATAAGTAAAATTGCAGTTTTTTCTTTGGTATAATCTTGATTCAGTTTCTCAAATAGCTTTGGCATTGATCCTGTAAATATGTTTAAGGACTTGATTGTCAAAATTTCTGAGTGAATTTCTTTTCTTTAATACTGTTTCCTCTACCTTCTGGGATAATATAACTTTGAAAAAAGAGATAAACATTGACAACTGGAAGGAGTTTTCTGGTCACCTGAAGAATAGTTTTCCCACTTCTAATTAATCACATGTCAGCTGCTGGGCATGTGTAATTAATGGCTCATACTCCCAAAGCTATAATGTATAAACACATTGCTTATCTGGTTAGAGAAATAGCATGCTGATGATCAGTGCAATGAGAATGCCTTGCTAATCTGGTCTTTAACTATTGAAGGTAGTGCATTAATTCATGTCAGTATGAAAATAGCAAACAGATTAGTTGGAAATAAAATGCATAGAATGATGCAGCATAAATATTGGTTAACACATATTCATATATATATTACATAAAGATAAAATCAACTTAACTGCATTACATACACTGTTTTACTATGAACATGGCAAAGACACAATAAAAATAAACAGGAAAACCTAGCTTCAAAGAGCTACTATAACCCTTGCTAACTATAGAATTTAGAAGAATTAGTTAATTTTTTGAATTGTCTTTTTCTCAAATGTAAAAGAAGGAAATATAATTCCAACTGTAAAGATTTTNACAGGGTGGGGTAAGACAAGTTCAAGGGGGAGGGAACATATCTATACTTATGGCTGATTCAGTTTGCTTTACACTAGAAACCAATACCTTATAAAGCAATTAGTCTCTAGTTAAAAATAAATTTAAAAAATTCTAACTTCATAGAATGGCATATATAAATAATACTTTGTAACAATTAGAAGCCTTGGTTTACAACTATATTTATTTCATAGATATTTGTCTTCTTTCTCTATATATGAATATATCTTCAGTACAGTTCAGTCGCTCAGTCATGTCCATGGACTGCAGCAGGCCAGGCTTCTCTGTCCATCACCAACTCCTGGACCCTATTTAAACTCATGTCCATCAAGTCAGTGATGCCATCCAACCTTGTCATCCTTTGTCATCCCCTTCTCCTCCTGTCTTCAATCTTTCCCAGCATCAGGGTCTTTTCAAACGAGTGAGTTCTTCACATCAGGTGGCCAAAGTATTGGAGTTTCAGCTTCAGCATCAGTTCTTCCAATGAATATTCAGGACTGATTTCCTTTAGGATGGACTGGTTTGATCTCCTTTCAGTCCAAGAGACTCTCAAGAGTCTTCTCCAACACCACAGTTTAAAGCTTCAATTCTTCAGTGCTCAGCCATCTTTATAGTCCAACTCTCACATCCATACATGACTACTGGAAAAATCATAGCTTTGATTAGACAGACCTTTGTCGGCAAAGCAATGTCTCTACTTTTTAATATGCTGTCTAGGTTGGTCATAGCTTTTCTTCCAAGGAGTAAGTGTCTTTTAATTTCATGGCTGCAGTCACCATCTGCAGTGATTTTAGAGCCCAAGAAAATAAAGTCTCTCACTGTTTCCATTGTTTCCCCNAGCAATGTCTCTACTTTTTAATATGCTGTCTAGGTTGGTCATAGCTTTTCTTCCAAGGAGTAAGTGTCTTTTAATTTCATGGCTGCAGTCACCATCTGCAGTGATTTTAGAGCCCAAGAAAATAAAGTCTCTCACTGTTTCCATTGTTTCCCCATCTATTTGTCATGAACTGATGGAACCAGATGCCATGATCTTAGTTTTCTGAATGTTGAGTTTTCAGTCAATTTTTTCACTCTCTTCTTTCACTTTCATCAAGAGGCTCTTTAGTTCTTCTTCACTTTCTGCCATAAGGGTAGTGTCTTCTGCATATCTGAGGTTATTGATGTTTATCCTGGCAATCTTGATTTCAGCTGTGTTTCATACAGGCCCAGCATTTTTCTTTATGTACTCTGCATATAAGTTAAATAAGCAGGGTGACAATATATAGCGTTGACATACTCCTTTTCCTATTTGCAACCAGTCTGTTGCTTTATGTTCAGTTCTAACTGTTGCTTCTTAACCTCCATACAGATTTCTCAGGAGGCAGATCAGGTGGTCTGGTATTCCCATCTCTAAGAATTTTCCACAGTTTTATTGTGATCCACACAAAGCCTTGGGCATAGTCAATAAAGTAGAAGTAGATGTTTTCCTGGTATTTTCTTGCTTTTTCAATGATCCAATGGATGTTAGCAATTTGACCTCTGGTTCCTTTGGATTTTCTAAATCTAGCTTGAACATCTGGGAGTTCATGGTTCACATATTGCTGAAGCCTGGCTTGGAGAATTTTGAACATTACTTTGCTAGCATGTGAGATGAGTGCAATTGTGTGGTAGTTTGAGCATTCTTTGGCATTGCCTTTCTTTGGAATTGGAATGAAAACTGACCTTTTCCAGTCCTGTGGCCACTGCTGAGTTTTCCAAATTTGCTGGCATATTGAGTGCAGCACTTTCACAGCATCATCTTTCAGGATTTGAAATCGCTCAACTGGAATTCCATCACCTCCACTAGCTTTGTTCGTAGTGATGCTTCCTAAGGCCCACTTGACTTCACATTCCAGGATGTCTGGCTCTAGGTGAGTGATCACACCATCATGATTATCTGCATCATGAAGATCTTTTTTTATATAGTTCTTCTGTGTATTCTTGCCACCTCTTCTTAATATCTTCTGCTTCTGTTAGGTACATACTGTTTCTGTCCTTTATTGAGCCCATCTTTGCATGAAATTTTCCCTTGATATGTCTAATTTTCTTGAAGAGATCTCTAGTCTTTTCTATTCTATTGTTTTCCTCCATTAGATCAGGAGAATTCATAGAACTCTCTCAAGGAGATCAAAATGAAAAGAATATTCTATTTAAGTAATTGGTTTGGTTTTTATGGGGTATATATGTAAACATGAAAGTCCTAGATATCTGTCAGTCATCTTTTATTCCTCATCTAATTTTAAAAAGTCTCAAAAATTTCCTGGATGCTTGTCCCTTGAAATCCATCTTATTATACCCTCACAAGTAAGTAAGTTTTCTATACAACAGTAATCACAGATGTCTATAATATTTGTCTAGTGAAAATGTCAAAGGAAACTCTGTGTGATCTCTATTAGCACCAGATAATTAAAGGTCTTGATACACACTGGGAGGGTCTCTGTGGGGATTTTAACCAGGGGCTCATTGGCAGCTAGATAAATAGATTGGCCCTGCTAAAACTGAATACAACTCCATCACTGTTGAATGGATTAGTGGAACAATAATCAGCAATAAAATGCTATGGGGATCTGAGAAGTTAAATACATGGTAATAGTTATCCCAATAAAACTGTTCTGGCAATCACTAATGAATCACCTTAACTCAATGGTGTCTCCTAATGTTAGGAAAGCAAGAGAAGTGGAACCAAATCGCACATTAGAAGCTACTTGAAGCCTCTGTGAACTGGTGCCTTCTTGGGTTATATTAGACAAATTCATCCAACCAATACTTACTGTATGTCTGCCAAGTGCCAGGCACTGAGTTGGTGAGGCCCTCTCTCCAGTTCTGTTCATGAAATGGTGAGGAGTTATATCTTTGCCTTGATTCAATCAGTTCTCCTAACTCAGAGCCCACATTTTAGAACTTTCAAGAGTTACTAAAGTCAGGAAAGGAACAGAGCTTGTGGCTCAACAGTTCTCCCCTCAGCTTCCCAGCTGTGCTGATCACGGGACCTCAAACTTCAGAGAAAGGTCAGCTTTTGAGCCTCTTCCATCACAGCCACTGTCCACAAAGATCTTCTCATTTAAATGTCAACATTAGGAACCCAGGAAGGCAATGCTTTCAGCATCCAAAACAAGAGGATAAGAAAGAGAGCAGAAGGGATTCTATAATCATTTACTTATTAAAAAAGCAAATTTGGGGAGCATCAGTTATACAGAGGTGCTATGTTAGACACATAAATAAGAACTTAGTCTAACGGGGAGAAAGAAGGACTATTAAGTAAGACACTACCCAAAAGAGGCCACAAAGTGCTGAAAGAGGGGAAAAAAAACAAACAAACAAACAATGCTTGACCCAGTTGACAAGAAGAGCAGAGAGGGTCAGTCACAAAGGAGGGCCAGTCTGTACCGAGAAGACGGGAGGGGATGAAGAGATGATTGGGCCAAGGCTTGCCAGTGCCCAGTTTCCAGTGGCATTTTACACACTAAATGGGTAGAAAGCCAGAAGAAGCATCCATAGGATTTTTTTTTTTTCCTCTTTCTGCTTGGCTTAGTGTTTTTCCACAAGATCTTCCAAATGGGGACCTTAAGTACCACAAGATCATATTGCCTTTTTTTTCTGATCCAGGGAGATCAGCATTGACCTGACCACTGGGGCATTTTCCGTCACCGTTATAAAGACAGGAAAGCCACTTTGAGAAGCCTAAGCTCTAGAGGCTAGAAGGATGATGTCAGATTCCCATCAAAGAGTCAAAATCAAAACAGAATTTCTTTATCATCTAAGATCCTTCCTGATATACTACCTCTTATTCTCTCCAGCCTTTTTCTTCTAACAGGGTCTTGGTTTCTTACTTGACTGCAACATGATCACTTTTGTTGAAGCCCAAACTGTGTGATGGTCAAAGGCCCAGGAGGCCAGTGTGGACAGACAGGGACCCTCACTTCCCTGCACAAACTTACCTAGGGGCTCCTCAGCAGGAGACTTGCTATCCTGCCTGCCTTTGAATTCCTGGGATGGGAGCAGGGAGCACAGAGACCCATTATTTCCAAACAGAACTAAGGAGCTTAACAGCAATGAGCAGAATGACAATATAGCCACCTGCTGATGCAACACTGAATAACTCCTCTCTGTCCACAAGTTGGACACCAAAAGCACCTTGACTCACTTGAGAGCATGCATGCATGCTAAGTCACTTCAGTCATGCCTGACTCTTTGCGACACTATGGACTGTAGCCCTCCAGGCTCATTGGCTTAGTGTTTTTCCACAAGATCTTCCAAATGGGGACCTTAAGTACCACAAGATCATATTGCCTTTTTTTTCTGATCCAGGGAGATCAGCATTGACCTGACCACTGGGGCATTTTCCGTCACCTTTATAAAGACAGGAAAGCCACTTTGAGAAGCCTAAGCTCTAGAGGCTAGAAGGATGATGTCAGATTCCCATCAAAGAGTCAAAATCAAAACAGAATTTCTTTATCATCTAAGATCCTTCCTGATATACTACCTCTTATTCTCTCCAGCCTTTTTCTTCTAACAGGGTCTTGGTTTCTTACTTGACTGCAACATGATCACTTTTGTTGAAGCCCAAACTGTGTGATGGTCAAAGGCCCAGGAGGCCAGTGTGGACAGACAGGGACCCTCACTTCCCTGCACAAACTTACCTAGGGGCTCCTCAGCAGGAGACTTGCTATCCTGCCTGCCTTTGAATTCCTGGGATGGGAGCAGGGAGCACAGAGACCCATTATTTCCAAACAGAACTAAGGAGCTTAAGAGCAATGAGCAGAATGACAATATAGCCACCTGCTGATGCAACACTGAATAACTCCTCTCTGTCCACAAGTTGGACACCAAAAGCACCTTGACTCACTTGAGAGCATGCATGCATGCTAAGTCACTTCAGTCATGCCTGACTCTTTGCGACACTATGGACTGTAGCCCTCCAGGCTCTTCTGTCCATGGGATTCTCCAGGCAAGAATACTGGAGTGGGTTGTCATGCCTTTCTTTACACTTGAGGGCATAATCCCTCAGTGTGCAGGTTAGGTGCCTAGCACCCCATAGCCCTCAATGCTTTCCCAAGTCTTGGCTGTACCTGGTAACTTTGAAAATACCACAGCCTGAGCCCCACACCTGACTAATTAAATAAGAATATTTGTGAGATGGTGCTGAGGTGTCACAGTTGCTTGAAAGCTTCCCGCTTTATTCTAATTGAACCACCATGAGCAGTGATCCAATGGAAATAGACACATCAGCACCTGAGAGAATTCTCAGGCTTGAGATGTTCTGTCCTCCTTTCTCATTGGTTTCCAGCAGCCCTATACAAGTAATAGCATCACTGAAATGAAAGCCAGAAAGAGGTTATTTGCAGCTGAAATCAAGAAGTCTTGCTCCTCATTACAACTGCATCTCGGCGCTGCACAAGTCCATGCGGGGCTCCGACTCCAGCGCCGCGCTCTACTGGCTGGGCCGCATGCTGGAGGGCGGCGAGGACCCGCTCTACGTGGCCCGGCGGCTCGTGAGGTTCGCCAGCGAGGACGTGGGCCTGGCTGACCCGTCCGCGTTGACACAAGCCGTCGCCACCTACCAAGGCTGTCACTTCATAGGCATGCCCGAGTGTGAGGTGCTCCTGGCCCAGTGCGTCGTCTACCTGGCGCGGGCCCCGAAGTCGATCGAGGTGTACAGCGCCTACAGCAACGTCAAGGGCTGCCCGCGGGGCCACCAGGGCCCGCTGCCCCCCGTGCCCCTGCACCTGCGCACCGCGCCCACCAGGCTGATGAAGGACCTGGGCTACGGCCAGGGCTACAAGTACAACCCCGCCTACAGCTTGCCAGCGGAGCAAGAGTACTTGCCGCAGGAGCTGCGGGGCGTGGACTTCTTCAAGCAGCGGCGGTGCTGGCGGAGGCGGCCGACCGGGCCGGGGGCCTGGCGGAGGCTGTCCCGGCCCGCCTTTGTGCCTGTCCCGGCCGGCCTTTATGCGAGCGATGGAGCGCCCTGCGGTGGGGGCGCAGCCACTGCGGCTACAAGTGTGACGTGACCTTGTGTTCGTTTGCACCCTGTGCGACGTGATGCTCATGAAACGTTCTGGCAGCTTCGTGCAATGCATTCACGTTATAAGGAGGTATCTATTTTGTCATAGTATTTAAGTCATAATGTCATTTCAAAATTGAGTCCTGTAGGTTTCTTTTCCTTTAAAAAATGTTTATTCTGGGTAGTTTCCATTGGTTAAAAAAAATTGTGGTTTAATACTGCATAGTGTTTTGGGTATTTTTTTATATGCAAAGGTCTTATGAGCCAATAAAACTATTTCAAAGTTAAAAAAAAAAAAAGAAGTCTTGCTCCTTTTTAAGAGTCCACAATAACCTAGTCACAACAGTGGTTGTGTAGCAGAGCAGGTGTAACTTGGGAAGTCAAGAGTTAATGACCAAAAGAGAGAATGAAAGAGGAAGGATCCCATTAAAAGATACTCCCTTCTCTATGCTCTTTTAATTTTCTTTCCAAAGATTCTGATTTGATTGTGCTGGGGTGAGACTTCAAGCATATATACTTTTTCAAAACTCCTGTAGTGATTTTAATATATGCCAAGGCTGAAATTCTGGGCTTAAAGCACAACCCTTGATGCATGTTATAAAAGCAAACTCCCTCTGCTACAGGAATTGCCTCTGACAGCTCTGACTGCATCGACAGCTCTCTCTGCTGTTCAAAAGGGGCGGTCACTTGCCTCCAGTATGAACAATCCTGAGCACTGTCTCCAAAGCAGAAAGGAATGAGGCTTCCCAAGACATGCCTTCCTCTCCAATCAGATCAAAGATGGTATGTAACCACGGTCCAGTGTAGAATAATCAGTTTGACCAGTAGTCATGGTCAGAATGTGATCAGGTTTGGCTGTCACATATGTGGAAAGATCTGTACTTGATTGACTTCATAGCTGTAGATCTTTCCATGGAGCCCAGTGCACTAGGCACACACTCCCTATGTATGTAATGTAAACAAACATCATGGGCTGAGTCACCGGGAAGAACACACACCAGCACCAGGGTTCTCTGGACTTGAAACATTCTGCACACAGTGCTTATTTATTTTGAATACAAAACCACAGAAAATATCACTAAAATGAAAGCCAGGGAAATCATTAGCAACCAGAGATGCTAGTTCCCTCATGATAACCCACAATTGTGTGTCCTGGTGCAGGCACTAACGGAGGTCATCAGAATTCCAGGGTGCAAGCCCAGCTCTCCCATATGCTGGCAGTGTGACTCTGGATAAATCAGTCTCTGCTAGTTAGACCCTCAGTCTCCTCATCTCAAAAACAGAGATCAGACACGCTACTTCTCCAAAGGGTAAGACCAGATAAAGCAACATACAGGACAGCATTTCATAAAACATTATTTCTGTATCTTTTTTCCCTTAGACTCCTTTCTCTCACAACACATAAAAATTTATTTTTAAAGATTTAAATTATTCCCTGCTATCATGTAATTCCCCCACAGATGGGTGGCATTTGATATCCCAGAAACCAAGTTGCTGTACGCTAACACATATGAAGGAAGCAGGCTACATGGAGTGGCTACCAATGAACATAGGATTTAGGGAAAGGCAATAATGCAGTTAATAAGAAAACAATCACCATTCTCATTTCCCATTCTGTATGAGTGTTAGATTTCATCACAAGGGAAATCATGCAACAAGGCAGACTCTAAATATAAGACAGAAAAGAGAAAGATTGTTGAAAAAGCAAGGCTATTCTGTGAGGCAAAGGCAACAGCACAAGGAGAGAACAATGCTGTCCAGTGAGAAGTGGGAAGGGTTTTGTCACTGTAACTGTTTTTCCAAGGCCAGGGAAAGCGAATACATTCAGTTTTTGAAATTCAACTGCTAGTCTATAAACCACCAGACTACAGAGTAGGAACTTTGACACTACAAGAGAAATCTGTCTCTACATGTTAAATGGTTACTGAAAGTGATGTAGAGGATACAAGTGATGAACATAGTGGCCAGGAGGAAGATTTCTCCTAAATTACAGATGAAGAAACTGAGATTCAGAAGCTAATCCTACACTAGGCCAGGACTTCTACCCCAGACTCAGCTCTCTCCCCTCACAAAACAAAGATGCTATGGAAGATGTATTTTCAAACAAATAAAAATACCTGCATCATTTATCTGAAAATCAGACTGTCAACTTCAATAAAGCCCAAACAGAAGTAATACTAGTCAATCACATGCTGAATACACTATATAGCCCAGGCTCTCTGTAAAATAACTGCCACGTATTGACTCATTTAACTCCCAACAACCCTCTGAGTAGATGGCATTACTTTACCATTTTACAGATGAAGAAAAAGAGGCACAGAGATGGTAAGTAGCTGTCTGAGATCACACAGCCAACAACCATCAGAGTCAAGATTCAGGCCCAGGCCACTGTCTCCAGGTCTCACATGTAGAACCACTATTTAATAACATAAATGAACCAAAGGCTGAACAGTGACAATAACTACCCCAAAACTCTGATCACTATGCCATGATTTCTTTAATTGAAGTATAGGTGATTTACAATATTACATCAGTTTTCACGTGTACTGCATAATAACTCAATATTTTTATAGATAATACTCCCTTAAAAGTTAATACAAAATAATGCCTATAATTCCTGTGCTGTACAATATGCCCTGTTGCTTTTCTATACACACAGTAGTTTGTATCTCTTAATTCCATACCCCTATCTTGCCCCTATCTCTTTCTCTCCTCACAGGTAACCATTAGTTTGTTTTCTGGATCTGTGAGTTTATTTTCTGTTTTGCTACCTATATTCATTGATTTTTTTAAGAGTCACAAATAAGTGATATCACACAGCATTTGTCTCTGTCTCACTTACCTAAGTCCATCCATGTTGCTGCAAATGGCATTATTTCATTCCTTTTATGACTTGGTAATATTCCATTGTGTCTATATATGTGAGTATATATATGTGTGTGTGTGTGTGTGTGTATATATGTGTGTGGATGGACACAAGTTGCTTATATATATATATATATATGTTGTGTATATATGTGTGTGTGTGTGTGTGTATATATGTGTGTGTGTTGATGGACACAAGTTGTTTCTATATCTTAGCCACTGAAAATAACACTGCTATGAACATTGGGGATCACATATCTTTCCAATTTTGCATTCATTTTTTTTCTGACTATATAGATAGGAGTGGAGTTGTTGGGTTATATGGTAGTTCTATTGTTAGCTTTTTGAGGACCTTCCACTCTGTCTCTCATAGTGGCTCTACCAACTTCCATTTCCACTGACAATGCGGGAGGGCTCCCTTTTCTCTACACCCTCTCCAGCATGTATTACTTGTGAACTTTTTGATGATAGCCATTCTGACATGTGTGAGGTGATTTCTCACAGTTGTTTTAATTTGCATCTATCTAATAATTAGCATTATTAAGCTAATTAGTAATTAGATTAGGTGAGCATCTCTTCATGTGCCTGTTAGCCATCTGTATGTCTTCTCTGGAGAAAAGTCTGTTCAAGCCCTTGACACGTTTTTTTATTGGGGTTGTTTTTTCAATGTTGAGTTGTATAAGCTATATATATATTTTGGATATTAACCCTTTGGTCATGTCACTAGCAAATATTTTCTCCCCTTTAATAGGTTGTCTTTTTGTTTTGTTGATGGTTTCCTTTGCTATGTAAAAGCGTTTAAGTTTAATTAGGTTCCATTTGTCCACTTTCAGTTTTATTATCTGCCTTAGGAGAAAGATCAAAAAAATATTGCTACAGTACTGTAAAATAAAAATTAAAATAAAAAATATATATTTCTATGATTTATGCCAAAGAGTATTCTGACTATGTTCTCTTTTAGGAGTTTTATTGTTTCAAGTCTTACATTTAGGTCTTTAATCCATTTTGGCTTTGTTTTTATATATGGTGTATGCCATGATTTCTTAAGCTTCACTGAATCTTATTTAGTAACTAAAATTCTTAACAAGCTTACTAAGAAGTCTCAAGTACAAGGCCACAAAATTTGGCCCCTGCCTACAGTTCCACCTTTATCTTCTGCCATTCTTGCTATGCTCCAGGCCCACTAGCCTAGTCCAGTGCTCTCTGCAGACCCTTAACACCTGCCATTCCCTGTGCCTAGAATGCTTTCCTCACAACCCTCTGCCTGAAGACCTCCCACTTACCCTTCAGACGTCAGTTTAAATGTTACCTCCTCAGAGGATACATGTATATGTAGGGGTGAGTTCCCTCCATGTTCACTTGAAACTACCACAGCATTGTTCATCAGCTACACCTCAATACAAGATAAAAAGTTCAAAGCTTGGATAAAAAAAAAAAATTACGTCATCAAGGGGGCTTATCACCATTCTATTATACTTTCCCATGTGCTCTTCGCTCAGAATCCTTAATAACTATTGATTCATTTATGTGATTACTGACATCATACAGGCCAGAGTTGAGACAGTTCTATTCACCCCTGTACTGGCTGTGCCTTATATGCTCTAGAACACAATAGATGTGGAATAAATATTTGTTGGGTATATTAGTTAATGACATTCTTTCACATAATTTCCATACTAACTCTAGGAAGTGGGTAGTCAAGGGTATATTAAACTCATTTTACTGCTAATGGTATTTAAAACCAAAAAGGTTATTTCCATAATCATTCAGTGCTGTCTTTCCTCCACTCCATGAGAGGAGTTGATAACAAAACTGTCCTCTCTTTTCAACGGCAAACAGGCTACATGCTCAGCAGGTCAGGAAAGGATGCTATCAAAACCAGCTCTATGCCCATTTACCCAGCACTGGAAAACACTAATGTCCTGTTGTTGATAGTCATGAAAAGTCCACAGTGTTCTAGGCACTGTATAGAACAAGCTTCAAGCCTTTGGTTCCAAACATTACCTAACCACATAAAAAGTCAAACTCAAGCTATTTTGAGTGTCCCTTAGAGATTATTCCAAAAGCCTGGATCAAACAGATTCAGAGTTTGTTTGGTGTCAACAGAAACAGTAACCAAATGCACACGAAGGATTGTTCATGTGGCCTTCAGCAAGTCATGACCTTTCGGGCCTTCAGACTCCTCCTGTGAAAAGTGAAAAACCAGGACTTTGTGTCCTCCATAATTTCTTTTTCTCTGAATTATTCATGATCTTCCAAACACATTTATAGATTTGATGGCTCACAATTTGACTCATAAAATAATAACTTTTTTGAGATACTAATTACAATTTTCTTGTTTTCCTCCCACCCATTGAAGAAGGTAGAAGTCAATGAATTATTCTGTGGAACACACTAGAAAGCAAAAGCTGCCTACGTGTAATTCCTTTCCTGGATTTAATTTCCCAAAGAATCAAGACCATGTAAGAGAAAAGAATCTGAGAGATGAAAGTTGAAGAGAAAAGTGTCTGCAAGTGTAGAGAGCAGAGGGCTTATGAAATGCTCCCTGGCAATGCCCAGGAAATGGGAATGCCCAGGAAATGGCAACACCCAGGAAATGACAGGACTGCCAAGAAAGAACCTCACAGGGCACGATAAAGGCTAATCTTTTGGACTGGGGGCTCACCATACACTAAGCTCAACCCAAAAGCACCAGGTCAGCCAGATCTGAAGAGACCATGTAGTCTGGGATAATGATGATCTCCCAGGTAATGACTTATACAGAAGACAAATGACCCCAAAAGGCTTACAAACATCTTGGCACTTGCCCAAAATTGCAGAATGGGGAGGGGAAGAGGCAGGGAGAGAGGATCCAAGCAGAAATTGGGTTCATTTCCAAAAACAATGTAATGCAGTATTTTCTGCACTTCTGAGTTAGCTAACTATATTATTATTCCTACTACTCTCATAGGATAACCTGTATCAAGACCAATGGACCCATTGCAATGAAAGCCTTGCAGAGGAGAAAATATCACAGAGCAAGCTGCATCCTCAGAACTGACTGAGAACAGCAGAAAAGGAAAGTCCCCCTGATTTTTACGGGGAGGGTATGAAAGGCTATGACTGTTAAACTTCTGGCTTTTTCTTCTAACAGAGTGTACTATTTGGTCTTTTTTTTTTTTTCTGTTGTCTCAGAGCCTAACACATTTTAAGTGATTCATTCATTCAAATTTTTAGTTACTGGTAGAATTTTTCATTTATGTTGTATTAAGAACTATCTCAGGAATAAATTTTCCATGTTCATAAAGCAGCTATATAACTATAGCTGCTTTAGCTGTTTTTGGTATCCTGTATTTCTCATTGTCAACTGAAAAAAACACATCTCATAATTAAAGAGAAGCTCCAACTAACATCCCCAGTAAAGACAAATAACTAGCAAATGCATCATTAAAGTTTCTCTGTATGCTTTTGTTATAAAGAGTAATGACTTGAAAGGTGAATACTTTATATACATTAAGAATGTCAACATTTACATTCTATGCTCTAAAATTAACCTCCAAAACATCAACATGAATAAGAAATAGAAGTACAATCTCTATTTTTTAAAACCAGAACACATATAACCCAGAGCCACAGTACATTAAGAGAGAAAAATCACGCAAGAATGGGTACAACCATTCAGTCAAGAAACAAGCTAACATTTTTTTTCAAATTTCCAAGAATTATAGATCCCTGGTAAAGCAGAAGACAGAGGTAAGGCAACAGTCTTAAGTAAAGAAAGAGATTATTTGGAGGTCTATATGAGGTAGCTCAGACAGTGAAGAATCTGCCTGCAATTTAGGAGACCCAGGGCTCAATCCCTGGGTCAGGAAGATCCCCTGGAGAAGGGAATGGCTATCCACTCCAGTATTCTTGCCTGAAGAATTTCATGGACAGAGTAGCCCAGCGGGCTACAGTCCATGGGGTCACAAAGAGTCAGACACAGCTGAGCAACTAACACATGAGAAGGTAGGCAGCCCCAGGTTCCTGTCCTACATTAATGACGACCACCTCCCCAGTCCTTGCAGGAGACAGGCGGTACGTTGGGAGACAAGGAACAAAAGAGACTGCAGAAGGGAGGACACCAGACACAAAAACAGTCACCAAAACCAGGAAGTACATAATTTGGAAGTCTACATGCTAAACAGAAAGACTTCCCCTAAATCCTCTTTTTTGGCCAGTTCCAGAATTCTAGTAGCCCAATATTTACTCCTCAAACAACATTTTTGGGAATATTTTCCTGAAAATGTTGAATCACCCCAGGACAAAGGCCTACAGAGATTGACATGTGAGAATTTTCTATCTAAAAGCTGGATAATCATCTGATTGTACTAGGAGGGCCATCAGCCAAAAATGCCAATGCTCACTGGCTTTCGGTCAGCTTCAAGCCACCACTAATAAATGTGAATGATGAGCCATGGGTCATTTGAGGCAAATAAACAATGCCTCCAACATGAAAGACAAACAGAAAATAAATAGCTAAAAAAGAGAATTTGGAGAAAACAAGCAATGCAAGGAACACAGAAAAATAAACTTTAAATAAAATAAAAATAGCTATATTATCAGTGGGAAAATAAAGGACATTGCATTCATGAAAAAATTATTTGCTTTTTTTTTTTTTAACTTTATTTTACTTTACAGTACTGTATTGGTTTTGGCATACATTGACATGAATCCGTCATGGGTGTACATGAACTCCCAAACACGAACCGCCCCCCACCTCCCACCCCACATCATCCCTCTGGATCATCCCCATACAGCAGCCCCAAGCATCCTGCATCCTGCATCGAACATAGACTGGCGATTCATTTCTTACATGACAGTATACATATTTCAACGCTATTCTCCCATATCATCCCACCCTCTCCCTCTCCCTCTCCCTCTCCCTCAGAGTCCAAAAGTCCACTCTGTACATCTGTGTCTCTTTTGCTGTCTTGCATACAGGGTCCTCATTACCATCTTTCTAAATTCCATATATATGTGTTAGTATACTGTATTGGTGTTTTTCTTTCTGGCTTACTTCACTCTGTATAATCGGTTCCAGTTTCATCCATCTTATTAGAACTGATTCAAATGTATTCTTTTTAATGGCTGAGTAATACTCCATTGTGTATATGTACCACAGCTTTCTTATCCATTCATCTGCTGATGGACATCTAGGTTGTTTCCATGTCCTGGCTATTATAAACAGTGCTGCGATGAACATTGGGGTACATGTGTCTCTTTCTATTCTGGTTTCCTCGGTGTGTATGCCCAGCAGTGGGATTGCTGGGTCATAAGGCAGTTCTATTTGCAATTTCTTAAGGAATCTCCACACTGTTCTCCATAGTGGCTGTACTAGTTTGCATTCCCACCAACAGTGTAAGAGGGTTCCCTTTTCTCCACACCCTCTCCAGCATTTATTGCTTGCAGACTTTTGGATCGCAGCCATTCTGACTGGTGTGAAGTGGTATCTCATTGTGGTCTTGATTTGCATTTCTCTGATAATGAGTGACGTTGAGCATCTTTTCATGTGTTTGTTAGCCATCCGTATGTCTTCTTTGGAGAAATGTCTATTTAGTTCTTTGGCCCATTTTTTGATTGGGTCGTTTATTTTTCTGGAATTGAGCTGTATAAGTTGCTTGTATATTTTTGAGATTAGTTGTTTGTCAGTTGCTTCATTTGCTATTATTTTCTCCCATTCAGAGGGTTGTCTTTTCACCTTGCTTATAGTTTCCTTTGTTGTGCAGAAGCTTTTAATTTTAATTAGATCCCATTTGTTTATATTTGCTTTTATTTCCAGTATTCTGGGAGGTGGATCATAGAGGATCCTGCTGTGATTTATGTCGGAGAGTGTTTTGCCTATGTTCTCCTCTAGGAGTTTTATAGTTTCTGGTCTTACATTTAGATCTTTAATCCATTTTGAGTTTATTTTTGTGTGTGGTGTTAGGAAGTGATCTAGTTTCATTCTTTTACAAGTGGTTGACCAGTTTTCCCAGCACCACTTGTTAAAGAGATTGTCTTTACTCCATTATATATTCTTGCCTCCTTTGTCAAAGATAAGGTGTCCGTATGTGTATGGATTTATCTCTGGGCTCTTTTTAAAATTAAATTTATTCATTTGGCCACACCATGAGGCATGAGGGATCTTAGTTCCTTGACCATCGATCAAATATGGACCCCATATGCCCTGCTTTAGGAGCACAAAGTCTTAACCACTGGACTGCCAGGGAAGTCCCAAGATCTTTATAAATGATCAAAGAAAGGAAATAAATTTCAGTATTAAAAATATGACCAGTAAAATAGAAATTTTACTGAAGTAGAGAGAAGGTAAAGTAAATGAACTCTTCTAGAAAACAAAAAACAAAGATATTGGAAAAAAAAGAACAAAAATTTAAAAATTAGAGAACAACAATGTGGGAGATCCATCATATTCAAATAGTAGACGTTGCAAAAAAAGGAACAATGCAAGAAAATTTCCAAATAAAATTTGATGAAAATGGTCAAATAAGTGCCCAAACCAATAAATGGAAAAGATTAATGAAAAAGCATATTCTGAAATTTGAGAAGAGCAGAAATAAAGGGAAATTTTTGAAAATTTTCCAGAAGGGGGAAAGTTCAAAAAGGTTCAGAAATCTACATTGCATCGAGAATCCCAGCAACATCCTTAAAAGCTAGAAAACTACACAGCAATTCTAAGAGAAAATTAGTTTATACTTAAAATTTTATAGCCAGGTAAGCTATCAATTAAGTGTGACAGCTGTCTCTTATACACATCTAGTTTTTTTAATTGTCATTGCAATCTGTAAAATCTACATTGCATCGAGAATCCCAGCAACATCCTTAAAAGCTAGAAAACTACACAGCAATTCTAAGAGAAAATTAGTTTATACTTAAAATTTTATAGCCAGGTAAGCTATCAATTAAGTGTGACAGTAGAATAAGGAATTATCAGGTGTACAAAGTGTCAAAACTATTCCTTTCCTTTAGCCTTTTCTAAGGAATCTACAGAAGAATATGCTCCAGAAAACCAAAGGAATTTCCAAGAAAAAAGGAAAGCAAATTACTCAGAGAAATGGGGAATCCAGCACAGAATAAAGCAAACAGAGCTTTCAAGATGAGTGGGATGCAAAATGCAAAGATAATAGTTGTGAATTAGACCAAGCAAGCAACCAGTCCAGAAGGACATGATGGACCAGATGGAAAGGGGACTTGAGAAAAGATATCGACAGGATAAATATAAAACTGAAATTTTAGCTGACAAATTTGCATGGAAATTTAATTGAGACATTTTACAGTAGTATTGGAGGGTAAGGAGAGCTAACCCATGGCTTCAAATGTACATAAGCAAATTAAAAAGGGGGAGAGAGAGAGAGAGGAGTGAGGCACTTGCTGCCTCGAAGAAAAGCTATGAGAAGCTGAGACAGCATATTAAAAAGCAGAGACATTACTTTGTCAACAAAGGTCTGTGTAATCAAAGCTATGGTTTTTCCAGTAGTCATGTATGGATGTGAGAGTTGGACCATAAAAAAAAGCTTAGCATCAAAAAATTGATGCTTTTAAACTGTAGTGTTGGAGAAGATTCTTGAGAGTCCCTTGTACTGCAAGGAGATCCAACCAGTCCATCCTAAAGGAGATCAGCCCTGAATATTCATTGGAAGGACTGATACTGAAGCTGTAGCTCCAATCCTTTGGCCACCTGATGCGAAGAGTCCACTCACTGGAAAAGACCCTGATGCTGGGAAGGATTGAATGCAGGAGAAGGGGACAACAGAGGATGAGATGGGTGGAGGGCATCGCCTACTTGATGGACATGAGTTTGAGCAAGCTCCAGGAGTTGGTAAAGGACAGGGAAGCCTGGCGTGCTGCAGCCCATGGGGTCGCAAAGAGTCAGACACAACTGAGCAATCGAACTAAACTGAACTGAGGGAGGGAAGGAGAGAGAGAGGTAAAGAGAGAGAGTCATTATCTCCAGGAAACATAAAAGGTTCTAGTAGAATAAAGAGATAGATGTAAACTATAATTTTTGGAAATATGGAGATAAACATAGAAGACATAAGTTAAAAAAATAGATGCCTCCAGCACTAGTTACAACATCCAGAACATGGAAGCAACCAAATAGCCATCAACAGAGAGATGGATAAAGAAAATGTGATACATATATACAATGGAATATTACTGAGCCATTAAAAAAGAATGAAATGATGCCATTTGCAGAAACATGGATGAACCTGGAAATTATCATACTGAATAAAGTGGGTCAGACAAAAAAAGACAAATATCCAATATCACTTACATGTGGAATCTAGAAAAATGATAGAGAGATGGATAAAGAAAATGTGATACATATATACAATGGAATATTACTGAGCCATTAAAAAAGAATGAAATGATGCCATTTGCAGAAACATGGATGAACCTGGAAATTATCATACTGAATAAAGTGGGTCAGACAAAAAAAGACAAATATCCAATATCACTTACATGTGGAATCTAGAAAAATGATACAGATTAACTTATTTGCAAAGCAGAAATAGAGTTACAAATGTAGAAAACAAATGTATGGTTACCAAGGGATGGGGGAGGATAAATTGGGAGACTGGAACTGACATATACACACTACTATCTATAAAACTGACAACTAATAAGGACTTACTGTATAGCACAAGGAACTCTATTCTATACTCTGTAATGGCCTATAAGGAAAAAAATCTAAAAAAGAGTAGATATACGTATATGTGGTGCTAGTGGTAAAGAACCTGCCTGCCAATGCAGGAGGCATAAGAGATCCAGGTTTGATCCCTGGGACAGGAAGATCCCCTGAAGGAGGACATGGCAACCCCCTCCAGTATTCTTGCCTAGAGAATCCCATGGACAGAGGAGCCTGATGGGCTACAGTCCAAATGGTCACAAAGAGCCAGAAACGATTGAAGTAACTTAGCACTCACACACACATGTATGTGTGTGTTCACTTTGCCGTACACGTGAAAGTAATACAATGTTGAAAACAAACTGCTGCTGCTAAGCCACTTCAGTCGTGTCCGACTCTGTGCGAGCCCAGAGACAGTAGCCCACCAGGCTCCCCTATCCCTGGGACTGTCCAGGCAAGAACACTGGAGTGGGTTGCCATTTCCTTCTCCAATGCATGAAAGTGAAAAGTGAAAGTGAAGTCGCTCAGTCGTGTCTGACTCTTAGCGACCTCATGGACTGCAGCCTACCGGGCTCCTCCGTCCATGGGATTTTCCAGGCAAGAGTACTGGAGTGGGGTGCCATTGCCTTCTCTGTAAAACAGACTATACTCCAATAAAAAAAATTTTTTAAGACAGATGCCTCTAGAAAGTAGATCAGCAATGGTGAGGACAGATGGGTGGGAATGGAAATAAAGATCTAAAAAGAAAAATAGTAAGATAAAATAGAAGTCTTTTTGGATTTTGTAAGCTTTTGGTCATTATTTGATATTTTAGCTATACATATCCATTCTTTTCATAAAAATACAAATTTAATTTTTAAAGACAGTTAATTCTAAGACTTGAGGTTAGGTCATTCATAAAACTCATAGTACTTGGAAAACTTAAACACATTTTCCTTTAATTACAAGGACTACTCACTTTCTTTTACTTGAAAGATAATCAATTATTCCTCTTTAATGAGGGAAGTCGTGAAATTACAGCCTCCTTATTGCTGCAATAAACATCAGCCAGACTAATGATCAGCAAAGTACTTTGTTAATGTTTTTTATTACTTTGAAAAGAGAATCATCTTGTAGGGAGTTTCTGAACATTTTAGAAGACCTTTGGAGCTATCCTACATATGGAAAACCTACCAAGATATATCCTTCAGATACATCAATATAAGATAATCATCCAATCATTGCTTTTGGAGAAAAATGGGAGGTCATCGTGTATCTGAATGCAACAACTACTGATTGAGCTGTTGACTGAATTTAATCATGTAAACTAAGGATTTGTTTAACTAGACTATGCCCTTGAGGAGGGAAAACAAGATGTCCTGGAAGAGAGACCATTGCTATGGTATATAAGGATCTCCATGCTCCCATCACCTACATAAGACATACATTCTATCACATTGGGCTATTTATGACTAAATGATCCACATTTTGAAAAATGTGCTGCAGACTATTATGTTACTCAGGCTGGATTCGAAAGTTTATACAGGACCATCATTTAAGCCAGCTAAATAAGGCAGCTGTGTTTGCATTTGAAGCAAAGTAGAAGAAAAGGGATGAGCCTGAACACAAGAAGCTGAAGCTAGAACAGTTCTTGATCTAGCATCCTGAGGAATGACTGCAGGACCAGAATTATGGCCAATGGGGCCTCAACGACCACCATGCTTCCTGCCAAGGACAGAGTCCTGCTCAAAGACCTGCTCCAAGTACCTGATCTTGGAGGTTACACTGTGTCCCAACAGAAGCAGAAATGGCAGCAAAGAGGCTAGACCCTTCAGCCTTAACTGACTTCTTTGGACTTGGTAAGTAAACCTGGGAGTCCTGGGAAATATCAGCGAAGAGAACTTCTGAAGAATAATGAATTTTTCATATGTTTAGATAGGGATACAAAGCCATAATCATTTGAATAGCAAATATTTGATGGTCTTATTATATCCTAATAAGGATATAATATATCCCTATATCAATAATATATAATATATCCTTTTCCTAATAAGGATAAAGCAGTTTATTTTGTATATAGGTTATAGGTTGTGGGGGCAGACATTTTTTTTTAAGACTACATTTAATCCAGCCATGTAGAATCAAGCACTGTTAGCATTTTGGTATAAATATTTTCAGAAATGTTTTTTGTGTAAATGTATGAATGCATATAAGGAAAGAGTTAACCCCCCCAAAAAGATGAGATTACACCATGCAAACTGTTTTATAGTCTGTTTTTCACTTGAAAAAACAATGTGATAACTTTCCATATCAAATACAGATCTACATCACTTATAATAATTGGATTATTTTCTATTGAATGAATGTATCCCACATTTTTAATCAGTTTCATGTTAATGAATAACTGAATACCTTCCATTTTAAAATATAATAAATTGCATTATAGAGAACATCATTCATGTTCATCCTCTGTACCACTCCTCTCATTATCTCCTCCAAAACTGTTGCAATGGCTTCATAAATAGTATTACTTTGTCTGGTCTTGGCTCTTTCAAAATGATTCTCTACTAAATAGAAGTGTCTCAGTATGAAACAGTGTCCAAGGTATAAACAAGACCTAGAATTCCTCATGACCTAGACTCTGTTGACATTACTTATAATTTGATTTTGAGTGCTATATTCTTTTTATAACCTGAAATGAAGGTCAATCTCAGTTTGGAGAGGACTACTTTCTCTGTCATTTGAGAAACTATAGGCTTAATTATAGAAAGCATCCATTAGTTTACACAAGCCCACAGCACTGTTCACTAGGACCACACTCTAGGGCAGGCAGAGCCTTGGGCAATACTTGATTTTTTAATGTACTGTAAAATTATGGATAATGGGTAGAGAAACATACTTAGAATTAACTTATTGTCCAATCGGTGTATGTGAAGATTCACATACAGGCACCATTTCATCCTATTCAAGTACATCATGTCGTCTTTCTTCCTTTTTTAACTGTCAAATGCCTCATGACTAGAAAATGTCCTATCCCTCACCGTGAGAGAAAGTAGCCACATGACTTATTCACAATGCCCTAATGCTCCAGAAACTCTTTGTATTGAAACAATTGTCTTGCTTTTGCAGTTCCCTAATACCATTAATTTAGTGCTGATTATTTCATTACTCAATGCTGAATCATTCATTGCTCTGCCCATGAAGTTGGCTTCTAACAACTCTCTCAAAGGTTGTTATTATTGTGGTTCACTGAGGACGATCACAAACATAAGATTTTACCCAAAGTAAAATGGGAAGATGTGAAAAAAAATTTATTTTCTAGTCACTTTAAATTTATCAACTCAAAATCTGATAACACTAACCATAATCATATTCCAACCATGTCTTCCTTGTTGTCACTGCATTCTTAGACTGTGAACTCCCTCAACATTAACCACATACCTGCATTCTACACACTATTACCTATAAGGAGGACAGGTGGGTATCCATGGGTGCTCTAAGAGGAGCTGATCCATATACACAAGGAATATTCACCCCTTATGACCAACCTGAGAGAGCACAGTGTCACCATATCAATTGGAGGCAAGAAAGAACATGGATTGGAAGGGTCCACCAGTGTTCAGATGAAAGGTCTTGACAGCTGATACAGAACATAGCAATTATGCCTGGGGCTGTCGGACAGGTGGTGGGGAGCACCAGAAAGGTGGAGTGACCACTTTGGGTGCTAATAGAGGGGGCATCCAGGGCAAAGGACACCTAGTCATGCTTATGTGCTGTAGAAACCTGAGGTGACATTATGGTCAAGACACATGGCTGAGCAAGAGAAGACACACAAGCCCACACACATGGCTCAGATCAACTATCAGAAATCAAGACCGGAGCTCATCTTGAGTGTGGTGTGATGAGAGTCACACAAACTCTGACAGATGCTAACGTGCCAGCATCATTCTGGTGGCACAATCTCTATGATCACACACACACACAAATGGGGGCAATCTGCTGCCCTCCTGGAATCAGCTAGCCACAGGGCCCCAGGACAGACATGAGTTCACTGGAGCATCTGGTCAATCCCGTATGTACTGCAATTCTGGCCAACCTCAGGCCCCAAAGGGTCTTACGAATTAGTAAGGATGGCATTTTAAAGCATGGTCCCCTCTGAGGTCAGGGACCCAAACAAGCATCCTACTTGCCCTGGTTTAAGGTAAGTACTGTTGTTCACATTCTATTACATATCTCATTCATTTCACAGTCTTTAGTTGAGCATCTTATTTAAGTTTGCCTAGTGAGTCAACAGATGAATCAAGCACAGAAGCATTACTGATATAAGTATCTGACAAAAATTTGAAATAAAAATTCTAATCCTCAAAAATTAAATGAAGAATTACCATATTACCCAACAATTCCATTCTAAGTTACATACCTAAAAGAACTGAAGAGAACTACTCAAACAAGTACCTATACATCCTGCTTATAACAGCAATATTCATATTCACAATGGTCGAGAGATGGAAAGAAAGCGATCCAAATGCATATCAATGGATGAATAAACAATTGTGATATATACAAACAGTAGAATATTATTCAGTCATAAAAAGCAAGGAAGTACTGATTCATACTACAGTGTGAATGACTCTCAAAAGTATCATTCTAAGTGAATGAAGTAAAAACAAAAGGACAAGTCATCATGACTCCATTTATAGGAAGAACCCAAAACAGGTAGATCCATAGACATAGAACACAGATCAGTGGTTTCCAGGGACAAGGGGAAGGAAATTATATATATATATATATAATTTCATGCAGAATATATGATTTCATGCACATATATATATGTATGTATGTACCTGCTTAATAGGTGGGGATTTCCTTCTGGGTGATGACAATATCTTGGACCTAGACAGCAGAGGCACTTGTTGCACAACATTGTAAATGTACTAAATGCCCCTGAATTTCTTGTTTTAAAATGGCTGATTTTATGTCTTGTGAATTTTACCTCAGTTTTCTTTAAAATCTCAAATTTAAAAGATTTATTCATGACATAGTTGATATTAAGATGCTATACTCAAATATAGAGTCAAGTCAACCATGATAATTTGTGGTCATATTTATGATTATTATTTCTCATAGAACAAAGTATCACTGAGAATATACCCTAAAATACATCCAGTTGGGCTAGTTTTCAGAGAAAGGAAATAACATTGAGGGGAAGTACTGCTGAAAAAAAAAATCTAGAGGAAAAAGGAATTACATTTGTTTCTTTATTGAAGAAAGTGATCTTTTTACCAAGAATTTAACTATATTAAGCAAAAGAAACACTCCAGCAGTTGGCCTTGGAAACCATAGAATAAACAGAAATCCATTTTATAACTAAAACTTTATAAATATTATCTTACCATGGTGGTCCTCAGTAAAGATAATTGCTATCCATTCAACAACAAATATATTACAACCAAAGATTTAAGGCAAGTACGACCTACGAATTTGTTGTGTTCTTTTGTACGTTTTTCAAGAGATATTCACTGAAAAGATGAAGCAGCAATATGATTAATTCATATACGAGTTTAATCTTATTACAGCCATTACCTTCTAAGTGGAGATATAATTCAAACAATACTGTATTTCTTTTTAGACTGTTCCTATCAATTCCAGATATTAAAATAATTATTTTAAGCTGTTACAGCCCACAGGCAAAATGAAACAGCATAGGAACTATAAAGCTTTGTAAAACAAAACATATAAGTAGTCAAACTGGGCTTATCACATCCCTGTCAGATAAAGGCGCTGATCATCAGTGAAGAAATAAACACATTCATCCTGAAGGAAGGAACATTTGCATTTCTATAATGCAAAATTGCTCCTGCACTAAAAGATCATGTTGTTGAAGAAACAATGTATTTCTCCTCAAAACAATTTTTTAAAGTACTTCAATCCTTGGATTCTTTCACACAAAAATGAAACAAAAATCATCTACTTTCAGAGAATAATAAATTTTTAGGAGTAATTGTTCTTCAGCAGAGATAAAAAGCTCCACTATTAATGTGCATGATTTTCTAGATAATATTAAAAGCAATGCAATTATAGTTATGGTAATTGATATGGTTCTTACCTGATAATGATCAGGGGTCAAGAGTTTAAAACATAAAGCAAAACATGCTTCTCACTTTTTAAAGTCAAGCAGGTGATTTGAAGGTTGGCTCTGTGATTGCAGACCCTGGAATCTCTTCTCTAACTGAGGTAGGAATGGGAAAGGACTGCTAAGAAATTCCATGTCCCTTCTTCTCTCATCAAATGCTCTTATCTCCCCCAAACTAGAACTGTGCTTTCCTTAGGAAAAGAGTGCAATTCTTAGTTATCTAGGCCAAAGAGAGTCATGCATAAAAAGTATAAATTAATTTCACAGTTAATCTTAAACTCCAGGTTCAGTCCCATTTTATTAGTACACTACACTTACTTAACAGACTGACTAAACAGAATCCTTCAATTAAATAAATAATCTCTTAATTTATTCAAAGTGATGGCACCTTACAAAGTTGTGGAGCCCTCTCAAGGTCCCATTGGGCAATTTTGAGCATGCCATTTAGTCCCTGCTGCTAACAGACCCCCTGACCTGGAGCCCTGTGCTATGCATTATAACCCCAGAAGCTAAATGCAACACAGTTTAATTAGACCATTTGGGTTTTCATTTGTTTGGGTATTTATGAAACAAATTCACGGGAGCCGGAGAATTTACCCATGTGTAAGAGGTAAGGAGAAAGACCATTACCTTTAACGTAACAGATAACAGGAAACTCAATGGAAAAAAAAGCTTAAAGGGAAGTCAGTTTTTTGATAACCTGGAGATCACAGTTTACTGTGCTTATAAAAGTGTCTCAGATCAATTTTGAGCCTTTAATAACATGATGTGATTCTTTCTATGAACCAGAAAAAACCATGGCATGACCATATTAAAACACTGGCATATTTAAAACAGTGAGTAAATAGGGAGATGCTAAAATATAAAAATATGTTTTTGTTTTTCAGTCGCTAGTCGTGTTCAACTCTTTGCGACCCCATGAACAGTAGCATGCCAGGCTTCCCTGTCCTTCACCCTCTCCCGGAGCTTGCTCAAACTCATGTCCACTGAGTCAATATAAATATACAAAATATATATCAATACACATTTAATAAAATATTTGTCCTCATAATATTTAACAGTCAATAATATTTTGTTCCTTAATTTTAAAAATCACTAGCCTGGAGCTGCCTGCCCCTTTCTCTTCTGGAGAGTCTCCGAGACCAACAGGTCTGTTTCGCCGCACCGGAGACCTTCTCCCCGCCCTGCCGGCTCCTCACCCTCTGGGAGGAACACGCGGCCTTGCTCGCCACGACCAGAGAAAAGCCTGCACAGCAACGAAAACCCAGCACAGACAAATAAGCCGAGGAGCCCGCGTGGGGAGCCGCAGACACGGCCAAGAAAAGAAGGCCCCTGGGACTCCAGCCTCCAGAAACTCACCTGAGAGGGTGGCTCCTGAGAGAGAGGAGGGCCAGAGTGTCCCTCCTGAGACAGGGGACAGTCTGCCTGGAAACACGTCTCTTCTCTGCCCTCGATCC
>SJYX01002930.1:94074-109259 GCA_006410675.1 Oreotragus oreotragus | reverse complement strand
TGAGAGTCGCTTGGACTGCAAGGAGATCCAACCAGTCCATTCTGAAGGAGATCAACCCTGGGATTTCTTTGGAAGGACTGATGCTAAAGCTGAAACTCCAGTACTTTGGCCACCTCATGCGAAGAGTTGACTCATTGGAAAAGACTCTGATGCTGGGAGGGATTGGGGGCAGGAGGAGAAGGGGATGACCGAGGATGAGATGGCTGGATGGCATCACTGACTCGATGGATGAGAGTCTGGGTAAACTCCGGGAGTTGGTGATGGACAGGGAGGCCTGGTGTGCTGCAATTCATGAGGTTGCAAAGAGTCGGACACGACTGAGCAACTGAACTGAACTGAACTATAGGTTATTAAAAAAAAAAAAAAAAGGATTCTTTTGGAAGTTTTTGAGAAATTGATTTGATGATAATTAACTACAATTTTTTGTCAGACTGCTATTTCTTTGAATTTATACTTAATAAAGACGGGTACTTAATAAAGACGTGGTGCTCCTATTATAGACAGGTCCAAACACACAATGGTAGGAGCAAGAATGAAAGAAAATCTAGATGGATCTGGTCATAAAACTCTCTCAGTCCTCAGGATGCAAGTTTCTAAGGAAACTCAGTGTGACTCTGAATCTGTGGTGGTAGCACCAGTATGTATTCAGTACTGGACTTTTCTATTGTAAAATTTGAGGTATGCTACTTATGTTTGGATAAACTTCCAATGTTCCTTTTAGGACAATGACTCATACAGATACACATACATACACACACACACACACACACACACACACACACACACCTCTTTGTTCTATGTGAACCAGGAAATGCTTATCTCTGTGTGACTAGTTTTTAGGGGTCAAAGAACTGAGCTAATCATTCATGAGACAAAGCATGGAAAGCTGGACAGTGTGTCTGGCATTGTCAGCAGATTCAGGCCAAAGGGGATAGGTCAGTGTTCCGCCTTATCACAGGTGAACAAAGGAGTCATCCGAGTCTTATAAGATTCATGAGAAACAGTGAAGATAGACAGCAAGTTGTGTCTCAGTCACATAGAAAAGTGTGGTTCTTTGTGGCAAGCTGTTCCCAGAATCTGAAAGAGTGAGTGGTTTTCTTAACTGTGATGTTTTCAGGACCCAGGCAAAGTTCAACACCGTCGGGCTCAGTGAACTTTTGAAGGTGAGAAAAACTTGAGTACCTGAGACTCACATAAAAAGCACAACTTTGTTGTATCACTGTAACAGAGGCTGCTGTGACTAGTTAATCTCTATGAGCAAAACTCATCTGAGTAACACTTGAGAATTTTACCACTTGCAGAGGTTGAAAAAAGGTTAATTCCTTTCCAGTGCTCAGCTATAGAATGAAAGTGATGAAATCAGAGGGTATCCAACAGGCAAAAGGGCATGTGGGTGACCAAACTGTATTATATATGTCATGCAGTTCAACAACAAACAAACAAACAAAAAAAGGTTCTTTAGTAACATAACATGGTACAGAAGAAAGGACACGGATGGACTTGGGGTTCAAATCAATCATTTTCTATCCTTGTAACTCTGGATGATCTAACCTAAGTCTGTTATGGAAAAGAAGGTGACTTACCTTGCAAGAGTCTCTCCATTAGAGACCATATGTACGGAGCCTCAAGAAAAGCCTGCCTGAAATGTTGCGGGTACTCCGCGATGGAACCTCACTCTGGCCAAGGCTCAGGGGTCCCACACTCAATCAGGGAATGCCCTCGCCCAGTCTGAGGAGTACTTATGCAAGTATTTCATAAGTATTTGAGTAAATCAGACTCTTTCCAGTGAATGAAATTAAAGATGTAAAACTTGGGAACTAGCAATGACTTGAGGGCAAAGCCTGTGCTAAGAAAGATGAATAAAGTTGAACCCAAATAAAAGTCCAAGGGAGGGACTAAGAGAATTTTGACATTATTCAAGCCCTTGGTTCTAATTATCCAACTGTCCAGCTTCACCCTTCCCATACTTGGCTATGCTGAAGGCTGGGCTTCTGTAACTTATATCTCACAGAGTTCTAATTAATAAAGGCAGCAATTATTATTCTTCTAACAATAAGCAAGATGTCACGAGTAAAAGAGGGACAGCTGAGAATAAAGAGTCTCTTCCCAACTTTATCTCCTACTTAGTAATTCCATCACTAATTCTCAGCTTTAGATGGCCTAACAGAAATCTAATATTGGGATATTTTTTCAAAAGTTGTTTTTCTCACATAGTTGACTTTACCTTCTTGGTATTCTTCAAAGAGTAAATTTCTTCTTGACTCTGGTTCTTATCTTCCCAGTGGAGCTTTTAAAATAAGCTAATGGTTTTGATGTACACCCAACTCAAACTGCACAGTATATTGTTATACAGCCTGTTCCATCTGGGAAACACTTAAAGAGAATAATCTGATTATTTGCTTATATGAGTTGCTGCTCTGAAAATTAGTGTTTTAAAGTAGAAAATAAGACCATATTTAATGCTTCTTATCTTGCTTAGGCTTTTTTAGATATTCAAAGGACTCCAACTGAATATCAACTTGTAGTAACACAATGCAGTATATGTAATAGAGAAATTTCAGACTATGCAAATAAGAATACATTTATGTTGTTATCCTGTACCTAGAGTTATTCTTAGGAGTTGTTTTCAGGGATTTAAGAACCAAAATAATTGGAGATAAGTATAAGTACCTTAGTACTTACTAGGAAACACTAAATTCATTCTGATTTTATATACATTGGGTAGCACTAAACATCTAAGGCCAGTTACATCTTCAACAGTAACTTGAACAGTGTCTCAGGACAGAAGGTACTTGTGAGCTAAATCACTGCAAAAAAAGAAAACACAGACTACATACAGGATCCCAGAAGGAATGACAGCAAAACACAGATTTATACTATTGTATACCCCTCTCATACATAAGATGTTCACTTCTGAAATGAGATCCCTACTATCAACAGTGGTACTTGGTTTGAGAGTTCAAAGTTGTCTGAGTTTATACATTTAGTTACCTTTAGAAAACGTTTAAGTAAAATGTTCTACAACTTTCAAAAAGCTTGTTAGAATGTCAACATATTTTACAATTAAAATAAAATATGTAAAATCAACAGAACTTTGCCTTCTTTGTCAAAACGTAGTTACCACTTTAATTCCCAGCCAGAAGACATCAAGCGTACACACACACAAAGTCCTGCCCATATCCTTTTCATCTACCAAGAGGTCACTTCCAGACGGTTCCCATTTACTGCTATGGCTTCCTGCAGCATCTCCTTACTTGAGGGCATCCTCTGATCACACAGTGGAGGTAAGGCACAGACTCAAAGTACCAGAAAGCACATGCTCCTGAGCAGCCCTTAACTAAGCAGGGTAGAAGGTAGTAGGTAACCTAAAATTCCTCCTCACTCAGGGTGACACTCAGAATCTCAGTCCATTCTGTTGTGAAGGGTAGGACTTATCCTTCCTCCCTTTCCTGTCTCATTTCCCTAGTCCCTCATAGTACCTCCCACAGAAGCTCCTTGCCCCCAAATCCTGGTCTCAGCATATGCTTTGAAGAAAAACTACACAAAGACCATCTCCAAAAAGCTATTTTCACTCTGTATTGCTCCCTTCCCTTCTTACTACCACCTCCCTGTTTTAAACCCCTGATTTGTATAAAGAAAGCTTATCTGTATAATTCATTCAAAAAATAGTTGATCTCTATTACATTGAGAAGAGAGACCCAGAAATCATGGACTATCCCCTTTGCTATCGAAGAACTTCACTTCTAGCAATGGACCCACATAAACACAGACAAATCTGGAAGTCAGATTACAAAATAGCAGTTAGATTCTTCTCATAAATATATGACGACTGCCCAATTGTATCTGTAAAGCTGAATAAATGATAAAGGCATTCCTAGATAGATTTGCTCAATCAATACTTATTCATGGAGGAACAGATAAGAGAATGAATGAATAGCTACCTTTCAGTTGTGTAACTAAGCACATGAGTCACGAAAGCAAGATAAAAATTAGAAAGGACGTAGAATTGAACATAAGGGCCCAAGTAGAAGAGCCTGGCTCCAGCTATATCACTGACAATCTGTCACACACATAACATCATTATGGCTTCACCTCAAATCAAGAGTGTCAGACAAGCCAGCATGAAGAGCTCTGGTCCACAAGTCAGGACAGCTGAACCAGAGATCAAGCTCACCAGTGATCTGCTGCCGCTGCTCCTGCTGCTAAGTTGCTTCAGTCACGTCCGACTCTGTGCGACCCCATAGATGGCAGCCCACAGGCTTTGCCATTCCTGGGATTCTCCAGGCAAGAACACTGGAGTGGGTTGCCATTTCCTTCTCCAATGCATGAAAGTGAAAAGTGAAAGTGAATTCACTCAGTGGTGTCCAACTCTTAGCGACCCCATGGACTGCAGCCTACCAGGCTTCTCTGTCCTTGGGATTTTCCAGGCAAGAGTACTGGAGTAGGGTGCCATTGCCTTCTCTGGGCCAGTGATCTAACATTCGGTAAATCACAGTCTCTACTGGGATAAATGCTGGAGTCATCCTTGTGCCTTACAGATGACTATTAGAAATAAATGAAAACATAGCCTTGAAAATGTAGTTAATTAGGTTCTACACCCAATGTAATTACCTGAAGGCCTTCAGTTCTATTTACTTTCTTGAAAGAAATAGGATAATGCATACTCTTGCCCTGGGAATTCGGGGAGTTTTACCAGTAGAAAGTTTTACTCAAATTGAACTCTTAGGTAGATACTCAATTTATATATGTTCATCATTCAATCAACAAATATCTTTTGTGAACCAGGTGTTGTTCAAAATATGGGAGATACAGCAGCGAACACAACAGACAGCGACTCAGACTTCATGGAATTTACAATTTAAAGAAGCACTCTTGTTAAAGTGTATTCTGAGCTGGGAGCGGCTACGGGAACAGTCCCTGAGGGTCTTCAGTGCACATGAGAATCATCTGCCACACTTATGTGCCTGTAGGCTTCCCTGCCTCCCCGTTCCTCCAGCATCTGATTCTCTGGGGCTCAGGAAAGGAAATCAGAACATTCACCAAGTGTCCCAGGATACTTGATGCAGGAGATACAGACTACACTGCCCTCGAGTCTCCTATGGCACAGTTCACAAACTGTGTGCCTAGATGATTTCTCTAGGAGCCAGCCTTTAGGATTTGACTCTCAGATGGTCATCAATAACCATAGTTGATGAATGCCCCCATTGAACTAGAAACTGGGGAAATTATCAAGTTTAACAAGAGAGATACTTTGTGCCAAAGTCATAGTTAAATAAAAGCAAAGTACTTTAGGTCTAATATACTAGACAGTAAAAGTATTCCTAAGAATAAACTGGACAAATGGATACTTGTTAGCTGCTCCCCAAGCGTTTGGCAGGTGTCCAACTCTTAGCGACCCCATGGACTGCAGCCTACCAGGCTTCTCTGTCCTTGGGATTTTCCAGGCAAGAGTACTGGAGTAGGGTGCCATTGCCTTCTCTGGGCCAGTGATCTAACATTCGGTAAATCACAGTCTCTACTGGGATAAATGCTGGAGTCATCCTTGTGCCTTACAGATGACTATTAGAAATAAATGAAAACATAGCCTTGAAAATGTAGTTAATTAGGTTCTACACCCAATGTAATTACCTGAAGGCCTTCAGTTCTATTTACTTTCTTGAAAGAAATAGGATAATGCATACTCTTGCCCTGGGAATTCGGGGAGTTTTACCAGTAGAAAGTTTTACTCAAATTGAACTCTTAGGTAGATACTCAATTTATATATGTTCATCATTCAATCAACAAATATCTTTTGTGAACCAGGTGTTGTTCAAAATATGGGAGATACAGCAGCGAACACAACAGACAGCGACTCAGACTTCATGGAATTTACAGTTTAAAGAAGCACTCTTGTTAAAGTGTATTCTGAGCTGGGAGCGGCTACGGGAACAGTCCCTGAGGGTCTTCAGTGCACATGAGAATCATCTGCCACACTTGTGTGCCTGTAGGCTTCCCTGCCTCCCCGTTCCTCCAGCATCTGATTCTCTGGGGCTCAGGAAAGGAAATCAGAACATTCACCAAGTGTCCCAGGATACTTGATGCAGGAGATACAGACTACACTGCCCTCGAGTCTCCTATGGCACAGTTCACAAACTGTGTGCCTAGATGATTTCTCTAGGAGCCAGCCTTTAGGATTTGACTCTCAGATGGTCATCAATAACCATAGTTGATGAATGCCCCCATTGAACTAGAAACTGGGGAAATTATCAAGTTTAACAAGAGAGATACTTTGTGCCAAAGTCATAGTTAAATAAAAGCAAAGTACTTTAGGTCTAATATACTAGACAGTAAAAGTATTCCTAAGAATAAACTGGACAAATGGATACTTGTTAGCTGCTCCCCAAGCGTTTGGCACACACATTGTACACTTACTCAAGGTATCCTAAGTGTCTATTCCTGCTAGTGTTTCCTACTCCTAAGTGCTTGTTCATAAATACAATAACTGTGACTTATAGTAGTCTTTGCATCCATAGTGCTACCACAGTACTTGTCACATGGTAAATACTAAATGCTTGTGAATAAATGAGGCAATAAATGAATGAACAAATTAACTGACAAGTAAATAAACCCAGCCTGTCTTGCACTAGTTTATCTGGCAAATGATCTTCTGCATGATATCAAACTTCTCTTCCAAATCTCTAATGCTAATATTGCAAGAAGAAAAAGCAGAAATAAAAAGAAAAACCATACAAATATTAATGTTGCTTCCAAAAATGTGCCCCTCAAAATTATAGAATGCTCTTTACCATGTGACTTGTATGTCCTAGATTTTATTTCAAATTAAACCTGAAAAAATATATCTATCAAGAAAGAAAGCATGATGTACTAAGGGAGTTTGTAAGCGTTTCTTAGTCCTCCAACACTAGAGTCAGACAAAGTTTCCATAGCACATCCTTTTTCTACTGCAAAAACTTTAGTATAATTCCAAGAATTTTATCATGATAACTGTGATAGTGAGATTTTGAAAAAGGCTCCATTTTCTTAGGTATTGCTTCCCTCTGCTGGACAGTATTAGAAGTTCCCATGTAAATGTACATAATTTTCCAGATTCTGGCTCAGAAGGAACATTTAAAGTTATTTTTACTAGTCAAACTCAGGGCTAAGATAAGACTAAAGATCAGTATTTAATTTTTCTTTTTGCATAAGGCTTCACTTAGCACAGAATTGTTACTGATCCTGTCTTCATTCAAAATTGTGATACTTTGCTCACTGTGGATTATTCTTCACTAAATTCAGTTTTTTAAACATTGCATTAAAATATTATCATGAGTATTGAGTCTTTTTGGATCCTCTTAAAATTTTCACAGAATATGAGGGCCTCACATCCCTCAACCCAGTCCCAGCTCTGATTAAAACACTCCTTCTCCAGGTTGTTGGCCAGAGGTGCCTGAACAATTCAGAGACACCTCACTAGGTCAAGGTTCCCTAAGCTAGGCTCCCATGGGGCCAGGTGCCTCTCCTAGCATAATTGCTGGATAAACATCCATCTCCCACTCCAGGCTCAGATCTCTATGAAGGTGGGAACTAGAGCTGGTATTTGTTCTAAGCACAGGATTTCCAGCCCCTAGCCCAGACCTGGCACATCATAAAACTCCATAAAATACAAGCTGAATGAAAGGATAAACAATACCACCAGAAAAAGAAGGAAGAACTGTGTAATAGACTTTTCCATCTCTGGAAGATCATACCATAGAGCAAGATAATGATAATAAGAACAACAATGGCCATTTACTGATTGCTTATTACATAGCAGACACTGTGCTAAGTAATATATGATGTCAGTTAATCCATACAACACTCTTATGACACAAGTACCTTTATCATCCACATTACAGCAAAGGAAGAATCTAAGACTTAGAGAAATACAGAAACTGGAAACATTTATTTCTTCAGCTTTCACATTGGTTCCAGAGCTTTTCCTCAATAACACTTCTATATATCACATAAAAATAATTCCAACTCCCACCAAAAATAAAAGTGTTATATATCTGCTGAAAGGCATTACAGTAGGATCTTCAAGGGATAAAAAGAAAAAGTACAACACATTTCTCTCTGGAATCCTCAGTCTAGGAAAATGGAGAGGATTTTTCAAGTATGCAAATGATAATTTAAAATATATGGCTCAGTAAGGTCAAAGTCATAAGAGAATATGTAAGTGGAAATTCAAACGACAGAATAGTTATAATCTGGTTGGAGGCATTGAGAATCCCCTCATAGGAGGTGGCAGCATGTCAAATATGCCTTGAAGGAGGGATAAAATATTAACAGGCAGAATTATGGGGGAGAGAGAGGGGAGAGTAATTTACAAAGAAGCAAGAGTCCAAGGGCAATAAGAGAAACAGGAGCCTGTGTGTGAGTGTGAGTGTGAGTGTGTGTGTATGTGTGTGTGCACGTGTAGTGTGTATTAAAAGGAAAGCTCCAGTTTGCCTGCAACACAGGGTGCATGTAGAAAACAAAAGGACATAGGGCAGGGAGGCAGACTGGAACATATTACCCAGGGCTCTTTATGCCAAGCTGAGTGATCTGTATTGAAGTATTTCTTACTAGAAAGAAAGAAGATTTTTGTGCAGGACTTTCCTCTCTACGGAAAGCTCAAACCCTAGTCCTATACTGAAAGCCAGCGATTCAGGTTGCTAGGAGTTCCTTAGGCCAACAAAGATGCTCATCCATCCCAGGCGTTGCTACTTCTAAATTTGCTATCTGCTGGGACCACAAAGGTGCGTGTAGGGGTCTGGAAGCATAGGTGAGGGTGACCCCTGGTGGCCGCTCAGCAGACTAAGGCAGAGGTGGAAGTGGCCGCCACGTCCCTTTCCACCCACTGCTCCACCTGGGCCTGGGTTGGGAAACAGAACAAGCAGTGGACAGTCGCCTTGTGGTGGCATTGCTGGGGGGTCTGGGACTTTGGGTCCCCAGGTCTCACCATGTGGGAGGTGCTAACATCTGGATATACACCCAACACAGGCAATTCTGGCCACAACAAAGCCAATGAAAATGTCCTTGGAAAGACCTTGATGTGGTTCCCCACTTAAAGTCATGGCTCCAAGTGGAACATGATTTAGTCAGTGATAGTTACAAAAAGCATTTCTCTAAAATAAACAAACAATTTAGTGATTATTTGAACCAGATGAACAATTTACACCAAAATCTATAGCACTTATTTTATGACATAAAATTTAGTTTAGAGAATAAGAAATACATTTCTCATTTTCTTATTCACTTGTGTATGTATATAAGCATAGCAGTTGTTGACTGTTTCAAATATCACTCAGGTTTACAGGCATTCTTTTCCATGGAGACAGGGAGCTGTCGAGGAGGGCCTGAGCAATGAATGAAGGTATATAAAAACTAACTTCCTTCCTACATAGTGGCTGACCCAACCTGGGTGTAGCCGTGACCTTTAGCTCCTACCCCACTGAGCTCTGTGCTATGATACCTTTGCCCAACTCGCCTGGGTCACATGTTGGTATAACACATGTCTACTTCGCGTTTTCCTTCATAGCTGGAAGAGACTGTAACCAGAACATAGGAGCTCTACTGACTAACTTATCAAAAGGTTAGGTAAGATGTAGTCATTCATTTTCAAACACGTAATTATTGAAGGTTTGCTATGTGCCAGACACTGTGCTAGACTCTGGGGACATATTACTGAGTGACAGGTAAGCACTGAAGGATGAAGGACACCAACCCAGCTGCAGAGGATAGGAAAAGCCTTCCAGAGAAAGTGCTGTCAATGCTGAAACCTGAGAGATGAAAAAACACTAACTGGACTCTGGAACTGCTGGGAAAGAGACAAGGAAGGAGAAAGGAAAGGAGGAAAGCAGAACGAATGGCAGTGCAAAGGCCTGGGGAGGGAGAAACAAGAGGGGAGGTGGGGAAGCATGGTCCTTTGGGGGGACAGTGACTGTTTTTAAGTCTGGAATATCGACCACAAAGTGGGAAGTAGTAAGACTAGGGTGCCAGGCAAGGTCCAGTTCACAAAGGGCCTGGCGAGCAATTAGGAGACCTGAGTTTCATCGTCACAGTAATGGAGGGACACAGAAAAGATTCAAGAGAGGAGTGACATGATCAGGTTTGCATTTGAGAACGGGCAGCATAAGGACTGGATGGGACCCAGGCAGACGAGAAACAGGGAGACAAATAAGAAGGAGGTCAATAGGGTGAAAGGAAATGGTGTCCAGAATTAAATTGCCACAGGAGTTAAGAAGTAGTTGTTTTAAACACTGTTTATTAGGAAGAATCGAAAAACCTTGGTGACAGATGGATGGTGTTACTGACCAAATATTTGTGTTTCCCCACAATTCATGTTGAAGCCCCAATCCCAGTGTGCCTAGATTTGGAGACAGAACCTCTGAGGAACTAATTAAGGTTAAATGGGGTCATAAGGATGACCTGATCTGATGAGATTAATGTCTTTATAAGAAGAGATACCAGAGAGAGCTTTCTCTGCCTCTCTGGATGTTTCTCTGTCTCCCCCTCCCTCCCATATGAGCACACAGTGAAAAGGCAGCCATCTGCAAGCCAGGAGGAGTGTTCTCACCAGAAACAAAATCTGGCAGCACCTGGATCTTGGACTTCCCAGCCTGAAAAATTTTGAGACAATACATTTCTGTTGTTTACACCACCCAGAACCTTACTGTGGAATTTTGGTACAGCAACTTAAGCAGACTAATACAGATGCAGATGAAGGGAAGGGAAGGAGTTAAAGGGAATATCCAGGGCTCTAGCTTGGTCTGGATACCAGCCACTGACAGAGATGCATACAATAAACAGGCTTACGGAGAAGGAGGTTCAGTTCTGTCCAGGTCATGTTTGAGAGATTAAAGGATGTGTTTGTGGAGATGTTCAATGAGCAGTCAGACACAGATGTGGAGCTCAAAAGAAAAAGTTATAGCAAAGATGCAGATTCAAGAATAATCAGCATAGAAGTAACAAACAAAGGTTTAAAAATAAATGAGATCTCTCAGTAAGAATATGAGAATGAATGACAAGGAAAAAAAAAAACTAATGACATAAGACAAAAGATTACCACTATTTAATGAATGGGAAAAGGAAAAAGAAGACCTCTTAAGAAAGATTAAAAGAGAAAAGAAAAAAAATCCAAGAAACCATGGTGGAGAATAGAATGAGAAAGACTAGAGATCTCATCAAGAAAATTACAGATAACAAGGGAAATTTTCATACAAAGATGGGCACAATAAAGGACAGAAATGGTAGGGACCTAACAGAAGCAGAAGATATTAAGAAGAAGTGGCAAGAATACACAGAAGAACTGTACAAAAAAAGGTCTTAATGGCCCAGATAACCATGATGGTGTGATCACTCACCTAGAACCAGACATCCTGGAATGTGAAGTCAAGTGGGCCTTAGGAAGCATCACTATAAACAAAGCTAGTGGAGGTGATGGAATTCCACCAGAGCTATTTCAAAACCTAAAAGATGATGCTGTGAAAGTGCTGCACTCAATATGCCAGCAAATTTGGAAAACTCAGCAGTGGCCACAGGATTGGAAAAGGACAGTTTTCATTCCAATCTCGAAGAAAGGCAATGCCAAAGAATGTTCAAACTACTGCACAATCGCTCTCATCTCACATACTAGCAAAGTAATGCTCAAAATTCTCCAAGCCAGGCTTCAACAGTACATGAACTGTGAACTTCCAGATGTTCAAGCTGGATTGAGAAAAAGCAGAGGAACAAGAGATCGAATTGCCAACATTTGTTGGATTATCGAAAAAGCAAGAGAACTGCAGAAATTCTGCTTTATTGATTACACCAAAGCCTTTGACTGTGTAAATCATAACAAACTGTGGAAAATTCTTAAAGAGATGGGAACACCAGACCACCTGACCTGCCTCCTGAGAAGTCTGTATGCAAGACAAGAAGCAACAGTTAGAACCAGACAAGGAACAACAGACTGGTTCAAAACTGGGAAAGGAGCACGTTAAGGCTGTATATTGTCACTCTGCTTATTTAACTTATACGCAGAGTACATCATGTGAAATGCCAGGCTGGATGAAGCACAAGCTGGAATCAAGACTGCCAGGAAAATATCAATAACCTCAGATACGCAGCTAACACCACCCTTATGGGAGAAAGAGAAGAGGAACTAAAGAGCCTCTTGAAAGTGAAAGAGGAGAGCAAAAAAGTTGGCTTAAAACTCAACATTCAGAAAACTAAGATCATGGCATATAGTCCCATAATTTCATGGCAAACAGATGGGAAAACAATGGAAACAGTGAGAGACTTTTATTTTGGGGGACTCCAAAATCACTGCAGGTGGTAAATGCAGCCATGAAATTAAAACATCCTTGCTCCTTGGCAGAAAAGCTATGACAAACCTAGACAGCATATTAAAAAGCAGAAACATTACTTTGCCAACAAAGGTCCATCTAGTCAAAGCTGTGATTTTTCCAGTAATCATGTGTGGATATGAGAGTGGGAGTATAAAGAAAGCTGAGTGCCAAAGAACTGATGCTTTTTAACTGAGGTGTTGGAGAAGACTCTTGAGAGTCCCTTGGACTGCAGGGAGATCAAACCAGTCAATCCTAAAGGAAATCAGTCCTGAATATTCATTGGAAGGACTGATGCTGAAGCTGAAACTCCAACACTCTGGCCACCTGATGTGAAGAACTGACTCCTTGGGAAAGACCCTGATGCTGGGAAAGATTGAAGGCAAGGGGAGGAGGGGAAAACAGAAGATGAGATGGTTGGATGGCATCACCAACTCAATGGACATAAATTTGAGCAGGCTCTGGGAGTTGGTGATGGACAGGGAAGCCTGGCGTGCTACAGTCCATGGGGTCGCAAAGAGTCAGACACAACTGAGCAAATGAACTGAACTGAATAGTGGAGAAAGTAAAAGGGCAGGGGAGGTCAAGGAGAAGGGCATGAGTAACAGGGCCAGATGTTAATGAGAGGCACAGTTAGGCAAGGACAAAGAAGGGAACCAAAGATCAAGCAGCAAGGTAGATGCTCATGACCTGGAAAAGATGGTCAGCACCCAGGGTGCAGAGTTAGGGGCTGAATATGCAGAATTAGGGCTTCCCTGGTGGCTCAGCTGGTAGGGAGTCTGCCTGCAGTGTGGGAGACCTGGGTTCGATCCCTGGGTTGGGAAGATCCCCTGGAGAAGGGAACAGCTACCCACTCCAGTAGTCTGGCCTGGAGAATTCCATAGAGTATATAGTCCATGGGGTCACAAAGAGTCTGACATGACTGAATGACTTTCACTCACTCATTTATGCAGAATAAACTCTAAGAAAAATGGAGGTAAAACAACATGAGAAATGAGATCCATGCATATTTGCAAATTTTTTTACCCTCAATTTGTAATTTTTTTAATAGATGTAAATAGTAGGACAGAGTTCATTACTACAGGCATAAAGAGATACTTTATTTGTGCAATGCTATTTTTTAAATTAAGTAACTTGGCAGGTTAGAAATGAAGTCACATTTCAACCTCATGTGGAACTAGATTGGCATATTTTGTTCAGATTAGGTTTTAATAGAAATGAAGCCTTGTGAATCTCTGAACTTTCAAAACTGATTTCCATTTATTTGTAAAGTAGCTTGAGAACAACTATACATGCATTCTGAAGCCAAGCAAATTCCAGAAAATCTACCTCTGTTATTGTAATATTTGTTATCGCTATTATTATTTGGAGATGATAATATTCTACACATAATCAAAGTATCTTATTGACCCAGAACCTGACTAATCTATGGTTAAGACAGAAATCTCTGAGTCTAGGAAGAAACCAACCCTATCCCTCTCTTTCATCTTCTCCCTCCTTTCGTTCCTCATCCAAATGTGAAGAGCCCTAAACCAGCAGCTAGCAACATCACAGCTACTGTCATTTTGAGGTGACTCTGTCTACCTGCACATTTTATTTCCTCTGAAAGAAATCTTTTCCTCCTCGCAAACCCCCAGATGAAATGAAGATTCTGTCACTCTCCTCCTCTCTCCAAATTCTAGAACATGGTCCATCTCAGACCTTCATACTCTCTTTCTGATTCTCTTCTGCCCTGTCCAAGTCTAGCCAGATGCAACCCAGTCTTTATGCATGAGACTTACGTCTTTACAGGGGCTTAATTTCAAAAATAAAAGTTAAGATCAACACTGTGTCTACCTATCCCCATGGCATGAAGGTGAATTTCATAACACATCAAGCTGACACAGAGGTACAAAATATAAGGAAGCAGAGGAAAAACAGCATAGGGAAGAACATTAGATTATCTTTCCAAATATTACCTCTTAAGTAAATAAAAGAAGAAAGAAGGAAAGACTAGGGCAGGGAGAAGCAGTTGGACAGAATAAAAATAAAAGCATCCACCAACTAACACCATAATCACTGGGGACAATTGTGATATCAGTTCAGTCGCTCAGTCGTGACCAACTCTTTGCGACCTCACAAACTGCAGCACGCAAGTCCTCCCTGTCCATCACCAACTCCCAGAGTCCACCCAAACCCATGTCCATCGAGTCGGTGACGCCATCCAACCACCTCATCCTCTGTTGTACTCTTCTCCTTCTTCCCTCAATCTTTCCCAGCATCAGGGTCTTTTCAAATGAGTCAGCTCTTCACATCAGGTGGCCAAAGTATTGGAGTTTCAGCTTCAACATCAGTCCTTCCAATGAACACCAGGAGTGATCTCCTTCAGAATGGACTGGTTGGATCTCCTTGCAGTCCAAGGGACTCTCAAGAGTCTTCTCCAGCACCACAGTTCAAAAGCATCAATTCTTCGGCGCTCAGCTTTCTTTAGAGTCTAACTCTCACATCCATACATGATCACTGGAAAGACCATAGCCTTGACTAGATGGACCCTTGTTGGCAAAGTAATGCCTCTGCTTTTCAATATGCTATCTATTTAGTCATAACTTTCCTTCCAAGGAGTAAGTGTCTTTTAGTTTCATTGCTGCAATCACCATCTGCAGTGATTTTGGAGCCCCAGAAAATAAAGTCAGCCACTGTTTCCACTGTTTCCCCATCTATTTCCCATGAAGTAATGGGACTGGATGCCATGATCTTCGTTTTCTGAATGTTGAGCTTTAAGCCAATGTTTTCACTGTCCTCTCTCATCAAGAAGCTCTTTAGTTCTTCTTTAGTTTCTGCCATAAGGGTGGTGTCATCTGCATATCTGAGGTTATTGAT
>SJYX01002930.1:79065-92354 GCA_006410675.1 Oreotragus oreotragus | reverse complement strand
CAACTTGATCTCTGGTGCCTCTGCCTTTTCTAAAACCAGCTTGAACAACTGGAAGTTCACGGTTCACGTATTGCTGAAGCCTGGCTTGGAGAATTTTGAGCATTACTTTACTAGTGTGTGAGATGAGTGCAATTGTGGAGGAGTTTGAGCATTCTTTGGCATTGCCTTTCTTTGGGATTGGAATGAATAGTGACCTTTTCCAGTCCTGTGGCCACTGCTGAGTTTTCCAAATTTGCTGGCATATTCAGTGCAGCACTTTCACAGCATCATCTTCCAGCATTTGAAATAGCTCTACTGGAATTCCATCACTTCCACTAGCTTTGTTTGTAGTTTCTAAGGCCCACTTGACTTCACATTCCAGGATGTCTGGCTCTAGGTGAGTGATCACACCATCAATGATTATCTGAGTTGTGAAGATCTTTTTTGTACAGTTCTTCTGTGTATTCTTGCCACCTCTTCTTAATATCTTCTGCTTCTGTTAGGTCCCTACCATTGCCGTCCTTTATTGAGCCCATCTTTGCAAGAAATGTTCCCTTGGTATCTCTAATTTTCTTGAAGAGATTGCTAGTCTTTCCCATTCTATTGTTTTCCTCTATTTCTTTGCACTGATCTCTGAGGAAGGTTTTCTTATCTCTCCTTGCTATTCTTTGGAACTCTGCATTCAAATGGGTATATCTTTCCTTTTCTCCTTTGCTCTTCGCTTCCCTTCTTTTCACAGCTATTTGTAAGGCCTCCTCAGACAGCTGTTTTGCTTTTTTGCATTTTTTTTCCCCAGGGATGGTTTTGATTCCTGTCTCCTGTACAATGTCATGAACCTTCTCCATCTTGGATAATCCTACCATACTTTTCATCTTGTGTGCTTGCCTGGTGACTCAGACAGTAAAGAATCTGCCTGGAATGCAGGAGACCTTGGTTCAATCTCTGGGTTGAGAAGAAGCATATTTATTTAGTATTGCTTGGGTGAAAAACAATATTTTTTTAAAGAGTTGCCTGAAAAATGCTAAATATGTGAAATTTATTAAATAAAAATGTAAAAGCTGTTAAATAGGCAAAAAGAATTAACATTTTATCAAGTAAATCTATATGTGAAAATATAATTTTATGCCAGTAAATATTAGTCTACAGCAGTATTTTAAATGGCTGAAAAAATTCTATTAGGTAAATTTAACATAATCTGTTTTAAAATTCCCGGCTCTTGGAAACTCAGTGTATTTGTTTTTCAAATTTCATTGTTATAAATAATATAATGGATAAACATTCTTCTGGTTAAGTCTCCTAGGAGGTTTTTCATGTACAAGAATTATCTTTGACCTGAAGCTAGATCCCAATTCTGAATCCCAAGCTAATATTTTTTTTCTCTATGCCAAAGGGGGAGATTTATAGAGCACATTAGATTTTCCATACATGAGTGAGTGAGTGAAGTCGCTCAGTCATGTCCGACTCTTCGTGACCCCATGGACTGTAGCCCACCAGGCTCCTCCGTCCATGGTTCTCCAAGCAAGAATACTGAAGTGGGTTGCCATTTCCTTCTCCAGGGGATCTTCCCAACCCAGGGATCGAACCCAGGTCTCCCACATTGCAGGCAGATTCTTTAACCTCTGAGCCACCAGGGAAGCCCATTTTCCATACATAGGTCTGCACAAATACAGAAAAGAACATGCAAAGATTCCTTCGAACACATACATAGAAGTTTATATTGATTGCCATTGATTGCCCAGCTCAAATAAGTGCAATTCTCACTCCAGAGTACCTGACTGTTTATTAAATAACATGCTTTTTGAGACATACAGTCAAGAAAAAATGCAGTTCTTGTCTAACTTATATGGTCCTAATGACTTGGATCAGGAATCTTTTCTGACTCAAAATCTGTGGGTCAGAGTCTCTTTAAAAGTTTTCCAGGTAATTTCTCTGGTGGGCCAGTGGCTAAGACTCTGTGCTCCCAATGCAGGGACCTAGGTTCAATTCCTGATCAGGGAACTAGATCCCACATGTTGCAACTAAATAGCTCATATATCATAAAAAAAGATCAAAGATCCTGTGTGTTGCAACTAAGACTTGGTGCAGCCAAATAAATATTTTTCAAATAAAAAAAATCAAAATGTAAATATGTTTTTAAAAGAGTTTTCCAACTTTCATAATTTAACCAATGGGCAGGGGGGCAGGGGGAACTGTGTTATCCTCACGCATCAAAAAAAATGCATAGCTCTAATTTTTCTGCCTTTGTCTTTGTCTCTTTATTGACTCATAAAGGTAATTAACATGGAAAAACTCTGGTGAACCATATGGCAACAGTGTTCAGCACTAACAATGTTACATACACACACACACACACACACACACACACGCACGCACGCATATGTTACCTGGGTAATTGCACACAGAAGTACAAATGAACCTGATGACAAATGTAACTGAAGCAAGATTTCATGGCCTTTGAAAGGCCTACAATCTACCATGAATAGAAAACACTGAATGTGTTTTCATATACGGAGGAATAAATGGCCTCAGATCCTATTTCCAATTCAAATGTAACATTTTCCTGAGAAGCATAGGCTGCCAAGCAGAATGCTGTGTCTTAAACAAGTTTTCTATAGATGCTACCAATCTATTTCAAATCCAACACATTCCCTTAGATTCTCTCCCTAGCAGTTCACATAAAATATACAGCATATTAATGTAATTTATCCATCTTGTTCAAGAAGGATAGAGCAAGGTTTACATCAATTCTGTCAAGAGAGTACAGAACTGGTAAGGTGAATTGATTTCCCATTTACCGTCTCTGGAGATGATTTCCTTGAAAATGAGATGTGTTTGGATTTAACCTTCATGAATAGCAAATCAATGACCATTTCACTTTCCTTCATTCTCTTCATAAGGAGGCAGCCTGAAGCATGGACCAGCTCCCCAGCCATGGAGAAGCAGTAATGCCAGAGGAGCTACTGCTGATTAAGGAACCACTAGAATATAAAGTTGGAAAAGGCAATGGCACCCCACTCCAGTACTCTTGCCTGAAAAATCCAATGGACGGAGTAGCCTGGTGGGCTGCAGTCCATGGGGTCGCTAACAGTCGGACAGACTGAGCGACTTCACTTTCACTTTTCTCCTTCATGCATTGGAGAAGGAAATGGCAACCCACTCCAGTATTCTTGCCTGGAGAATCCCAGGGACAGCAGAGCCTGGTGGGCTGCCATCTATGGGGTCATACAGAGTCGGACACGACTGAAGCGACTTAGCAGCAGCAGCAGCAGCAGAGTATATAGTTTCCATACCACAACCCACACATCACTAGTTAATTTCAGAAACTATAATGTCTGCTACTATGTAAGCCAAAAGCAGAAAATGTATCATTTCCTCTCAGTTCTGAAATCTCACAAATGACTCTTAATGACAGAACCTAAGAGGAGACCAGCTGGCAAAGGGGCCTGAGAAATCTAGTTTGTAGACTTCTAGATGCAGCAGTAGAGGACCAAGTGTGAATGAGGAAGCATTCAGCTTTGATATATAAGTACCATATTTATTTTTTTTTAAAAAGCAGAAAAACAAAGTAGAATTAAGGAATTCAGAGGAAATACAATACAGGAAATAGGAACCAAACAGCAATTATTAAAGTAATAATTAATAACTTTCAATAAATAAGAGAAGGCATAACCTTCATACAATACACAAGACACTCTTAAAATAAAGGGGATTTCAAAAAGAAAATGGTAGAATTCTTTAAAAAAAATGTTTTTAAAAATTCATAAGAAGGTTGGGAAGATTAAGTCAAAAAATCCCTCCCAATTTTTAAATACTGTAGGAAGTAAAGGAAAGACAGGAAAATCAGAGTATATTTTTGATGAGTTTGTCATCTGAAATAGGAATTTCAAAAAAAGAGAATATCAACAAAAAATTTTGGAAGGGAAGCTATAAAAGATATTATAGAAGAAATTTTCTCAGAATTGAAGAAAATAAACTTATAATTTGAAAAGGCCCATGAAGTACCCCAAAATACCAAGCACTTCATCATAAAATTTGGCATACCAGAAACAAAAAGATCATAAAAGTTTAAATAGAAAAAAAAAGAGGACACAACAAAGATTCAGGAATAAGAATGGCGTCAGATATCTAAAAACCAAAAATAAGGGGGAGAGGCATAGAAAATGTCATCAAAATTCTGAGGAAGAAATACTTTCCAACTTAGAATTCTTTCCCATTTACATTATCAAACAAAGCATAGAGACTTTTTAAAATACAAGGTACTCTTTAGGTAACATTGTTTCCCAGAAAGCTATTAGAGTGTAAATTCCAGCCATAGAAAGGAGCAAACCATGAAGCCACAAGAGGGCTTCTCTGGGGGCTCAGCAGGAAAGAATCTACTGAGGAGATCCGGGTTCAGTCCCTGATCCGGGAAGATCCTACACATAGCGGAGCAACTAAGCTTAGGACCAGAACTATTGAGCCTGTGCTCTATACAGTATTTGTGCCACAACTACTGAAGCTAGCGCATCCTAGAGCCTGCGCTCTGCAGCAAGGGAAGCCACCAAAATGAGAAGCTAGAGCACCACACCTAGAGAGCAGCCCCCGCTGGCAGCAGCGAAGACTCAACACGGCCAAAGCTAAGAAAGTTAAACTGAAACAAAAGAAGTCACAAGATACAACAAAGAAGAAGCTAACCCATGAGAGAGGTGAGCGAATTTGGACGGAGTGGTTTCTTGGTGAGCAGTTCTTCAACAGCCTAGAGTCAACCAGCCCAGACTGGAGGAGTGGGATGAAAGGCTCCAAAAGAGCTGTTTGCATGGTGGTGCTGTGCTATGCTTAGTCGCTCAGTGGTGCCCAACTCTTTGCCACCCGATGGATTGCAGGCTGCCAGGTTCTTTTGCTCATGGGGATACTCTAGGCAAGAATACTAGAGTGGGTTGCCATGCCCTCCTCCAGGGGATCTTCCTAACCCAGGGATTGAAACAGGTCTCCCTCAATGCAGGCAGATTCTTTACCCTCTGAGTCACCAGGGAAACCCATGAATACTGGAGTGGGTAGCCTATCCCTTCTCCAGGGGATCTTCCCAACCCAGGAATCAAACCACGGTCTAAGGAGAAGGGGACAACAGAGGATGAGATGGCTGGATGGCATCACCAACTCAATGGACATGAATTTGGGTAAATTCCGGGAGTTTGGATGGACATGGAGGCCTAGCGTGCTGCAGTCCATGGGGTCACAAAGAGTTGGACACGATTGAGCAACTGAACTGAACTGAATATTTACATGATCAAAATAATGTAAACAGCAAATAATTATTTCACCAAAAATGAATAATATGACTAATAGGAAGATGGGAGTAAAAGCTTAGATGGGGTTGATGGGAACATGGGTTGAGGGTATACAAGAGAGAGAAAACTTCAACTTCTCTAGTAGAAAATCAATAGAATATATATAAAACTGAAAAACTACAGACTATCAGTTAATCATGAAGATCCATTTTAACAATAATAAAATGAATCATTTTAAGTTGCAACTTGTCACAAGTTATGCTCATAGTAATAACAGTTGTAGAATTCCAGTCTAAGTCTGTTATGCAAGATCTGTGCTTTTAATGGCCCTATGTGCTGATTCTGCCTCTTGGGCAATGTCATCTCTTAAATCCCTAGTGTTTGAGTCTAAACCCTACTCTACAAGATGTGCATTTCTAACACCACAAAGTCCCAAATACCATATTAGGGATATTATTCAGAAATTAACTGCAAAGAAATACTGTACCATTTGTCAATATAATATGCTAACAACAAATAGTAATGCTTCCTTTGGACCCCATTCTCTGAGAATTAACTATAATATTAAGATCTTCTTATAATTTTAGGAAATCATTTTTTTAACCTTTGTTTAAAAATGTATTTATTTTCATTGGAAGCTAATTATTTTACAATATTGTAGTGGTTTTTGCCATACATTGACATGAATCAGCCATGGGTATACATGTGTCTCTCATCCTGAACACCCCTCCCACCCTGCCCATTCCATCCCTCAGGGTGGTTCCAGTGCACCAGGTTTGAGTGCCCTGTTTCATGCATCAAATTTGGACTGGCGATCTACTTCACATATGGTAATACACATGTTTCAGTGCTATTCTGTCAAATCATTCCACCCTCAACTTCTCCCACAGAGTTCAAAAGTCTGTTCTTTATCTGTGTCTTTTTTGCTGTCTCACATATAGGGTCATCATTATCATCTTTCTAAATTCCATATGTATGCATTAATATACTGTATTGGTGTTTTTCTTTCTTACTTCACTCTGTATAATAGGCTCCAGTTTTATCCACCTCATTAGAACTGATTCAAATGCATTCTTTTTAATAGCTGAGTAATATTCCATTGTGTATATGTACCACAGCTTTCTTATCCAGTCATCTGCCGATGGACATCTAGGTTGCTTCCACGCCCTAGCTATTGTAAACAGTGCTGTGATGAACATTGGGGTACATGTGTCTCTTTCAATTCTGGTTTCTTCTGTGTGTATGCCCCGCAGTGGATTGCTGGGTCATATGGCAATTCTATTTCCAGTTTTTTAAGGAATCTCCACACTGTTCTCCATAGTGGCTGTACTAGTTTGCATTCCAACCAACAGTGTAAGAGGGTTCCCTTNAGCTATTATAAACAGTGCTGCGATGAACATTGGGGTACATGTGTCTCTTTCAATTCTGGTTTCTTCTGTGTGTATGCCCCGCAGTGGATTGCTGGGTCATATGGCAATTCTATTTCCAGTTTTTTAAGGAATCTCCACACTGTTCTCCATAGTGGCTGTACTAGTTTGCATTCCAACCAACAGTGTAAGAGGGTTCCCTTTTCTCCACACCCTCTCCAGCATTTATTTTTTGTAGACTTTTTGATAGAAGTCATTCTGAGTGGCATGAGATGGTACCTCATTGAGGTTTTTTTCTGATAATGAGTGATATTGAGCACCTTTTCATGTGTTTGTTAGCCATCTATATGTCTTCTTTGGAGAAATGTCTGTTTAGGTCTTTTTTCCACTTTTTGATTTGGTCATTTATTTTTCCAGTATTGAGCTGCATGAGCTGCTTGTATATTTTGAGATTCTTTGTCAGTTACTTCAATTGCTAGTATTTTCTCCCATTCTGAAGGCTGTCTTTTCACCTTGCTTATAGTTTCCTCCACTGTACAAAAGCTTTAAAGTTTAATTAGGTCCGATTTGTTTATTTTTGCTTTTATTTCTATTACTCTGAGAGGTGGGTCATAGAGGATCCTGCTGTGATTTATGTCAGAGAAATGTTTTGCCTATGTTTTCCTCTAGGAGTTTTATAGTTTCTGGCCTTATATTTAGATCTTTAATCCATTTTGAGTTTATTTTTGTGTATGATGTTAGAAAGTATTCTAGTTTCATTCTTTTACAGGTGGTTGACCAGTTTTCCCAGCAGTTAAAGAGTTAAAGAGATTGTCTTTAATCCATTGTATATTCTTGCCTCTTTTGTCAAAGATAAGGTGTCTATAGGTGTGTGGATTTATCTCTGGGCTTTCTATTTTGTTCCACTGATCTATGTTTCTGTCTTTGTGCCAGTACCATACTGTCTTGATGACTGTAGCTTTATCTTCTTTCTCAAGATTGCTCTGGCTATTTGAGGTTTTTTGTATTTCCATACAAATTGCGAATTTATTTGTTCTAATTCTGTGAAAAATACCATTGGCAGATTGATAGGGATTGTATTGAATGTATAGTTTACTTTGGTAGTATACTCACTTTCACTATATTAATTCTTCCAGTCCATGAATGAGGTGTATTTCTCTATCTATCTCTGTCATCTTTGATTTCATTCATCAGTGTTTTATAGTTTTCTATGTATAGGTCTTTTGTTTCTTTAGGTAGATTTATTCCTAAGTATTTTATTATTTTTGTCACAATGGAGAATGGAATTGTTTCCTTAATTTCTCTGTTTTCTCATTGTTAGTGTATAGGAATTCAAGGGATTTCTGTGTATTAATTTTATATCCTGCAATTTTACTATATATTCATTGATTTGCTGTAGTAATTTTCTGGTGGTGTCCAGTACTCTTGCCTGGAAAATCCCATGGACGGAGGAGTCTGGTAGGCTGCAGTCCATGGGGTCGCTGAGGGTTGGACATGACTGAGAGACTTTCACTTTCATGCATTGGAGAAGGAAATGGNCTTACTCCTTGGAAGAAAAGTTATGACCAACCTGGATAGTATATTCAAAAGCAGAGACATTACTTTGCCGACTAAGGTCCGCCTAGTCAAGGCTATGGTTTTTCCTGTGGTCATGTATGGATGTGAAAGTTGGACTGTGAAGAAAGCTGAGCGCCGAAGAATCGATGCTTTTGAACTGTGGTGTTGGAGAAGACTCTTGAGAGTCCCTTGGACTGCAAGGAGATCCAACCAGTCCATTCTGAAGGAGATCAGCCCTGGGATTTCTTTGGAAGGAATAATGCTAAAGCTGAAACTCCAGTACTTTGGCCACCTCATGCGAAGAGTTGACTCATTGGAAATGACTCTGATGCTGGGAGGGATTGGGGGCGGGAGGAGAAGGGGCTGACCGAGGATGAGATGTCTGGATGGCATCATGGACTCGATGGACGTGAGTCTGAGTGAACTCTGGAAGTTGGTGATGGACAGGGAGGCCTGGCCTGCTGAGATTCATGGGGTCGCAAAGAGTCGGACATGACTGAGCGACTGAACTGAACTGAAGCAGCCCTGTAAGCTTGCCAGATTCCTTCTGAAGGAAAACAAAGGACACAGACAAAATAGTTACCAAGGAATCCCAGAAATCACAAAATTATCATGTTATTAAAAATATTCAATAATCATATTTTCATAGCTGCATCACTTCTTAAGTCTATGTGTCATTAATTATCAAATTTCCCACCCTGAACTTATCCATTTCTTCTCTGCTTTCATAATCAGACATTTGTTATCCTATTGAGTCACTGCTACTCCTAAGATTATAGTATTAATAACATTAATAGAAATTTTAAATTTACAATTAATGAGCAGCAACTAACTTTAGAAAGACAGCTAATATTTCAATATTCAGTCTCCTTAAATCATCCATCCACATTGTTATTGTCCCATTATATAGATGATGAAAAGTAGAATTTGATTCAAAATGCTAAGTGATCGGTCCCCAGACACTACAAATAAAGGAAGCTAGAACTTGAAACTAGTTCTGTATTAACTTGCCACTTTTACAGTTGCCTTCTAATCTGACATTCTGATGCCATTCTGTCCCATTTCATTTTAATCTATTCATAATCAACTGGCCCAATCTCAACTACATAGTGCAAACTATTAATAAGAAAAATAAGAACATTAATATTAAGCTCATTTATTCCTGGCAATATTGTGTTAGTGTATTTAGTCTAATCCTTTAACAACTCAAAAATGTATGTGTGTGATGTATTTTATTTTCAAGTTGGAAAAATTGAAGTACTGAGTGGTTACACAATTGCCCAAATAGCCACTAAGTACATAAAGCAGGAACCCAGGTTCATGAATTTGAATCCATGTCCTACTTTCTTCATCTCAGTGCCGATAGTTTCCCTTGACCTACAGTTCAGGGCTTGGTGGGCTGCTGTCTATGGGGTCGCGGAGTTGGACACGACTGAAGCGACTTAGCAGAAACAGCCGCATAGTTTAAACAGGGCTTCCCTGTGGCTCAGCAGTAAAGAATCTGCCAGCAATGCAGGAGACATGGGTTTGATCCCTGGGTTTGAAAGATCTGCTGGAGAAGGAAGTGGCAACCCACTCCGGTATTCTTGCTTGAGAAATCCAATGGACAGAGGAGCCTGGTGGGCTACAGTCCATGGGGTTGCAAAAGAGCTGGACACTAAACCACCACCACATGTTTCAAATACCATAGACTGGTATATAAAGTTATCAGCAGTTTAGCTGAGCCCTGTCTGTTTTCAGTCCTTTTTCACACTGCATGTCTCCACTAAACAACTCTTATAAAAACATTATCCTCTTTAGAATCTTTACTGTTCCTTGGCGATTTCCTTGATTCTTTTCAGTCAATAATCCTACCACCTTGTGATGCCTGAAATCAGCATGATCCTTTCTTCAACATGATCCCACAGAACCTTGACTCAATTCCTAAAGAGTACTTTTAATGCTTTGTTTGGTTTCACATGGTAACTTTCTCTGTGCATAACGCGTCTCATCTCCAACGTCCAAACACCCAAAGAGCTGTGAGTGTCTTGGTTCACTAACCATAACTTGTTCAATAATCAGTGCCACTGGTTGCATGACCTTAGGGACCACAGCCCAATGAGTTGCAAATGAATTCTCTACAGAGCAACATTCACAATACATTCTATGCATGATTGGACTGTACACTGTAAAACTATCAGCCCTCTCTTTGGTTACTCCAGAACACAGAAGGTAGGAAGCCCTTAATAATTATCTTTTTTAATTGATTCATTAATAAAGACCGTGATAATAAAAGAAGCAGGAAGAAACACCCTGTGAGCTTTCTTAAGACATATGTTCTGGATTCCTAACATGTAAAATGAAGATAATGATGGCCAGTCCAACACAAAAAGATTCAGTAAATACCAAACAAATTTTTAGAAAAAAAATCTATTCTTTAAAAATTAAAACAGTAAAATACACAATAATTTGGAGGACAATCTTGGCTTTCTTAGCTTTACCTTTTGTATTAAAAATTAAATTAAGACCCTGATTTTAAAACCATCATTTGCACAACAAAAATCTGTATGCCACAGAATGTGTTTGACCAATATAGTGCATGTGTGTATACATATACATAAGCATGTGAAAGTGAAAGTGTTGTGTCTGACTTTTTGCAACACCAGTCTCCATGGAATTCTCCAGGCAACAATACTGGAGTGGGTTGCCATGCCCTTCTCCAGGGGATCTTCCTGACCTAGAGATCAAACTCGACTTTCCTGCATTTCAGGCAAATTCTATACTGTCTGAGCCACGAGGGAAGCCCATAGATAAGCATAATTCACCACTAATTTTTAAATAGTGGTGAAGATACAACATCATTTGTTTGATTATAGCAAGATGTTATATTGTAATAAATGTGTTTGTTATATGGACTTGGTTAAAATTCGCTAGCATAGTCTACTGGAAAACATAAATGAAATAAAATGTGAAATATCTTAAAGAAAAGCAGTAGAAATTTAATAGGATAAATAATATATTTTTCCAGAATAAAGATAAAATACAAGTAAGTCTTCAAATTTAAAGAGAAAATTTGTGGTGACTTTGCTGTGCGTGCCTTTAAATGGGAGATAAGATTTGCTTTCACAGCTTTCTGTGAACAAATCTGGGAAGACTTGCACTTGTAAACAACATTTTAATAGAGCAATTGACAACGACTTTAATTCTTACATGGAATGCTTTTATTTCTTCCGAAGACTAAGAACTAGTTCCCAGTAAATGATTTTTGCTTATTTTTATGAGTGGAGCCCCAGGGCATGTCTGGTTTGGTGTTATAATAATAATACCTTTAAGACAATATGTAAATAAGTATAGTTCGGCACTGGTGAATTTTTCTACTCTTTGATATATTGTTTATTAACTACTTAGGTATTTGAGCAGCAACATTTCTGCATTGATCAAATGAATGTACTTCCTCAGGTGTTGACTCATTATTATTAAGGATATCTTAGAATTCTGAAGTATGAACTGCTGACCCCATGATTCTATCTATGAATTGCTACCTTTACAATGTTAAGGTTATAACTATACATGAAAAGGCCTAGCCATGCTTTTGAAAGACTGAGCTGTACAAGAAAGAGATTTCTAAATCTTTGTAAAGCAAGCTGCAAACTGAAGATAATTTCATAATTTATTTTCTTTTGTCAATATTTTTAATCTCTCATGCTGAATTCTTTTAACTAAAACTGTGCAAATGATTAGATTCAAGTACACAAATATAAAAAAAGTTTGTAAAAATAATTTAACTTTTAAGTAGAAATTGAAGTTTCCTATAGATATATTCAGTATTGAAGAATTTAATTTGCTTGATTGAGGCAAATGCTAATTAAGCTGTGTCCAATTAAGGCATTTTCTTTTTTAAAAAAGAGAGCATTCATTTGAATTTAAATCACAACTCATAATTGAGTGTTTCTACATTGCTACTTTACCCATTTCTCTTTAGGTTGCCCAGAGTTCCACTCAGTTTTTTGTGGTAGTCTCCTCTAATTGTTCCAAATTGTCTTTTAATTCCCTTTCACCAGGCAACACTAATTAAAACCTACTCAAAAATGAATTCCTCACATAGCCCTTATAAACAGACCATGTCTATGTGTACTTATTATTATGTGATGCATTCTTATTGCATTTTTTAAGATTTCACAAATTTCCCACACTTGAAAGAAATGTACATATTAAACTTTCTAAAGTAAAAAGTGAGCATTTCAAAACATGCTCCATGACTGACTCTTCTTTTTCTTAATAATAACTTTGTATCCTTCCTGACTTTTGCTATGCATACATGCACACATAAATATATATATACACACATATATGTGCACATACATGTGTATAAATGTAAGCAATAAATTTGATTATAAATATATGAATTATAAATTCACATAACCTTAATTATTTATAACCTGTAATATATCGTATTCATCGTTCCTTGTTAGAATATACAATTCTACCATTTTTTTATCATTACGTATTGCGAGCATCCTCTTTTATTTAACTTCTTCCTTATTGAACATTTGTTTGTGCAAGAAAATGGCTATTTCAGTACAATTACATATACCCATTATATAAATTTGTTAGGAAATGCCTCTTAGAAGCAAAATGTACAGCACAGGAATATCAGTTCAGTTCAGTTCAGTCGCTCAATTGTGTCCGACTCTTTGCGACCCCATGAATCTCAGCACACCAGGCCTCCCTGTTCACCACCATCTCCCGGAGTTGACTCAAACTCACATCCATCGAGTCCATGATGCCATCCAGCCATCTCATCCTCGGTCGTCCCCTTCTCCTCCTGCCCCCAATTCCTCCCAGCATCAGAGTCTTCTCCAATTAGTCAACTCTTTGCGTGAGGTGGCCAAAGTACTGAAGTTAGCTTTAGCATCATTCCTTCCAAAGAAATCCCAGGGTTGATCTCCTTCAGAGTGGACTGGTTGGATCTCCTTGCAGTCCAAGGGACTCTCAAGAGTCTTCTCCAGCACCACAGTTCAAAAGCATCAATTCTTCGGTGCTCAGCCTTCTTCACAGTCCAACTCTCACATCCAAACATGACCACTGGAAAAACCATAGCCTTGACTAGACGGACCTTAGTCGGCAAAGTAATGTCTCT
>SJYX01002930.1:64239-77326 GCA_006410675.1 Oreotragus oreotragus | reverse complement strand
AGAGATTAGTGATCACATCATCATGATTATCTGGATCGTGAAGATCTTTTTTGTACAGTTCTTCCATGTATTCTTGCCACCTCTTCTTAATATCTTCTGCTTCTGTCAGGTCCATACCATTTCTGTCCTTTATCAAGCCCATCTTTGCATGACATGTTCCCTTGGTATCTCTAATTTTCTTGAAGAGATCTCTAGTCTTTCCCATTCTGTTCTTTTCCTCTATTTCTTTGCATTGATCGCTGAAGAAAGCTTTCTTATCTCTTCTTGCTATTCTCTGAAACTCTGCATTCAGATGCTTATATCTTTCCTTTTCTCCTTTGCTTTTCACTTCCCTTCTTTTCACAGCTATTAAATTACAATAACTTTGCATGGTACTTTAGATACAAAATTATCAAATTGCTTTTTTTTACACCTGAAACTGTTATTGAGTCCAAGCTCATTCTGCTTGCCCTGTGACAGATCAGTAAGTGGACATACAAAATGTTAAGGCAAGGAATATGACTTTATTTGGAAAACCAACTGAATGAGACTATGTCTCAAAATAACTCTTTTATCAGTGGTGGATATCAGGTTCTTTTATAGAACAGAGGTATGGGGTGTGGGGTGAGGAAGAAAAGTAAGAGGATCATTAATCTTGCAGATATTTCCTGGAATGGCCACTTTCTGGGATTGGATGTGTTAATTTCTTCTTGCCTGTAGCCATCCACAGGTAGACAAGGCCCCATACAAAAGCATTTTGGTTTAACATTCAAGTAGAGGGGCTGGGTTCCCCAAGACAGGCCATTACGTATGGACAGTATCCTTTTAGCGAACAAAAGCAACCAGAATCCAAGATTAAAGTAAAAGAAGCAGATCCAACGGAGTTCTTTCCTGTAACAAAAGTAATGTAACATTGTAATTCGGCTAAACTTCAAGTTAAAAAGAAAAGTACAAAGGCAAGTAGAGGAAGATTTTTAAAGTTACAAATTGCCTCCAAAACATTTACTTCAATTGATATTCCACTTTATTGGCAAATTATAAGAATGGCCATTTTCTGACATTTTGCCAATATTAGATCGTTTTATCTACTGTGGTTATTTATGGCTATATTGGAATATATAAACTGAAAGGACGAATTATGATAGACCAAGATTCTGTAACAGTGGCATTACTGACACTTAGGACCAGATCTTTGTTATGGGGCCTTTGCTTTATAGAAGTTTAGTAGCATCTCTGACTTCTACTCACTAAATGCCAGTAGCACCAGCTCACATACCAGCCAGGTATGACAAACAAAATGGTCTCCAAAAATAACAAAATGTCTTTTGAGGGCCATATTCCTCATTCTCTTGACTGGGAGCTACTAACCTACATTAGATTATAAGTTTCTATAATAGGAATGCATTCGCAGCTTTCTTTAATTGGTATAAATATAAGAAAAGGAATTGAAATCATAGCTTGGGCAATGTCCTTTAGATGACCCCATCGAAGCTATATTAGAAACACTATTCATTGTAAATTTTAAATGGTGGGGATGGCATTTTAATTACATATTTTAACTTAATGGCATCATATCTGTTAACTGCATCTTTTAGTGACCTCTGTGGTTCAGTATTCTATCATTTTCACCATATTATGTGTTATTAAGAACTTCAGAGCCTATAACATCTAGCTATTTTTAAAATATTATTCTGACCTTGTTACAACATGTGTTACAACATGTGTTACTAGCTAGAATTTTAAAAGAAAAAGTGGAGCTAAAAGAACAACATAAATAATACATTTGTAGTTTTCAGTGTATTCCTATTCATGGGGTTATATTCTTACCAGAAACACCTTTTGTAGATAATCTACTAGGTACTTGTTCTGGAAAATTTCATAAAAATTGAATAACTTTATAAAAATTGGAGATCAAAATTAATATTGAAAAAGAAAAACTTTGAGTCTCTCAAGCCCAATTAGAAATTACTAGCCAAGGTGAAGTTTATCACTGGTGCTTTTGTATAAATGCAGCTTTACATTGAGGGATATTACATAACGAAATGGTGAAAGGAGGACAGTAAGAATGTTGGTACAGCAAGATAGTCATTAGAATTATTATTCACTTTACATTCATTTAATCTCTTAATCTTTACAAAACCCTTTTAGCATTTCAGTTAATCCTCCCCAAAGCTTCACTAATATATCAAAATTAAGATAGTAATAGCATGTAATAAGAGATAATGTATTACTAGATTTTTGCTAGATCTAGTAACTATAATCTTGACTTATCTATTTATAAATACCTATGGGGATTCTGCTATTTATAGCTTTTTAAAGAAGTATACTAATTCCTTGAGAAGAACTGATTACACTAAAGCAAATTATGTACATTCTTATGTATCTAACAGATGAAATCTTCAAGCTTCTACTCACTAGAATACATAAAAATCCTTAAATTTAGCCAAGAGCACAGTACATATTCTGATCATTCTACCTCTGCTCATCCTCTGAGTGTAACAGAGTCCTTACCCAAGCTGGCTTGCAACGGGAGTCAGCCCTTCTTTGAATCAATCTTCGTTAGCATTTGCTGAGCTCTTGTTCTACACATCTGAAAATGTTTAATCTCCCCTATAAGTATTTATCATGTTCCTCTGTCTCCTTCAGTATTCTCTGCAAAATATAAAATATTCTGAGAGAATGGACTCTGTGTGGCTCGGTCTTGATTTCTATTTCTCACATAAAAATGTTGTGTCTAGTTTCAGGGCTTCCCAAGAAAGGAGCATTTTCAATTCCTTTTGATGATAAAAACATGCCTCCTGATGGTATCTGTTCAGAAAGAGAGCCCAAGTCTGTCAGTGTTGGGGCACTTAAGAGAGTTTAAGCAACTTACTTAGGATCACCCAGCTACTGAGTGGTAGAGGCAAACTCAAGATTCCAAATTTACATTCTGTGCTGTTTCCCTATCACACATTCTTTCATCTTTCCTTGCCCAAGAGGTTGAAGGGAGTAGATCTTTGTTAGATACATGAAAACCTTGTTCCCGTCTCCCAGATTCCACAAATGGTTTCAGGGTGAGTTGTCAGAGACCCAGCAATTGCAAACCTTCTAAAAATTATTCATAAGCTTTTAGTTCTTATAGGGAAGATATCAAAATACTTTTCCTCTCATCAAAAATGAGGGAAATCTTGTCTACTGTAGATGTCTCTTCCCCCATTTTCATTACTTTTTAAAAATACTTGCCAAGCATATCTAGCAACTAATCAAAAAATCCTACCAGAAATCCTGACTATATCAGACTATAGATCAGTATATGGAATATAGTTTGGATGTTTACTTTTCTTTTTTTTTTTGATTTTATTTTTTTATTTTTATTTTTTTTGGTATTTATTTATTTTTTTACACGAACTCCCAAACATGAACCCCCCTNGAAGGTGGGTTCTTAACCACTGAATCATCAGGTAAGTCCCAATTCCATACTTCCAATTAGAAGATTGGTTTTCTTTAGAAAAAATAATTTGTTCTTTTGAATTCTTTGAAGAATCTATATGATTTTTTTAAACTATCAATATAGGTAGTATTAAATCTAAATAAAAGTACAAGTAGTATTGGAAGAAAAAAATAACCTGGGGAAAAATACCTACAATACTTAGACTGTTTCAGAATAGGGCAAAACTTTATCAAGTATTAAAGACCCAGCTAAGGCTGTGCTAAGAACTGAGAACATGTAAATAGGAAGACCTTGCTCCTGAAACAGTGTCCCAGGTGGACATATACACACGAACAACTCAAAGACAACACGTATGTAAGCTTGAGATAACATCATGGTACCTCAGATGGTAGAGAATCTGCCTGGAATGCAAAAGACCTGGGTTTGATCCCTGGGTCAGCAAGATCCCCTGGAAAAGGAAATGGCAAAGCATTCCAGTATTCTTGCCTGTGAAATCCCATGGACAGAGGAGCCTGGCAGGCTACAGTCCTTGGGGGTCACAGAGTTTGACACAGTTAAGTTACTAGACCACCACCACAAAATCATGGAAAAGCAAATCAGAACATTTCTTCACCCCGTTTACATCTTTTTGGCTTCATATTGTTCTTGGGGTCAGGTCTAAAGCCTTAAGGAAAGGCAATGATAAGGTTATTTTGGTTATTTGTAGTCAAAGTAAGGACTCTTTTGAAGTGAAAAGTAGGTAATAAAAATATTTCAGAACAGTTCACTGTATCGGTGGACCTATAAAACAGCTCTATTCAAAAGTAATTTTTTTTTTCTACAGAGTATCTATACTTATTTGGAATAGAGCACCATGCACTTGATAGACATTTTGAATGATAATAACAGATTCACAATGATAAATGTTTTGAATCTTTCTTCTACTATCCCTGATTTATGTAGGGAGTGGCTCTCCCTAGCCACTTGTGCCTGAACCTATTTGAATGAAAGGTGATGCTTACTCATATCTAGATTAGGGTCTGGGAAGAGAGGCAGGATGTTGCTGGTTATCTTCCATATTTAGGCACATTTGAAATTAGAAGAGTCACTACACACGACTCACATGGTACCCCAGGAGCCATGGCAGAAGCTGGAGCTTTCCAGACCTGTATGAGCCTATCTCAATAAGATGTAAACAGATAAAAGACTCAAGTAAATTCTACGTTGAGCAAAACACTTGGTAACAGAAGTAACAAAAACTGCTGCTGCTGCTGCTGCTGCTAAGTTGGTTCAGTCGGGTCCAACTCTGTGCAACCCCATAGACGGCAGCCCACCAGGCTTCCCCATCCCTGGGATTCTCCTGGGTCCCAGCAAATAAGAATAAAGTGGACACTTGCCCTGGGAGGCACTGCATGTTCTGGCCTCCATCTGCCTGTTAGCCTCATCTCTCCCACGGTCTTTTGTGTTTTAACAACATTGACTGCTTTACAGGTTCTCACTAGTTCTTTGAACCTGTCCTTCTCAGTACCTCTACGCTAAAACACTTCATAGCTGTCCTCTGACTGTTCTTCATCCTGAGAGTTCCTTTCAGATAGCAATTCAAGAAACACTTTCTGAGGAAAGCTGTCCTTGACTCACTGGTCTTTTTAAATATTTTTGTTATATGCCTACATAGAAGCCTTTTTTTTATGGTTGAAAACTTTCCTCTGTTTATAATTACAAAGATGTTAGTTTGAATGACATATTCATAACTAATTCAGATCTGTCTCTTCCAGGAGACTGTAAGCCCTTTGAGAGTGAAACATTATGGACTTTCTTTCATGATATCCTTGAGGTTTTCCAAGAAGGCTATAATCCGTAGGGTTGAAAGAGTTGGACACAACTGAGCAACTGAGCGCACACACACTCAAGTAATGCAATTGGATGAATAAATAATGCACTAAGTACAGTAGTTAGTCAAAAATGTTAATTCTTTTCTCCAAAGGAAATTTAAAGAAAGAGATAATCATGGAAATGAGTTATTTTGGAAAGAATGTCTCAGAAGAGATAACATGTGAAGCATTCATTATATCACTTTTTAAATTGAAATATAGTTGATTTACATGCCTTGTTACAGCACAGTGATTCAGTTACACACACACACACATATATGTATATATTCAGATTCTTTTCCCTTCTAGGTTGTCACAAAATAATAGTTCCCTGCGCTATATAGTAGGCCCTTATTGATTATCTGTCTTATATATNATTTAAAGAAAGAGATAATCATGGAAATGAGTTATTTTGGAAAGAATGTCTCAGAAGAGATAACATGTGAAGCATTCATTATATCACTTTTTAAATTGAAATATAGTTGATTTACATGCCTTGTTACAGCACAGTGATTCAGTTACACACACACACACATATATGTATATATTCAGATTCTTTTCCCTTCTAGGTTGTCACAAAATAATAGTTCCCTGCGCTATATAGTAGGCCCTTATTGATTATCTGTCTTATATATGGCAGTGTGTATATGTTAATCCCAACCTCCTAATTTATCTCTCCTCTATCCCTAAATTTGTTTTCAATGTGTATCTTTTCCTGTTTTGTAAATAAGTTCATTTATATCTTTTTTAGATTCCACATCACATAATTTCTATCATATATTTGTCTGTCTGGTTTACTTCGCTTAGTATATTGCTGCATATAGCATTGTTTCATTCTTTTTTACTTTCTTTTCACCTTAGACATATTGCCATATCTATCTATTTACCTTCATTGGCGTTTTCAGTTTAACTGAATATAATGAAAGTGAAAGTACAGTCACTCAGTCGTGTCCGACTCTTTGCAACCCCGTGGACTGTAGCCCACCAGGCTCCTCTGTCCATGGGATTCTCCAGGCAAGAGTACTGGAGTGGGGTGCCATTGCCTTCTCCAGGGGATTTTCCTGACTCAGGGATCGAACCGAGGCCTCCTTCATTGAGGAGACGCTTTAACCTCTGAGCTACCGAGTTCCTAGCCAAATAATGTCAGAGTTTTTCAAAGCAGTATAATTAGTAAAAGCACATATTTGGTGTCCTCCTTATGCCCTGGATTTCTAATATGTACATAAGGATGACGATGCCAACTCTATAGACAGAGTTACTATAAAAAGAAAGAAAGGAAATTAAAATTATTAAAAAATTCTTTAAAATTTTGGAAAAATATCAATAATTTGGGGGACAATCTTATGTCCTTCTTCTCTTTTTACCTTTTATATTGGTGATCAGTTCAGTTGAGTCACTCAGTCATGTCCGACTCTTTGCGACCCCATGAATCGCAACATCCCAGGCCTCCCTGTTCATCATCATCTCTCGGAGTTCACTCAGACTCACGTCCATCGAGTCCGTGATGCCATCCAGCCATCTCATCCTCGGTCGTCTCCTTCTCCTCCGGCCCCCAATCCCTCCCAGCATCAGAGTCTTTTCCAATGAGTCAACTCTTCACATGAGGTGGCCAGAGTACTAGAGTTTCAGCTTTAGCATCATTCCTTCCAAAGAAATCTCAGAGTTGATCTTCTTCAGAATGGACTGGTTGGATCTCCTTGCAGTCCAAGGGACTCTCAAGAGTCTTCTCCAACACCACAGTTCAAAAGCATCAATTCTTTGGTGCTCAGCTTTCTTCACAGTCCAACTTTCACATCCATACATGACCACAGGAAAAACCATAGCCTTGACTAGGCGGACCTTAGTCAGCAAAGTAATGTCTCTGCTTTTGAATATACTATCCAGGTTGGTCATAACTTTTCTTTCAAGGAGTAAGCGTCTTCTAGTTTCATGGCTGCAGTCACCATCTGCAGTGATTTTGGACCCCCAAAAAATGAAGTCTGCCACTGTTTCCACTGTTTCCCCATCTATTTCCCATGAAGTGATAGGACCAGATGCCATGATCTTAGTTTTCTGAATGTTGAGCTTTAAGCCAACTTTTTCGCTCTCCTCCTTCACTTTCATCAAGAGGCTTTTTAGCTCCTCTTCACTTTCTGCCATAAGGGTGGTGTCATCAGCATATCTGAGGTTATTGATATTTCTCCCGGCAATCTTGATTCCAGCTTGTAGGAAAAGGAGTACGTCAAGGCTGTATATTGTCACCCTGCNTAATGTCTCTGCTTTTGAATATACTATCCAGGTTGGTCATAACTTTTCTTTCAAGGAGTAAGCGTCTTCTAGTTTCATGGCTGCAGTCAGCATCTGCAGTGATTTTGGACCCCCAAAAAATGAAGTCTGCCACTGTTTCCACTGTTTCCCCATCTATTTCCCATGAAGTGATAGGACCAGATGCCATGATCTTAGTTTTCTGAATGTTGAGCTTTAAGCCAACTTTTTCGCTCTCCTCCTTCACTTTCATCAAGAGGCTTTTTAGCTCCTCTTCACTTTCTGCCATAAGGGTGGTGTCATCAGCATATCTGAGGTTATTGATATTTCTCCCGGCAATCTTGATTCCAGCTTGTAGGAAAAGGAGTACGTCAAGGCTGTATATTGTCACCCTGCATATTTAACTTATATTGGTGATAACCTTAGCAATATCTTTTAACTGTTCAAGGTCTATCTTAGATGCTAATTAACAATTGAATGCTTATATGTTTGTATAATTTATTTAACTGTTACTAACCTCTATCCTCATTTTATACAGCAAATACACACAAATAACATTTTTCCTTGCTTATATCTTAACAAAAGAAATTTCATTACTCAGTTTTCATTGTCACATTAAATAGAATAATTGTCGTAAATACTCTTCATATATAGTTTTCCTCCTTCACCTTTGTTCCCTTTCTAGCATCTTTCTATGGCTTATAAACAGCTACAGTTGAAACCAACCATAAAAATAAGCTCTTGAAATTCACTTACATCCACAGAGATCACTTTATCGTTCATGTTTATAAATTTCTAGCTCTCTTCACCTTTTAATTCTGTTTGGAGACTAGTAAATTATTCTTTTAAACATTAAAAAAAGTCTAGCTATTAAAATATTCCTAATGGAAACATTAAAAATATGAAGTGCAAATATTTTTTTAATTTATGATTATATATTGCTGTGGGATTTTAGCCATAATAAAATAGAGCAATTATTTAGCTATTACCTCAGGGGATGTGGGAAGATGTTTTCCTAATGAGGCAGTATTTTGCCCACTTGTTGATTAAGACTTTTGTGTGGCCTGCTTGTGTGCCCAAGTCTGATTAATGAATACATATCATAAAGTCCATGAGTTTGTGGTTTCTATTAGATGCAAAATGTTGCATATATCCTTAGGCATCCATTCATAAAATAAAGGAGGTGAAACTTCATTCTTATAGTTTTTCTCAAAATTATTCCTAGAGGGTCATTTCATTTTGCTAACTATTTCAGTTTCCATTGGTATTTCTACCCACAGACAATAGATTTAGAATGATATTGTTTTGTCAAAATTGCCAGAATATAAGATGAAACAAAATTTAGATTTAAGAATGTTTAGTCAATTTAATAGTTGAATATTCCTTTACATAAACCATTAAGGGTACCTGAGATTGGGATATACCCCCCTTCATCCTCTTAGTCATTCAACAAATGTTTGTTAAGCATTTTTTTTTTAGTATATGTCAGACTTTGTACTATCCCTTGGGAATACATCAGTGACTAAAATATTAAAAAGTCTTTACCTTTATGGATCTTATTCTAAACCACTGTGCTTAGTTGCTCAGTCATGTTCGACTCTTTGTGACCCCATGTACTGTAGCCCAGCAGACTCCTCCATCAGTGAGGGTTCTCCAGGCAAGAATATTGGAGTGGGTTACCATGCCCTCCTCCAGTGGATCTTTCCAACCTAAGGATAGAACCCAGGTCTTCCAAATCGCAGGCAGATTCCTTACCATCTGAGCCACCAGGGAAGCCCACAGTAGTCACAGCATGTTTTAATAAATAAAGATCATTTGCACTATAGACATATTCATTTGCTTGCATATTGTCTAAGGCAGTTTTCATGGTATAAAGAATAGAGTAATTGTGATAGAGACTATATGGCCCTCAAAGTTTAAACTATTTACTGTCTGGCCTTTGATAGAAAAAGTTTGCTTATCCCTTTTCTATGTTAAAGCGATGTAAGAAAAGATAACTAGCATCTCCCATAAAATACCCCAGAATATCATATTAGATTTATTAAGAATATTCTTATTGTATTAATGTATCTAATAATTATTTATATTTATTGCTCTTTGAAATACAGTTATTCTTTCCTTTTCTATAAAAATTTTAAAGATAGTTAGATTTTTGACCCTGAAATTTCAATTCTACCCTGCTGCTGCTGCTGCTAAGTTGCTTCAGTCGTGTCCGACTCTGTGCGACCCCAGAGACAGCAGCTCACCAGGCTCCGACGTCCCTGGGATTCTCCAGGCAAGAACACTGGAGTGGGTTGCCATTTCCTTCTCCAGTGCATGAAAGTGAAAAGTGAAAGTGAGGTCGCTCAGTTGTGTCCAACTCTTCGCGACCCTATGGACTATAGCCTACCAGGCTCCTCCGTCCATGGGATTTTCCAGGCAAGAGTACTAAAGTGGGATGCCATCACCTTCTCCACAATTCTACCCTAGAGAAGTTTTAATCAAAATGAGAAATTGTTTAGATGAACAATAAAGAATTAACTTATTGTTGAATTAAACCTATTCAAGTATTTATTTTGCTGATATTATTTTAGAGGAAAATCCTGAAAGTGGAAAAAAAAATCTATACTTTACATTGAAGAGATATTGCCTAAAATAAAGACCGACAGATATAAGTTCTGAAATTTTAAGGTGCTATTTACAGGTCCAGTGAGTCTATGACACAAAATAATGTCTATCCAATTGTTAATCAGTACACACACTATTTATTGTTAGACACTTCAAATATTTGAGACAATTTGAAAGAACATCTTGCCATATGATTTAATAACTATTAGTGATGATTGAAGGCAATGGCACCCCTCTCCAGTACTCTTGCCTGGAAAATCCCATGGACGGAGGAGCCTGGTGGGCTGCAGTCCATGGAGTTGCTGAGAGTTGGACATGACTCACTGACTTCACTTTCACTTTTCACTTTCATACATTGGAGAAGGAAATGGCAACCCACTCCAGTGTTCTTGCCTGGAGAATCCCAGGGACGTCGGAGCCTGGTGAGCTGCTGTCTCTGGGGTCGCACAGAGTCGGACATGACTAAAGCGACTTAGCAACAGCAGTGATGATTGATGTGTGTTTGGAACATTTATATTGAACATTATTCCAAGTACTTTATTATGTAATTTAATACATGCAAAAACCCTGTGAAATAAGTACTAATATTATCCATATTTTACAGACAAGGAAAGCGCAATACAAGGAATTGAATAAAAGCGAGAACTGGAATTTGAATCTATTTGTGGATTTTAACTTGATCGATTTATGAGGACTTGCAACTTGTATGGCAGATAACTCAGTGTAGGAGTAGGAAGAAAAGTCAGTTGTGTCACTTTCTTCTTCGTGTATACTTATCAGTATTAACTTTAATCCAAAGGACACTTGGAGACTTCCGGTCTTACGTTTTCGTTTTATTGCTGTGCTCAGTTGTGTTGGCCTCCTTGCGACCCATGGACGTTAGCCTGCCAGACTTCCCTATCCAGGAAATTTTCCAGGCAAGAATACTGGAGCAGGTTGCTATTTCCTTCTCCAGGGTACCTTCCCAACCCAGGAAACGAATCTGCATCTTGGGTCTCCTGCATTGGCAGGCAGATTCTTTACCACTGAGCCACTTGGCAGGGCTACTTTATTAAACTATGTGATATGATCTGGAAAGCCACCTGGCAGGCTCACGTACTGTACCCTGCAGGAGGCTCAAAGATAACAAAGGGTTGGGGGAGGAGGGGAGGACTTCTCTATCTTTAGTAACAGTCACTTGTCTCTCCAAATGGCTTGTATATGTATATATATTTTTAATTTTTTTTCCAAATGGCTTTTATTTGATGTGTGAATAAGTGATGTAGAAAAGTGATGGCACCAGTGTCCTCTATATTTTAAGTAGTAAACTTCATTTTTTCCTTGGAAAAATGTCAGTAGGAACTCTAATGTGTTCTTCCTATGTAGTTATAGATTATTTTTATAATCCACATAAGACCACTGGCATGAACCCAGTAACCACACTTGAACTCTAAAAGATATAGAGCTCTATTGTTCAGCAGCACAGGAAAAACTTGACCACAGAGATCAGGAACGCATGTGTCTCCATTAGGGGTTCATTGGCGTAAAACACTACACCGTTTTCAGTGTCACTGGTGACTTACTAAGTTCAATGAATACTAATGTCAAATAGCTAACCAAATCGCTACTCATTGTTTTCCACTTTTAACCATTTCTAAAATAAAGTTACTGTTAGCAGCCAAAAATAAATAAACATCCGAACAGTTAAATTCTTGAACTTTTAGATGTCAATTTAACTTCTCTTTATCCTTCATAGTTCGGTAGTTTTGCAGAGTTCTTAGGAGCATTAACTGTAGAATTTGTCTACTAGATATGAATCTTGACTCTGCTACATCCTGTTTCACTTTGAGCCAGTTATTTAACTTCCCTATGCCTCTGTTGCCATCAATGTGAAATACATGTAATGATACAGATCTTACTCAACTTACAGTGGGGTTATGGCTCGACTAAACCCCATGTATTAGATACATGCAGAAATGCTAACTTTGCGAACATCATAGCTAAGCCTAGACTACCTTAAACATGCTCAGAACTATTACGTTAGCCTGAAGTTGAGCAAATCTTTTAACACAAAGCCTGTTGTGTAAGAAAGAACTGAATATCTCATGTAATTTCTTGAACACTGAAAGAAAAACTGAGTGGTTGTGTGGGTACAGATATTTGTCAGTGTCCTTGTTGTTTACCCTGGTGACCGTGGGGCTGACTGGGAGCTGAGGCTCGCTGCCCCCAGCCCAGCATCAAGAGAGTACCATACCACATATAACAAGACTGGGAAAAATCAAAATTCAAAATTTGAAATACAGTTTCTACTGAATGCATATCACTTTCCCACCACTGTAAAGTCAAGAAATCCTAAATCAAAAATGAGGGACTCTCTGTAATGATAATATTAGGAAAAATAAATACTTATCCTATAAAGTTCATGTGCGGGTTAAATAAATGAAAAAATAAAGAAGGCTGAGAATAGTGTGTCTGGCACATAGAAAACACTCAATAAATATTAGTATTTTTTTAAACGATTTGAGTCTCTGTTTTAGATATTGAGTATACGAAAAATGGTAGAGCAATTCATCCAGTTGTATACCCAAGAAGTAAAGGCCTGTTGGGAGAGTATTGCTGTGTTTTAAAGCATAAACCTTAAGAGATTGTCAAGTATCAGGAATATTGTTAATGTTGTTCAGTTGCTAAGTCATGTCCGACTCTTTGCGACCCTATGAACTTCAGCAGGCCTGGCTGGCTTCCCTGTCCTCTGCTATCTCCTGGAGTTTGTTCAAGTTCATGTCCATTAATACACAGTTCAGTTCAGTTCAGTTCAGTCGCTCAGTCATGTCCGACTCTTTGCGACCCCATGAATAGCAGCACGCCAGGCCTCCCTGTCCATCACCATCTCCCGGAGTTCACTCAGACTCATGTCCATCGAGTCGATGATGCCATCCAGCCATCTCATCCTCGGTCGTCCCCTTCTCCTCCCGCCCCCGATCCCTCCCAGCATCAGAGT
>SJYX01002930.1:22323-63915 GCA_006410675.1 Oreotragus oreotragus | reverse complement strand
GGTGACAATATACAGCCTTGACGTACTCCTTTTCCTATTTGGAACCAGTCTGTTGTCCCATGTCCAGTTCTAACTGTTGCTTCCTGACCTGCATACAGATTTCTCAAGAGGCAGGTTAGGTGGTCTGGTATTCCCATCTCTTTCAGAATTTTCCACAGTTTATTGTGATCCACACAGTCAAAGGCTTTGGCATAGTCAATAAAACAGAAATAGATGTTTTTCTGGAACTCTCTTGTTTTTTCCATGATCCAGCGGATGTTGGCAATTTGATTGAACTCTGGTTCCTCTGCCTGTTCTAAAACCAGCTTGAACATCAGGGAGTTCACAGTTCACGTATTGCTGAAGTCTGGCTTGGAGAATTTTGAGCTTTACTTTACTAGCGTGTGAGATGAGTGCAATTGTGCGGTAGTTTGAGCATTCTTTGGCATTGCCTTTCTTTGGAATTGGAACGAAAACTGACCTTTTCCAGTCCTGTGGCCGCTGCTGAGTTTTCCAAATTTGCTGGCATATTGAATGCAGCACTTTCACAGCATCATCTTCCAGGATTTGAAACAGCTCAACTGGAATTCCATCACCTCCACTAGCTTTGTTCGTAGTGATGCTTTCTAAGGCCCACTTGACTTCACATTCCAAGATGTCTGGCTCTAGATTAGTGATGACATCCTCATGATTATCTGGGTCGTGAAGATCTTTTCTGTACAGTTCTTCTGTGTATTCTTGCCACCTCTTCTTATACACTGTTAATATCCCAGAATAATCTATGAGGGATACTCTCCTCTTTGGATATTTAAAACCTACTTAAATATACTGTATTTTCAGATTCTTGCCAATGTTTCAGTATATTTCAGATTACTGAATATTCTTTTCCTATAGTTATAAACTACACTCCCATTTCTCCATAGTCCTCTCTCTCACGTGCCAGGTGTTAGCCTCAGGAGAGGACATTCTAGATATTCCCAAAGCTGCTCAATACTGAACCTAGGGAATATTTTAAAAAGATGAGGCTTGTGGTGCTGGCAAAGAAATGTCTCCTAGCAGTGTCATGAGGCTAATGTAGGGGAAAAGTTAGTCCACTCCACAGTTCTAATAAAAGATCAACAAACTCATTGGCATCACAATTTCTGTGTTTCCTCTAAGTTTATACTAATGCAATTTACCATCTAAACTTTGAAAATTTCGTTTCTAACTATTACTGACCAGGGTTCTTGGCCTCCTTAATCAGTAGAAATTGATCACAAACCAGACAAGAAATTCAAAAAAAGCTTTATTGGAGACCCTGCTGCAGCAGGGGGTCGGGGGAAGGTGGCGAGAACAAACAACAGGTGTCCTTGCCTGCCTGCTCCCTGAGAGGATGAACTTGTTCCATATATGGGGTGAAGGTAGGGATGTATTCAGGGGTTGGGCCACAGGGATGGCTTAGGTGGCTTGCCCACCACTTAGGTGGTGGTGTGTGCAGGGGGCATGTGCAGTACCCTGCTTTTGCTCCTGAGCCCTGCTTTTGCTCCAGGTTCTTCAAAAGTGATAGTTGAGTTTATTGGTTTCTCTGTATCTTTTGTCCAGAATCGGCCACACTTAATTTTAGTCCCACATAGTTTCTTTGTATTTTGTTGCTTGAGGAGAGGTGTGTTCAGGTGCATACATTGCTGCACTGCACTAAAGGTCCCAGGGTTCAGCTTGTCTTATAACTATTACTTTATTAGCAAAAGGTTTTTAACTGGTGCTGTGCTGCAATTCGTGGCGTCGCAAAGTGTCGGACATGACTGAGTGACCGAATTGAACTGAACTGAGCCCAATCAATTGCTTCCTGGCACAGCTTCATCACGCAGATCTTGGGATTTCCAGGGGGAGTTCTGCCAAGCCTGGGTGTATTCTTTACTGGGCTCAAACCTTTTAAATGTGCTTTCAGCCGCTATATGCCTTCAGGTCTTTCTCATAGTATTGCCAGATTAGTAAATAAAAATAGGATGCCAGTTAAATTTGAACTTCAGAAAAATGACAATGTAATTTTATCAGAGTATTTTATCAGTCTCAGTACATTCACATATGTTCAGGTGCCACAATGGTTGCAATATCTGAAAATTTACCCCCGCCTCCTTTGAGATCGCTTTTCAAACAATTATAGATCACCCTTCATTGAGAGGATAATGTCCTTGGGGTTTTCTACTATGAGGTCAGTGTCCTCAGATTATAAAAACGATCAGATGAGAGAATAATTTGGAAGCTATGAAATGAGAATTGTCATACAAACCACAGAATGCTCATGTGCTTTGACTTTCAGATAAACAACAAATTATTTTTTAAGTATGTTCTCAATGTTCTATGGAATAGACTTACACTAAAAAATTACATTGTCATTTTTCTGAAATTCAAATTTAACTGGCATCCTATATTTTTATTTACTAATCTGGCAACACTATGAGAAAGACCTATAAAGGTAGGTATTAATATTATAATGAAGAAAATTTGACAGTTACTTGAAAGTATAGACTGCATTTATGATTTGCTGAAAAGGAAGTAATTTATAAGTTATAACTTGGCTTGATCTTTTTACTTTAGGAAACACAGAAACAGATTTCACAAATAATAAATGTTTTCATATAATTGACTACCCACAAATATCTAAAACATCAATAATAAATGAGTTATTGATACATTAGCATTTGTTTTAAGCTGGATTAAAAATTTTTATTTTAAAAATAAATGCTGTAACTATGTGGAGTTTAATAGCTATACCAAGGTAATCAGTGATAGTAAATTAACACAGAGTCTTTTACTAATACTGTAATAACAAATTATTACAAACTTCCTGGCCACAAATCTGTGAGTTCACAGTAGGTTAGGTCAGAGGTCTGCATACAGTGAGGCTCAACTGACTCCTCTGCTCAGAGACTCACCGGGCTAAAAACAACACAAAAGCCATTCTGGAAATTTTAGGGGAGAAATTATTTCTGTGCTTATTCAGATTGTTGGCCAAATTCAGTTTCATGTGATTTGATTTCTTTGCTGACTTTTGGACAGATGTCAGACTTCTTTTCGGAGAAAGCAATGGCACCCTACTCCAGTCTCTTGCCTGGAAAATCCCATGGACGGAGGAGCCTGGTAGGCTGCAGTCCATGGGGTCACAAAGAGTCAGACACGACTAAGCGACTTCACTTTCACTTTTCACTTTCATGAANTGACTTTTGGACAGATGTCAGACTTCTTTTCGGAGAAAGCAATGGCACCCTACTCCAGTCTCTTGCCTGGAAAATCCCATGGACGGAGGAGCCTGGTAGGCTGCAGTCCATGGGGTCACAAAGAGTCAGACACGACTAAGCGACTTCACTTTCACTTTTCACTTTCATGAATTGGAGAAGGAAATGGCAACCCAGTCTAGTATTTTTGCCTGGAGAATCCCAGGGACGGGGGAGCCTGGTGGGCTGCCGTCTTTGGGGTCGCACAGAGTCTGACACGACTGAAGTGATAGCAGCAGCAGCCAACTCCATTTGTGGAGGCTCCCACCTTTCCTGCCTCATGACCCACTTGGTCTTCTCTGCTTTCTGACCTTCACTTCTGCCCCATCTCTCCTGCCTTCTGCCCCATCTCTCCTGCCTTCTGCAGCATCTCTCTGCTGGATCTCTTTAGCCTTTCTCTTTGGTTAAGGGCTCACGTATTGACATTGAGCCCTTTTTGATCCAGGATAACTTTCTTATCCTAAAGTCTATAACCTTTCTATCTGTAAAATCCCTTTTGCTGTACTCACAGGGTTCCAGATGTTAGGGTGTAGACATTTTTTTGGAGGGGCATATTATTGCACTTATTACATAACCCAGTACTATGTGAATATCCTGTAACTAAGGCATGTAATTAAGGCATGAGCCTCCCTCGTAGTTCAGTCAGTAAAGAATCTGCCTGCAATACCGGAGACCTGGATTTGATTCCTGGGTCAGGAAGATATCCTGTAGAAGGAAATGGCAACCCACTCCAGTATTCTTGCCTAGAGAATCCCATGGACAGAGGAGCCTGGCAGGCTACAGTCCACGGGGTCCCAAGAGTTGGACATGAGTTAGCAACTAACCCACCCCCCTGCAAGACATGTAAAAGAGCAATTCCAATTTTTTTTTTTAAAGAAAATCAGATCAAACTCTCAGCACTTAATTCCAATCTAGCTAATATATTTTTGTATTAATAGATTATCTTTTCATTTTAAAGCTTAAATTAAGAACTACTTAGCCATCTCTGCAGTGGTCTAAGGATTGAGAATGGGTCTTCTTTTTTTATAGCCTCTTGGTAAGCCAGTAAAAACCACCTTTCATCCATAGCAGAAGCAGTTTTGTTCTAGGCCAGTTAATTTAAAGGTACTAAAACTATCTAAAAGGATATTATGGTTGTGATCATGACACATTCTTAAATGAACCAGATCACATTTGATATATGTGAAAAATTAAAGCATGGGACTAAAAGTGCTGTAAGAGAAAATTTCTCATTTTTTCTGGTGAGATCTGACATCAGCATATAGATGGCTTCATCAATTATTGAGAAAAAGACTAAGAAAGAGAAAAAATGACTGATTGGGATGCTTCATTTTGAAGTCTGAGTTTGAAGCTCCTGGGTTGAATGTACCCTGTTAGCCTTAATCTTTAAGAATTAGCAGCTGCTCTCTCACCAACGCATCTATTTAAATTTCTAGGTAAAAAAAAAAACACCTAACCCACTTAAAAAAATGTAATGCTTCCTATCAAACGTCAGAGTACGTGTGCCAAACTTTCAAGTAACTGCATGTATCAATAAACTGAAGAAACAGATATCTGTATAGATAAATATCACTTAAGATGAAGCAAAGGAAATTATTTTGAAAGATTTTTTTTCCACAGCTATTTTTATTCTTTTCCGTACTCTGTATTCTAAAGTACAGCAGTGAATTTCAGAGTTCTTATATTTACCATGTAATGTCCTTGTTTTGTTTATTCCTAAAAAAGTATTGTGGACTCCTGGTTGATAAGTTAAAACTGTATTTTAAAAGTGGAGACAGAAATGATAATGAATGACTATTAATTTGCAAGTCATTAATTAGCCCCTTTGCTTTTGTGATGCTATCATTAGAGATAAATAATAAAGGAACAACAGCTCTTAAAATCAGCACACATAGGTAAACAGTAATGAGCAAAGGTGTGAATCCTTTTAAAGGGTCTATTTTCCTAATTAAGGTTAATAGTAATTATTGCCATTATATTTTAAAGACTTGCCTGGTGGCTCAGATGGTAAAGAATCTGCCTGCAAGGCAGGAGACCTGGGTTCCATCCCTGAGTTGAGAAGATCCCCTGAAGGAGGGCATGGCAACCCACTCCAGTATCCTTGCCTGGAGAATCCCCATGGACAGAGAAGCCTGGAAGGCTACAATCCATGGGGTCACAAAGAGTCAGACACAACTGAGCGACTAAGAATAACACATTATATTTTAAAGCTTTACTGAAGCATTCAAGTTTGTTATTATTAACAGTGTTAATAGTATCTTTCCAATTATTTAATCTAAAATACAGATATTTCTCTATAAATTTTCAAAATAATTACTTCTGGAATAATTGCAAATTATTTCTTGTTATTAGAAATGTTTTTTTTAAATTCTATATAATCTTGTTCTGAGTATTTTTTATCACATCTCACACTGTTCATGCTTATTTAACAAAATATTCCCTCTCAGAAGATACTTTCTGGACCATGTAAAATGCATAGAGTTTCAACTTAATTTCCACCTCTTAGTAAGTGAAGTCATGTGCCTTTGCTGCTGCTAAGTCGCTTCAGTCGTGTCCGACTCTGTGCGATCCCATAGACGGCAGCCTACCAGGCTCCTCTGCCCATGGGATTTTCCAGGCAAGAGCACTGGAGTGGGTTGCCATTGCATGTGTCTTTAGGTGATACTAATTCTTAACTCTATTAGAAAAAGAATTTAAAGTAGCTTATGTATTTATGAATAAAGAGAGAATGAGGCAGTGTGTAAAAGGAGTAAATGTAGGTTTTTCCAGTTATCCCAAATTTGCTGAAAATTATAATATGACCTTGGATTTGGCTTTGAGTTTTGTCAAGGAAAAAGATATTCTGACACTTGTTAAAATGGTAAGTAAGACTTCATTCAGGACTATTGTGATAGGTGTCAAAACTATCAATATAGAAGGGATTAAGAACAACTCTGAATACCATAAAAACAACTGGGGATTTATAGCCTAAGAACAGGTTATGTGTGGGGGTTGTGGATGGAAAATTACCAAGACATCAAATGTAGGAAGAATTCTTGACAAACTTATTTTAAGAGCTTTCTTGCTGAAATGCAGTCCAGGGTGATCAGATATCAATGATGGGAGATGAAAATTTTGATTAAATGTTGAAAGTGATCACATATCAGGGGGGAGGGGGAAATCCTCTGTAAGCTGACTCAACAGAATTCCCTCTAAAACTAGACACTGCAAAAATGGCTCTGAAGCCCAGGGTCAAGGCCTGAATGAGAAGAGGGCTGAGAGAAACTTGACTATAGTTTAGTTAAGGAAAGTGTCAGTTTTCTACTGATGAAAGCCAGGGAAGAACACGTCAACATACATAATTGGCACTGTCCAAAACAGTAAAAAATACCATCATGCTCTGCATTTCCATGCAGTTGAACTCAGATTTGATTTTATCATTTGGGCTTCAGTTTTTCACAAAGCTACCCTGGGAGTCTATAGGTAGGTAAGTAGCGTTAAACAGAGGTGGTGAGGTAATGAGCTAAGGGGATATCTAAGGGTCCTGCAAGGACAGTGACCTGAAGGCATGCTTTGTGTGCTGGAGGAAGAACAGAGAACCCCAGTGTGAGTGGAGTGAACTGATCAAAGCAGAGAGAAGTAGAATTTGAAGGAAGAAATATGTCATTTCAGACCTTGTTGGGAGATTTTCAGGTTTAACTCAAATAGCAACCTATGGGAGGGTTCAGACTAAAGAAATGATCTGACTTACATTTTAGAAGGTCAGTCTTTCTGCTGGAACGAGAAAAGACTGTAGGAAGGCAAGGACGCAAGCAGAGAGACCAATTAGGAAGCTTTAGCCCAGGAGAGGCATGACGGTGTCCTCTTCCAGGAAGGAAATGTAAAGACGTTATGCGGTGGTCATATTCCAAGTATGTTTTGAAGGTAAAGATGAAAGGTTTGTTGATGAATAAACTTGATTACTGCTAAAAAATGAGATATAAGTTGGTAAAGTTTACAGCAAAAATAGATTCTTTAGGAGAACAATAGTTTAATTTTTGCCATTTTAATCCATCATGTCCATTGGATTTCAAAGTGAAAAAGTCAGATAGGGCCTAAGGATCTTATTGGAATCCACTGAGTCTGAGCAAGTAAGTATATGTAGATAGGTCCAGTGACTGGGATCCAGACAAATCACTTCTTTCTCTGTGTTGTACTCCTTTGTCCACTCAAGACTGGCCTAGAAATCACGCATTAGAGTGTCATCCCTGTGTCCTTCTCTACCCTGCAAACAGTTGCATGGCACTTCCTGAATAGAACTGTACACACCTGTTGACTGACCATCTCCCCCATTATACTGCAAGTTTCTTTTGGAAAGGGGCTATAGTGCATAAGTGATTCTTGAGTGAAAAAATAAAAAACCTTTGCATTCAAGATAAAATCTAAGTACTCTTCATCTCTTTCTATCTTGCCTCCAGCTACTCTTCCCTTTGTTTTCCTAAAAGACATACCACATTCTTGACTCTTTTAAGACTCATGGCTTTTTTAAAATGCCATTTTCCATCATGAAATGCCTTTCTCCCTCATTTCTGATCAAGTTCTGGTTTAAATGCTAAATGTACCCAGCCCTCACCCCTATACCAGACCCTTCAGTTCAGTTCAGTTCATTTCAGTCGCTCAGTCCTGTCCGACTCTTCGCAACCCCATGAATCGCAGCACGCCCGGCCTCCCTGGCCATCACCAACTCAGATTCGCTTCTGGAGTTCACTCAGACTCACGTCCATCGAGTCAGTGATGCCATCCAGCCATCCCATCCTCGGTCGTCCCCTTCTCCTCCTGCCCCCAATCCCTCCCAGCATCAGAGCATTTTCCAATGAGTCAACTCTTCGCATGAGGTGGCCAAAGTACTGGAGTTTCAAACCTGGAAAATATTCTACAAAGTTTATGTACATTTATTTTACGAGGTATATGAAAGTAACAACTAATCAGCGATTCAATACAGGATGAGAAAACTCTGGGGTACCTGATAGCGGGCGGTCCTAGGAGACAGGTACCCTAAAGGGTCCGTTCTTGTGACCTCACCCAACAGTAAAGAAGGACGTCCCTCAGAAAGGTTGAGTCCCTAACTTCGATGTAGAGACCAAAGAGGATATAACCGTCGGTCTAAAAAATGGTGACTCGTTGACCATAACAGTAGTTTACACTTATTATGTTACATAAAGACTAACAAAAGTAACGTATTTTGGTATTATGAAAAAACTATTTTTACGAAATTGAACAAAACAGAATGTTAACCCTTTCATACAAATACCTGATTCTTAGTCAGAGGACAAAGATATCGTCGTGGATAAAATACGCATTTGTAAAAGGAAAAATACATCTTTTGTACATGAAAGGTCTTGATCTAGTGGGTATCTCTTACAAGGTAACATAGGAAGTAATAAAATCGTATACTACATTTTCGTATAGGTTTTTGCATATGCATTTCTGAGAAACTGTGAGAGCAACTGTTTTTCAAATGTGTTTTATCAAAATTAGAATTTTAAGAAACTCTAATAAAGATTATAAATGTTAACCACTAACTTGGAAAATGTATGCTTTAGTGAACAATCATTTTAAAATTTAATGTTATTTTATCTTACAACTCTTCTTTTGTTGAGATAATTTCAATATAAACACCTCATAAAATTCTCTGAAGATTTTCAAACCAATAATGTTTTGAGTATATTATTTATACTAACCAAATTTTAATACTTTTTCTTATTTAAAAAATATGTATAAAATTAAATACAACTGTTCCCAAATTTATTTAAAGAAGCTGTAGCTATAGAAATCTAGAAAATACTAAACATCTCTCTTTCATAAGTAGCAAAGACTATTTATGAAATTAAATATTATTAAATTGTCATTCACTTTAGTTCTTTGAGCATATAACAGAGCATGAAACTTGTCAACTGAATCAATTTAAATATATTTTATCTCTCCTCTACAATTGCTGAATTCTTTTATTTGCATGGGCTCCTTACTTAATAAGAATGTATTAATCATATAATTGGAAGCAATAAATATTTGGAAGCAGGAGCAGGGACTAGATCCATATACCTCTTAAGAGTTTCTCTCAAGAACCTCTCCATGGAGACATGACAATATGAAATTATCTGATCTATTATTGTATACTACTTTTGTAACAGTAACTAATAAATACCATTTTCAGTGCTGTGTGTGCTCAGTTGCTCAGTTTTGTCCTACTCTTTCTGACCCTTTGGACTACCCTGCCACCTCCTCTGTCCATGACATTTTCCAGACAAGAATGCTGGAGTGGGTTGCCATTTCTCCTCCAGGAGATCTTCCTGTGGCTCCTGCAGGGATCAAACATGTGGCTCCTGATTGCAAGTGGATTCTTTACCATTGAGCCTTCGAGGAAACCCCTATGATTTTCAAAAGCTATGTAAAATTTTTAGAATATGGAAGAAAAAACATAATTTTTCTATGTTTCTGAAATACTAGTATAAGAATTAGCCAGAAATTAAAATACTGCACTTTGCTACTGCTGTTATAAAATGTTTTTTAAAAATCCATTTGGGTTAATAAAGTATATTCAATAGAAGATTAATCTACAAATGATTTTTGTAATTTTAATATTTCACATTATTAGTATGCTTTTGTTAAAATAAATATACATTTAAAATGTATCCCTCAAGCATCCAGTGTAAATAAACTTATATTTAAAAAATAAATAAAAATAAAATATATCCCTCAATTAATCCTCTGACACTGTAAATATGGCTTACAAATCTCCAAGAATACAAGAAAAGGAAAAAAAAAGAAATGGAAATTTTTCATAATAAAGTTATTTTAGAAGGGGTAAAAATTATCTGCATTCTGTATAACCAATACTCAGGAATATAGATAATGAAATATAAATATTTATCAATAAAATGTATATGTCTTCAAACAAACATATATTTCATTGAAACATTCATTTTGAAAGTTTATGAGGTTAAATTTAGGAAAATAAATCTCAGCATAATATTAAGAGAGATAGCTAAAGGAACCATACGAAACAAAGTTTATTCAAACTTTTTATAGTGATAGAACTTGAGAGTGTTTTTTTCTAATTTCCTTTCAAATTCTCTTTTCCAGTTAAAATTTTCAAAGGATTGACAGAATTATCACTAAAACTTCTTTTCAAAGAAGTAGCACACAATATAATGAACAAAAATTTGATTTCTCAAATATTCATTGTTTTTCAAACCAAAATTTATCTTAATATATATATTAACCATATTATTGGCAGAAGATGATATTCATCAATCTGTAGACATGATTGTAACATCTGAAGAAATTCTTGAACAGGTGCTTAATACAATCTGGCGAATTGTACTACTATGATTTGTACTGACAATTTTCAGTGGTATTGTAAAGATCAACACATCTTTGTTTGCATACGTCTACCAGAGGATTTGTACTTCTTAATATACATAAAAATGCCATGGTTTGCTGGGTTTTGTTTATTTTCTATCTTTGCCACATGTTTATTTTATTTATATGTATCTAGTTTGTTATGAAAATTATCTCTTGAAATTATTTTCTCAGGTTAATCTCTTGGCATTTGGAGTTATCATATACAAAGTTTTTCGTCACACTGCGGGGTTGAAACCAGAAGTTAGTTGCTATGAGAACATAAGGTAAGTATTTCTTCCATTGTATTTTCTTTAGCAATTCAAAGCTTTAGGAACTTAAAGTGCAAATAATTTTTGGAAGGCAGTTTTTCAATTATTTTTTCACATTTTATCCCATCATATTTAAAATAGTTACTGCTAAATAGCACTTAATATATTTAATAAGCCTGTAATCACCACAGATCAAACGGTAAGTAATCTTTTTTGAACATACTCCCTTATGGGAAAAAAAAAAAAAAAGATAATGACTACATTTTAAGACAAAAGCCAGTCTTAAGATCTTCTCAAAGCAGTTTTCAGACTTAGTAATTGTGTTTCTTTCTTGTGATTCCTAGTTTGCATGCTGCCATGATTTTTCCTCACCTCCTGCCCTTTAAATCTGATTTATTGAGATCTTGAAAGTGGTTTGTTCAGGAAAAGCTGCAGTGTACTGTAGGGAACATTAGGAACAACTGACGTTTGGGTTGCTTGGGAACACTTCTGTAGTTTCAATATCTTGCACAAGATTTATAGTTAGAATTTAGCAAATGTTTGATTAGTTTCTTTTACTCCTCACCATTCATAGTAACATGTAAGTTGCTGGTTTTAATAAAGTTGAAAATGACTCATTTTCTGTAGTACACTGCAAAAATATCTTCTGCAGTAAAGAATGATTGCACTAAGAATGAATGAGAAAATAAGCATCAGTTGCTTCATTTTCAAGGCAGTGTCCTCAGTGGGCTGGACTGAATGTTGTTTTACCAAAACTCAGAGGCAGTAAGTTGAAAATATGTAAGAGAGTATGTTCCTGTGTGTGTGTGTGTGTGTGTTTTTTTTTTTTTTTTTTAAGAAATCAGCATTCTAACATGAATTTACTTTGAAGTAACTGCATTGGAAACCCTTCCCCCAAAAAATGTTGTTTTATATCTCACATGTTCTTTTCTCCTGAGCCTGAAAGGAAAGCAGAAGCTTCCTTTGATGTCCTGCCTATGTGCTGACCTAAATCCACATGGTATATTTTTCAAGGTTTCTTAGGGAGAATACTTCCTAACAGCTATATGTATTAGCTTCAGGAGTTCCTGCAACATTAATTTTGAAGTCAAAGCATACACACTGTAGTATACCAGATGAGCATATTTTAAGAGTAAGGAAATTTCTCAAAAACTACCAGATTTTAATAATGCTGCCTTGAATTTGGACACATGTCTCAGCCACAGTGCACTAGTATACCCTAGCTTGTCCCATGTAACTATGGCACAGTTTGTCAGTTTCAAAATTCTTGTTGGTCTAAAGATTTCTGGGTTATTCCAGTTTCCTACAAAATTTAAGGGATTTGAGGATGTGTTAAGTCTTCATAGCTTTCTCAGCTGGAGCACTGCAAATGTCTTCCAGGTCTTGTGCCCGAGGAGCCCTTGCCCTCTTGTTCCTCCTTGGCACCACCTGGATCTTCGGCGTTCTGCATGTCGTGCATGCATCGGTGGTGACAGCTTATCTCTTCACCGTCAGCAATGCTTTCCAGGGGATGTTCATCTTCTTATTCTTGTGTATCTTATCAAGAAAGGTAAATAATTTGTTACTCTTGTCAAGCTTCTAGTATATGTATGTAGCATCAGTAAACAAATTGATAAAAATTCTCATTTTCATAAATTTATGACTTGTGCCTTTATTGCCTAAATGCAGTATATCTTAGCATTGAAATAATCAGAACACCTGTTGTTCATAGCAAAATATGCTTTTAAAAACTTGCTAGTAGGAATATAAATAATAGAGCTTACATTTAGTTGAGTATTCTGACATATAATCAGAAAGCAACAATAATTTATAAAACCAAATATAAGTTTAATGTGATTTGAAAATAAATTGATGTGATTGTTGCAATTATGATTCACATTTCTTACTTTATTTTTTTCTTTTTTTTAGATCCAAGAAGAATATTATAGATTATTCAAAAATGTCCCTTGTTGTTTCGGATGTTTGAGGTAAACAGAACTATGAATGGTTATTGTTATGCAGAAATAAAAATGCCTAGCTGTGGATGGCCAATGTATAAATATGATTAAAACAAATTGTTCAATTATTAATTACAAGATAATCAAATATTTTAAATCCATTTTCCTGTTTACTGTGTAGGAACTGTAGATAATACAAGATAAAATTATGTACCATATAGCTATATAGTAAGCTTTTCTACATGACTTACTTAGCTGTGTCAAAAATAGTATTGCAGATATTTGGAAAGCAATTAGTTTTTCAGAATGATATCACTGTACCCAAGGAAAGATTTTCTTTCTAACACAAAAAACTGTATGACTGTCCTGAAGGAAACCCACTGGCTTGATATTATTGTGATTCGTGTTGCCTTTGAAACTAGTCCTCTGTCACCTTGGTAATGAGCTCTGTTACAGAAAGTAAAACATAAGAGAATAAAGGGGTAGAATATGAAACAGTAAAAAGAGAGTGAATGTTATAACAATGAGATGTATTTTGAGCAGACTTGGTGTTTTGTAAACTAGATGAGAATTGGATAAGCACATCTTACAATTCCATGAGTTGTTCTGAACTTAAAGTTTTACTGAAACAACTTGTACTTGTTACATCAATTTTCTGTTCCAATAGAAAACACAAAACTTCACAAAAGAAAAAACTAAATATTTCTGTTCTGTTTTTATGTTAATATTAGAATGAAGTATATGCTCTTTCTATACTTATTTCACAGATTGTGACTTCAAATGCTTATTCAGTAGTACATAAATGTGTCAGAATATAATATTGTTCATGCCTGTAAATGTAAAAATCATGTATATAAACCTGAAGTACTCTATTCCATAACCTTTCAGTGCAGTGAAAAATACTGTATCTCATTAGGCTCATATATTTGAGTTCTTTATATTTTTTAATTTTAGAAATATTATAGTTCACATTGCAATATTCCCTTTTAACTTACTACTTTTAAAAGGGCACTGTAAATATGAAAGTATTCATAAAGTGAATTGCTATTTTTTTCTGTTCAGAAAAGTACACATTAAAAATGTTATTTATAACAAAGAGATCACTGAGAACTGACTGTATAAACTTCCACAAAGAATATATTTTCTGACAGTTTTCCACTAGTAAAACATATCTCCTAAAATGTAAGTCTTCTACTTTCCAATCTTCAAATTAAAATATAGAAGCAGGGACTTTATTTCAAAATATGTGTAATTGTTCTGCGCTTACCTGTAAAAGTATGCCAACACACCAAATGTTTAGATTTTAACTTAATTTCTCCAGCTGTTAAAATGAAGTCTGTCAAATCTTGCTCTAACAAATAAAATGTTATCTAAATGAATCCTTCTACTGCTTGGCTGAGTCATTTCTCAAGAAAGATAAGCTACCTGCCAATGTCTTAAACACTTTTAGAAGATCTGTGATAATAACTTTTTATTTGATCTTTTGATATCTTATATTGTTAGCCTATAACCTGTTATTATCATTATAATTATCGCTGTAGGACAGTGCTATTGGAATAGGATATTGAAAAAGTAATCAGTTCAATCAGTGTATACAAATTATGTGTCGTGGGCAGAATAATGGTCCTCCCAAAATGCTCACATCCTAATCTTTAGAATACATGAATATGTTAGGTTACATGGAGAGAAGAATTAACCAGCTAACAGCTATCAGCTAACCTTGGCTTGAGGAAATTATACTGGATTATCCAAGTGGGCCCCGGGTAATTACAAGTTTCCTTATAAATGAAAGATGGAAGCAGCAGCAGTGCAACATGAGACGTACTCAGCCGCACATTGCTGGTTTGGGAAATGGAAGCAGTCCAGGAGCCACAATGTGCAGGCAGGCAGCCTATAAACTGAAAAAGGCAAGAACATGGACTCTCCCCTGGATCTTTTAGAAGGAAGGCAGCCCTGGTGAACCTTCATTTTAGTCTGGAGAAACTCACTTCCAACTTCTAATCTCCAGAACTGTAGAATAATAAATGCCACTCAACAACATCCATTGTCAAAAGTGCTTGATTTACTGAGGACAGTATCATCAATGAAGAGCTGATATAATTCAGAGAGGCTATGAAATAAGAAAACAAAAGTGAAGGTCTACGCTGGGTTTATTTTTGTTTATATCCTAGGAATAAATGTGCTGCTTGTGAATCAAATAAAAAGAAAATAATAAATGTATATTATTTTAAGCTACCAAGTTTGTTGATAATTTGTCACAAGTTTGTTGATAATTCTCATAATTTTTCAAAGCAACTATAGGGAGCTAATATTATAGAAATATGTATGTGATGACAGCTAAGCAAGTATTTATATCATTAGAAAAACCTTAAATTCTGTATCTTGTTTTCATCACCCCTCTCATAGACATCACTGGATGAAGCTTCTGTTCTTTAGAATGAGATTTCATATCCGCTTACTTACCTTTTTATTAGATAAGTAAGGATCTCTCCTTGGACTGCAAGGAGATCCAACCAGTCCATTCTAAAGGAGATCAGTCCTGGGTGTTCTTTAGAAGGAATGATGCTAAAGCTGAAACTCCAGTACTTTGGCCACCTCATGCGAAGAGTTGACTCTTTCAAAAAGACTCTGATGCTGGGAGGGATTAGGGGCAGGAGGAGAAGGGGACGACAGAGGATGAGATGGCTGGATGGCATCACCGACTTGATGGACGTGAGTTTGAGTGAACTCCAGGAGTTGGTGATGGAGAGGGAGGCCTAGCATGCTGCGATTCATGGGGTCGCAACAAGTCAGACATGACTGAGTGACTGAATTGAACTGAACTGAAGGATCTCTTTTTTTTTGTTAAATGGGTGTGTGCACATGTATATATGCATGTTTATTGCATTAAATGCCTCATAACATTTGTCCCCTGTTTTTATAATCCAAAATAAAAATGATTCAAAAAAGTTTTTCACTGTGTTCATTTTTTAAAAATACAAACTTGAACATTACGATGACAGGAGTGTGTTAAGATGCTGAATTCAAAAGGATATACAAAGGACATACAAAAGTACATACAACTGCTGGCAATACACTTTGGACTTGCAGTGAAGCCCTGTCCCCTGAGGCCCAGTAGCTCAGCCTCAGCAGGACCCAGGGTGACCCGCTGTCAGAGGGCTCACCCTTATCCCCGAGCGTCACTGTCCCATGTCGTGGACATCCCCCATGCCTCCAGATTCCCACACACCGCACACTTAAACATAAAAAAACCTTTAAAACCACTCAAAGTCTGTGAGATAAAGACACCCTGCCTCCCTGGTTTTCACATTTGCCCTATGAGTTTCTTCAGTTTTTCCCAAGACTTTCTATAGTTTACCAAATCTCAAATTTCCAGAGCTTTCTCCTTGTTATCATCATTATTCTGACAAACGTCTGCTTACCTCTCATGTGTCTTTCTCTATGAGGCCTTTCTGGGTTCACACAAAGAATTTATCACTTCACCTTTGTTGCATCACTCATCTACTGCTTACCTGTTTTAACATCTATCACATTGTATTGCAGTTATTCAGTCCAAGCTTGAGATATTCATTAAACCAAGTTTTGTTCTTCCTTTAAGGCACCTTCTCTTTTTTGCTTCATGAAGCAATGGTACAGCTTTCTTCTGTTTTGTGACCACGTGGTTGATGGGACAAGAGAGTCTGGGCCCTCCAAACCGTCTGGCTTTGGCTGTTTGGCTTTAGCTATCCTATTTTGGAAGCCCATTGGATGAGCCAGCTTTCTCAGGTAAAGCCCTCCACGCCTCTCTAAATGCCATTAGGTGAAAAACAATGGCCCAGCAATCTCAAATTGGTGAAGTGGAACAGGCAGAGGAGTTAGGCTACCATATAGCCTAAGTTCACAATGCAGCTTCCACTGTTTTTCCAGGGGAGATCTTTGGGAATTTGTGGGAAGCTTGCCAAAGGCCTGAGTAATGCTTCATTCTCCATTTGCAGTTATTTCTCCTGTATCAATTCTCTGGGCTCCCTGATGGCTCAGTGGGTAAAGAATCTGCCTGGGATCCACCCAGGGACCCCACTGCAGGTTTGATCCCTGGGTCTAGAAGATCTCCCGAGGAGGAAATGACAAGCTACTCCAGTATTGCCTGAAAAGTCCCATGGACAGAGGAGCCTGGCAGGCTACAGTCCAAAGGGTTGCAAAGAGCCAGACACAACTGAGCGGCTAAAGACACACACACACACACACACACACACACCCCACTTTTTCACTTGATGGTGAGAGGAATAAATACTAGGATTTGAGATTTCAATCTCTACAACCTCTAAAATATATCACAAATTCATTAATAAATATTAATTTGCAAACTCTTCATGAGCAAATGGAGATAGAATGTTTATAGTGTTTCAGGGGATTCAGTCAAAGAAATGAGTACTTTAAGATGCGCTTCAAACAATGAGATGAATGGACACCAAAGAAGTATAAGATAAAATCCCTGACTGAGTAAAACCTTACTAATAACCAGAGACACTGATGCTGCTGCTAAGTCGCATCAGTCGTGTCCGACTCTGTGCGACCACATAGACGGCAGCCCACCAGGCTCTGCTGTCCCTTGGGTTCTCCAGGCAAGAACACTGGAGTGGGTTGCCATTTCCTTCTCCAATACCAGAGACACTATAATCCCCTTATAAAAAAATCTGTTGATTGATTACACTGTGATCAGGAAAAACACATTTACACACAGCATAACAAAAAAATCTATGAGAAAGTCTATAAGCAAATACTCTACAATCTTCATGCTAGGCATAACCAACCAACTATATATACTCATTTAATGGTGGCATCATTTTTTCAGTCCTTTTTAATTCAATGCCCCCCAAGTTAAACATTAACCCTGTACTTCTTAATTTTCCATATGATTAAAGTTATTACATCCATCTTTAATGATATAAAACATGAGCTTTTTCTATGTATCAAGATTATTCTCTAATTTTTCCAGCATAAAATCTTTAAGGAGTGCATGCATTATTGATTCAGTATTGATCCAGAAAGAGTACCTGTTGTTCAGATTTTCCTGCTGCCTAGAATGTAATCTCCCATGCAAATTCTACCCATCATTCAAGACCCCTAGTATGAAGCTTCTCAGATGAATTAATTTAGTTTTTATTAATTTCCCCAGTCACTAAAACTATAGCACTTGCAAGCTGTACAGAATAACATAGCACTTAATAGGGGTTGTTAAGATATCACTGTGTTCAACCTTAAAACTTCAAGTTTTAGACTACAGATATAAGAGAATTAACTCAGAAATGGCATAGAAAGGGAAAAAAAGGACTTTTTCCTGAAATTTGATTTCCATTTGTTAAATTGCACATCTCATTTAATTCTTACAGTAATTTTGTCATCATTTTTCAATGTGAAAAGCGCTCAGTCACACAGCTAGGAAATTGCAAATTTAGCGTTTAAACTGAAAGTCATGGCTCCTTCTGCTTCCCCATGGAAACTCTGAGGAACTTGTTCATATGCTCTCAAATAGGAAGTCAAAGTGATTGGATTCATACCCAAGTTTCTGTCTCTCAGTCTAGAGCATATTCCACTCTTTCATGGCTGTAGACTCATATAGTGCAAGGATAATATCCCTGTTTACAATTATGTTCTTTTGGGTATGGAGGAGTGTGACATGCTTTTTAAACATGTATTTTCTATATACATATGCAATTAGAAGTGTGTATCTGATATGTTTTAAGATGAAGTATTTTTCTTCTTTTCTCTTCTCTTTGCTGCCCTTTCTCTGCATATTTATTCCTATCCTCCCATCCCCACTTACACTCTCAACCAGGCCATTTATTTTAACTACCTGGTATGTATCCTTCCATTTTTTTCTTCCTGTTTATAACATCATATTCAAATGGTTGTATGAAAGCACATTTTTTAAATACCTCTTATCACATGGAGAGCTAATGTATATATTTCATTCATTCCTTTTAAATGATGAATAATATTTCATATTAAGGATGAACCATAAATTTCACAGCTGGTATGTAATCTGGATTAATGCAGTAATACTTTGGAAGACTTCAGTATCTTTCAGGAGTAATGGTCTCCATGCTATGTGGCTTGGTTTTATTGTTAAAAATACCAAATATCAAGTTATTTTTTTTTCTTATGATGGATGTGGACCCATGTTGATAAGCCAAAGCACTATAATCCTTTCATTGATATAGAGGTTGTTTATTTCTTGCAACTATTCAGTGAAAATCATGTCATGTATTTGAGATCTGCAAAGCTCCTTGAGCATTTTCATTTAAGTGAAAAGGGTTTGAATTAGTTACCCTAGATAGAAGGCTTGAGCAAGCATTACAATCAGTAGGCAATCTGAAAGTACAGAACAGTTTGCTTATTATTCCATTCAAACCTTATACATCCTAGGTTTGTATGGTAGTTATGATTAATATAAAATGAGAGGGTTGGTTTAGTTGCAATGGATCTCTTTCAGTGCCAATGTGCCACAGTTCTTATATCAACCCCACCACCATTTTGAGGCACTGTAAATAATAAAATCTAAAAAGGATATTACAATTTTATACACTCAAAAATAAGGGGAAAAATAATAGGTTTCTTGCAAAATTGTTCTTCAGGAATATGGTTTCATTTCCTATTGGGCTGCAATTTGCCATGTATCAGCATCCAAGGGCCAGGCTGCTCAACCTGAAAATGATTATTTTCTTTCTTTTCCTTAATGTATCGGAAGTGGATCTAAAAGAACCTCCAGTATACAGGGGGGTTAATTATCCTGGCAGTCAGTTAAGCTTTGTAAGTTTTAGGTGATAAGAACAGAGCCCTAAAAAAGACCCCCCACTACTGCTGCCTGCTGTGAAGAAAGAGTGTTGGGCTGCCACTTCTGCAAATATTGTTCAAATTACCCTAAAATTCCCCCGGTTTTCTGTGCATCAGGCTCCTGGAGAGCAGCACTGCTCCCGTGAGGTCATTTATTCTGTCACTTCAGCCCACTCGGTAATCATGACAACTACATCTTTCACTCAATCTAGTGCAGGAGGCTTTCCTGCAAGACCTTCTATGACCTGAGTGAGGAAAGTAATTATTCAAAACAACATCGCTTCTTGTTTCTCAAGTTCAACCCACTTCTCTGCAGAATCACCTAAATGCTCCCCAGTTTGATCTTCCTTCTCGGATCAACCTCGGATTCTCCTAAAGGAACATGTAAATAAACCTCTCGTATCTTAGAACTTTACTTTCAGAGAGGCAGTGCGGTTTGGTGGGTCACTCTACAGTCAGAAATATCTTTTCTACCTGCAGTGAGAAATGCAGTCTCAGGCCAGTTATTCCCCGTACCTCAGTTTCTCATGTCGAAAGAAGATAACAAAACCTACTTCATCACATTTCTGTCACAATTCAATCAACTAGTATATGGAAGATAGTTACTACAGTGCTTAGCATACAGCAAGTGATATCAATGGTGATAGATTAGCTATGATTATTTCCATGTGGGTGAACAGCTATTTACTATGCACCTTAATTGTCAGGAACTGTTATAGTTATGTGGTGGAATTCACTAATGAAAATCAAAATAATAATTTTTTAAAAACAAGCATTTATTGTATAAATTGAGGATTTCCATGTTATTATCAGCAACTTATGTCTGAAATAGCTGAGGAAATGGTAAAAATAAAAATCAGTGATTATGAAGTCAAATTGTAGGTTCACTTTCTTTATATTCTACCACCTCTCAACCTATACTCCATCTCTACCCTGCTTCATTCAAAACGTCAAATTTCACTGTCTTCCATTGTAAAACTAGTAGAATGTCAGAAAGAATGTTAAGTGTTCAACATTGCTGACACACCCTTTGCAGCAGGGGTGCAGTCAAGGCCCCATCACTGCTCCGAACAAATAAAATCCCTGCCCCTGTAATGCTAAATGTCCTACAATTTAATTAAAATTGTTTACCTACACAAAGATGCATTGATATACTCTTATTTAAATATACATACTGTGAGCATTACTCCTGGAGAAAGAAATGGGAACCCACTCCAGTATTCTTGCCAGGAGAACCCCATGGACAGAGAAGGCTGGCGGGCTACAGTCTATGGGGTTGTAAAGAGCTGGACATGATGTAGTAGTTGAACAACAACTATGAGCACTTACATGAACTTGAAAAATATAATCTCTTCTTTAAACAATACTTATAAGCGAGATGGCACCCCACCCCAGTACTCTTGCCTGGAAAATCCAATGGACGGAGGAGCCTGGTGGGCTGCAGTCCATGGGGTCGCTAACAGTCAGACAGACTGAGCGACTTCACTTTCACTTTTCTTTTTCATGCAGTGGAGAAGGAAATGACAACCCACTCCAGTATTCTTGCCTGGAGAATCCCAGGGATGGGGGAGCCTTGTGGGATGCCTTCTTTGGGGTCACACAGAGTCGGACATGACTGAAGTGACTTAGCAGTAGCAGCAGCATAAGCAAGATAATTTGGTTTTCTCAACTTTCCATATGTTCCTTAAAAAGACCAAGAAATTCATACTGGCATCATTTGGGTACTTCATCTCCTTTGTGCAGGACAATTTGCAGTAATTTCATTTGCTCTTACCTAATGTAAAACCATGGATGTGAGAGTTGGACTATAAAGAAAGCTGAGCACCAAAGAATTGATGCTTTTGAACTGTAGTGTTGGAGAAGACTCTTGAGAGTCCCTTGGACCTCAAGGAGATCCAGTCAATCCATCCTACAGGAAATCAGTCCCGAATATTCACTGGCAGGACTGATGCTGAAGCTGAAACTCCAATACTTTGGCCACCTGAAGCACATAACTGACTCACTGGAAAAGAACCTGATACTGGGAAAGATTGAAGGCGGGATAAGAAGGGGATGACAGAGGATGAGATGGCTGGATGGCCTCACCGACTTGATGGAGGTGAGTTTGAGTAAGCTCTGGGAGTTAGTGATGGACAGGGAAGGCTGGTGTGCTGCAGTCCATGGGGTTGCAGAGTTGGACATGACTGAGCGACTGAATTGAACTGAATGTAAAACCATAAAAACCATGCTTTTTAAAATACACTCTTGATTTGTTTAAAGGCAAAAGCAAATGAGCTATTTTAACACTTGAGAAAAAATAAAAAGGAATCTTCAGTAGAAAGGAGGAAATATTCTTTAATAAAGACTTGCTTATATGTAAAATGCATTTGTTTTTACCTATTTTTGTCCTACTTAGGTTTCCGGCATTGTTTTCTGAACAATAAGATGTCTTTGTTATTATATATGAGCAGTTTCTAGTTTCCATATTTAGTAAGCTAGATATTGCAATTTTTTGAGATAAATGAACCAGAAATTCTATTGGTTACTAATTTAAGAATTCATGCATTTTATTTTATCTGTCACCTTCACCTGCATACCTCATCATTCTGATGAAGAACGCCTCAGAGGTCAGAAACATAGTGCTTTAATCTTTTATGTGCTAAAGTATAAGACATGTTTAGCATTGTGTGATCTTTTTTCTCAAGTAGATTTGCATGCATACTTGGAAGCTGAATAACTCTACGTAAGCAAACATTTTTTCTTTACTTGTTGGGACAAGTAGAGTAAGAGATTTGCTCTTGCTCATCAAACCTCTATTTTCTTGAGAAGCAAGAATATAATGTTATTTCTTAGTATCCTTCTGTTTTCTTTACAAATCTCAGAAAAGGTAATTGTATTAATATGTACTCTTGCACTTGGACATAATGTGATTTTATACATGAAGCATTATGTACATTCACCTTTCTTAAAAAAATAAATATACCAACTAGATATTACTAATGCAAAACACATACAAGAATTGAGTCAAAGCAGAAATAAGGGTACAGCCATAAAATGGACTTAAAACTCAAGTGCTTCATTCATCCAGGTTCTGGCCTGTTACCTGTTGCTTATGTAACCACATTATTCCAAAACCTGGTGCTTTAGAAAAATAAATTTATTATTGTTTCTCACATTTTTGTTAGTTAATTGGGCTTCAGAGGGTACCTTTCACCCAGGGTTTCTCATGAAAATACAGTCAGATATACACTGGTGCTACAGCCATCTGACATGGCCACCCACTACAACCTCCACAAGGGCTGCCAGCCAAGCATCATTCATGGTCTCTCCATGTTATTTGGGTTTTTCACATAGCGTGGACTCTGGGGTCCTTGTGGAAGCATCTACAAAGCAAACGTCCAACAGTCCCTGGTAGAGACTGAAAGACTTCTTACCACCTGGCCTCTGATGGTATAAAGTTTACTTCTACCAAAGTGGTCCACCCAGATTTAAGGGGTTGGAGAAATAGATCCATTTTTTAATTGAGTGACAAAGTCACATGCATAAAAGCATATGGAACAGGGAAATATTATTGAGGTCATTTTGGGAAACTATAATCTGCCATGACTTTTATGCTCTTGCTAATGTCTGTGTGTTGAATTTCCCTGGTAGCTCAGCTGGAAAAGAATTCACCGGCAGTGCAGGAGACTCCAGTCAATTCCTGGGCCAGGAAGATCCAGTGGAGAAAGGAGGGCCTCAGCTGATAAAGAATCCACCTGGAATGCATGAGACCTGGGTTCAATTCCTGGGTTGGGAAGATCCCCAGGTTGAGAAGATTCCCTGAAGAAGGGAGTGGCTACTCACTCCAGTATTCCAGCCTGGAGAATTCCATGGACAAGGAATCACAAGTCAATGGGATCACAAAGATTTGGACATGACTGAGAGACTTTTACTTTCGTGTATTACAATAATAGCTTTTCATTAGACAAAGCAATGAATTCAATAGGATTGCTTCCCGAAATATCCCTGAGTATAATCTGATGAAGTCACACCAAACAACAATTCATTGACCAATAAAAGCCATAAAAGTACCAAATGACATGACTCAGATAACTGTGTTTTGTTATTGTATCATACGTGGGCCGTGAAAGTCCAGATGTTCAAACTGGATTTAGAAAAGGCAGAGAAACCAGAGATCAAATTGCCAGTATTTGTTGGATCATTGAAAAAGCGAGAGTTCCAGAAAAACATCCACTTCTGCTTTATTGACTATGCCAAAACCTTTGAATATGTGGATCACAACAAACTGGAAAATTCTTCAAGAGATGGGAATACCATACCACCTTACCTGCTTCCTGAGAAATCGGTCAAGAAGCAACAGTTAGAACTGGACATGGAACAAAAGACTGGTTCCAAGTCAGGAAAGGAGTGTATCAAGATTGTATATTGTCACCCTGCTTATGTAACTTTTATGCAGAGTACATAACGCAACATGATGGGCTGGATGAAGCACACACTGAAATCGAGATTGCAGGGAGAAATATCAATAACCTCAGACAAGAGAAGATGAGATGGTTGGATGGCCTCACTGACTCAATGGACTTGAGTTTGAGTAAGCTCTGGGAGTTGGTGATGGACAGGGAAGCCTGGTGTGCTGCAGGCTCCCATGGGATCTCAAAGAGTCAGACACAACCGAGCAACTGAACTGAACTGAAACCAGAAAGTGAAAAGTGAAAATGAAGTCGCTCAGTCGTGTCTGACTCTTTGCAACCCCATGGACTGTAGCCTATCAGGCTCCTCAGTTCATGGAATTTTCCAGGCAAGAGTACTGGAGTGGGTTGCCATTTCCTTCTCAACGGGATCTTCCTGACCCAGGGATCGGACCCAGGTCTCCCGCATTGCGGGCAGACACTTGACCATCTGAGCCACCAAGAAAGTCCAATGAGTATTCTGATTAAAGTTAATAGGATCCTATTTGAAAAAAATAAAATAATGCAGGTATTCCATAAGTAAAAATTCTTGTAAAAGCCTGCATGGTGCACCTATAACCCCTAACCAGCTCTACCACTGACTGAGTCAGCCTGTCAATTCTTTTCAAATATATGAATTACTGCTGTTTAAACACACACACACACACACACACATATGTTGATTTATGCTTAACACAGTTTCCCATACCTTTTTTTTAAAATCAGGGTATTCAGAGTCATCTTAGGGTTTTCCAATGAACCAGCTCTTCGCATTGGGTGGCCAGAGTATTGAAGTTTCAGCCTCAGTCCTTTCAGTGAATATTCAGGCTTGATTTCCTTTAGGACTAACTGGTTTGATCTCCTAGAAGTCCAAAGGAATCTCAAGAGTCTTGTCCAGCACCACAATCAAAAGCATTAATTCTTCAGCACTCAGTCTTCTTTATGGTCCAACTCACATCCACACATGACTACTATAAAGACCGAAACTTTGACTATAGGAACTTTGGCTGCAAGGTGATGTTTCTGCTTTTTAATATGCTGCCCAAGTTGGTCATAGCTTTCCTTCCAAGGAGTAAGCATCTTTTAATTTCATGGCAGCAGTCACTGTCTGAAGTGATTTTGGAGCCCCAAAATATAAAATCTGTCAGTTCTTCACATTTCTCCTTCTATTTGCCATGAAGTGAAGGGACTGTGGTTTTTCTAGTGGTCATGTGTGGATGTGAGAGTTGGACTGTGAAGAAAGCTGAGTGCCAAAGAATTGAGGCTTTTGAACTTTGGTGTTGGAGAAGACTCTTGAGAGTTCCTTGGACTGCAAGGAGATCCAACCAGTGCATCCTAAAGGAGATCAGCCCTGGGTGTTCTTTGGAAGGAATGATGCTAAAGCTGAAACTCCAGTACTTTAGCTACCTCATGCGAAGAGTTGTTTCATTGGAAAAGACTTTGATGCTGAGAGGGATGAGGGCAGGAGGAGAAGGGGACGACAGAGGATGAGATGACTGGATGGCATCACTGACTCAATGGACGTGAGTTTGAGTGAACTCTGAGAGTTGGTGATGGACAGGTAGGCCTGGCATGCTGCAATTCATGGGGTCGCAAAGAGTCGGACACGACTGAGTGACTGAACTGAACTGAACTGATGGGACTGTATGCCATAGTTTTGTGGGTTTTTTTTTTTTTTCAAAGTTAATGGGTTTTTTTATGTCTTTTATTTATAAATTTATTTATTTTAATTGGAGGCTAATTACCTTACAATATTGTATTAGTTTTGCTATACTTTGATATGAATCCGCCACAGGTGTACATGCATTCTGCATCCTGAACCACCCTCCCACCTCCCTCCTCATACCATCCCTCTGGGTTATCCCAGTGCGCCAGCCCCAAGCTTCCTGTATCATGCATCAAACCTGAACTGGCGATTTGTTTCACATATGATAATATACATGTCTCAATGCCATTCTCCCAAATCATCCCACCCTCTCTCTCTCCCACAGAATCCAAAAGACTGTTCTGTACATCTGTGTCTCTTTTGCTGTCTCACATACAGGGTTATCATTACCATCTTTCTAAATTCCATATATATGCGTTAGTATACTCGTTTGGTGTTTTTCTTTGTGGCTTACTTCACTCTGTATAAAAGGCTTTCGTTTCATCCACCTCATTAGAACTGATTCAAATATATTCTTTTTAATTGTGTATATGTACCACAGCTTTCTTATCCATTCATCTGCTGATGGACATCTGGGTTGCTTCCATGTCCTGGCTATTATAAACAGTGCTGTGATGAACATTGCGGTACATGTGTCTCTTTCAATTCTGGTTTCCCTGGTGTGTATGCCCAGAAATGGGCTTGCTGGGTCATATGGCAGTTCTCTTTCTAATTTTTTAAGGAATCTCCACACTGTTCTCCATAACAGCTAAGCCAGCTTTTTCAGTCATGCAGGAGATGCAAGAGATGTGGTTTGGTCCCTGGGTCAGGAAGATCCCTTGGAGGAGGAAATTACAAACCACTCCAGTATTCTTTCCTTGAAAACTCCATGGACAGAGGAGCCTGAAGAGCTACAAGAGCTACAGTTCAGGGGCAGCAGAGAGTTGGACATGACAGGTGACTGACCATAAACACATGTTTTTCTGTGAAAGCAATAACAAAAGCAGACTCAGTAGCTTTATTAAGTAACATACCAAGGGCATATATTATTTATGCAATGTCACAAATGATTGGGTAGCTGAGAGCCCAGACAACTGCTTACCTGTGGTGTAATGAGAATTAAATTCCCCCTGGCCAATATACAGACAAATATCAAGCTAAATGAACTTTACAAATACATTGATCTTAATACTAAATTTCAAGGTTATAAGTGTAAAATCCAAAGTCAGTGTGAAACCTACACATATTTTTCTTTCACTCACTTGATAATTGTCATAGCAGTTTCAAGTTTAGAACATACTTAAAAATATTTAGTTCTCAAAAAAAATTGTCCTAAAAATTAGATGAATATATAATTTTTTGCAAGATGGCACATAAGTTATTTTTTATTAGTCACAATTATCACTCTAAATTTAATCATTGTGTAACTAGTTACAATGCAGTATTTTCTAAACTAACGTGGATTAACTAATACTTAGTAAGTAAATGACTGCATATTCAAGTATTTTTTATTAAAGTATAGTTGATTTAAAATGTTGTATTAATTTCTGTTGTACAGGAAAGTGATTCAGCTATACATATATGTATTTTTTTCTTACATTCTTTTCTGTTACAGTTTATCATAAGATATTGAATATAGTTCCCAGGACTATTCAGTAGGACCTTGTTGTTTACCCATATTCAAGTATTTTTAAGGTTATATAATCTATCCAGTTGTGGCTCTGTTTTAGGCAGTTGATGGTATTTACAGAATAATATTTCTACATAGTTCTCTGACTAGAAAGAAGACAAATATTTAATATGAGAAAATTTGGGACGTTTACATATATACAAGGAATCTATTTCAAAAGTTTGATATATTTACTGAGACCAAACTTAACCTATGTCCTATTTTCTCTTTCCATGACAACCTGAGTCAAAAAGTTATGACCTGAAACAGATTGTACACTAAGATGGCATTTCATCTCACCCAGATCAAGTTGTGGAGCTTTCTCAAAATAATACACTCAAAAATAAAATGGATGCTACCAAGACATTAAAGAACTTCTAAGTCTCTGATTCACTATGATAGTTTACAAAAGAGAAAGAGAAGTAATGAAGTTGTGTTTAAGTGAAAATGAATTTATGAATTAGAATTGCATATTCAAGTATTTTTTATTAAAGTATAGTTGATTTAAAATGTTGTATTAATTTCTGTTGTACAGGAAAGTGATTCAGCTATACATATATGTATTTTTTTCTTGCATTCTTTTCTGTTACAGTTTATCATAAGATATTGAATATAGTTCCCAGGACTATTCAGTAGGACCTTGTTGTTTACCCATATTCAAGTATTTTTAAGGTTATATAATCTATCCAGTTGTGGCTCTGTTTTAGGCAGTTGATGGTATTTACAGAATAATATTTCTACATAGTTCTCTGACTAGAAAGAAGACAAATATTTAATATGAGAAAATTTGGGACGTTTACATATATACAAGGAATCTATTTCAAAAGTTTGATATATTTACTGAGACCAAACTTAACCTATGTCCTATTTTCTCTTTCCATGACAACCTGAGTCAAAAAGTTATGACCTGAAACAGATTGTACACTAAGATGGCATTTCATCTCACCCAGATCAAGTTGTGGAGCTTTCTCAAAATAATACACTCAAAAATAAAATGGATGCTACCAAGACATTAAAGAACTTCTAAGTCTCTGATTCACTATGATAGTTTACAAAAGAGAAAGAGAAGTAATGAAGTTGTGTTTAAGTGAAAATGAATTTATGAATTAGAAAGGAAATTAAAGACATTTTTTAAGGAAAGTAATTTGCAAGGGTACCTCTCCAGAAGCTACACAAAATTCAAAAGGCATCTACCGAATCTGAAAACAGCTTTCAGTGACATCTTCCCTGTCTACCCTTTTAATGGGTGATTTGTACGCAATACTTCCAGGTGCAATGAGAGTATTACTGACTACTGAATCAGACATAATCGCCGATAGACCTAATTCAAAAGGCATCTACCAAATCTGAAAATAGCATTCAGTGACATCTTCCCTGTCTACCCTTTTAATGGGTGATTTGTACTCAATACTTGCAGGTGCAATGAGAGTATTACTGACTACTGAATCAGACATAATTGCCGATAGACTGAGAAGGGGAAGCTGAAGAGAATAGGGAAAGGGTGAAAAATCTGATGCTCAAAAAGTGTTTTTCTCTGAAACCACTCAAGCAACACAGCCCATGAACACTGTACACATTACGAGGCCTCTGCCACAGTGAACATCCCTCATTTTTAAAGAGAAAATTACTGCCACCACCAAAAAATTAGCCTGTTTCCTTTAGCACTCTGCCTCTAATAAGCTAAATCTCAAAATGAGCAATAATTGCCTTCTACAGGTACTATCATGTTTGAAATGAAGAAAGCTATCTTGGCTTTAGTTAAACTCATTTTTAAGAGGTGACATTCCAAAAGTATCGTATGCTAATGGAAACCAGTGAAAAGATCTGTAGACCGTAACCTGATCACTGAAAAATAGACACACAAAAATATTGATTTATAAGCAAGGGATGATAGCTAAATTTAAAAGAATTGCCTCCCTTATTGAAAGAATGCATCCCTGAGGGAAGAACATGTAAAACATTCTTCTTCCTACAGTGTTAAAGTCAGACAACAACCTATAAAGATTAACATATAATAATATAGAAAACTGCAACAATTAAGTTATCTAAGTATAAAAATTGACCACTTTTAACATTTTCTTTATTAAAATGTTGGTTTTAAAATACTTAAACATATTGTAATTTACAACCTTCTTTCTGATAGAAAAGGAAAGACCTCAAGTTCTTCAAAAATCTGGTAAGTATTGTCACTACCATGTATATTTAAATTCTGTTTTATCTTCAAAATCCATATAATTTTATGTCCTGTGTGATGTATAATGAAGAATTAGCCTTACCCAAAGAGAGGTCTGAATTTTGCTCTCAACTCCTGGAAGGTGGTCTCAAGGTCCCTGGGATGTGTGACCCAATGGGAGTGTCTTTGCTGGCCTAGAGGCTATGACTTTCACCATATGATTTATGGTGGGGTATTTGGGCCACACCACATTAGCTGTGACCTCCAAAGGAACTGGAGGCTAACGTGTTAGTTCAGTCTTGGAGGGAGGCGAGAGATTAAAGGTCAGCTGTGCAGGAAATACATAATCAAGCCAATGAAAACGCTGGGCACCAAAGGCTCTGGTGAGCTTCTGTCCATGGAATTTTCCAGGCAAGAATATTGGAATGGATTGCCATTCCCTTCTCCAGGGATCTTCCTGACCCAGATATCAAACCCTGGTCTCCTGCATTGCAGTCAAATTCTTTACCATTTGAGCCACCAGGGAATCCCATAGACACATAAATATAGCAACTGATTTTTGACAAAAACACAAGACAATGAAATGGAGAAAAAGCAATAATTTCAATAAAAATGTGTCCATTTAAAAAAATATGAAGAGGATAGAGACTAAAGGTCATACACATACATTAAAAAAAAAACTAAGATCATAGACATAAATATAAAATGCTAAATTATAGCCCTTTGGCAAGAAAACATAGGAAAAAATCTATATAACCTGGAGTTTAGATATAACAAAAGTATAGTTTATGAAAGAAAAATTGATAACTTCCACTTTTTTTTAAATTAAGAACTCTTCTGCAATTGCCGGGAGCCAGTGCGAGGAATCCCACCCGTGACAAGAGCATGAGGAAGGAAGCTTGACAAAATGCAAGGACATGATCAGGCTTCAGGGGTTCCCCTTGGAATTTCCTGAGCATCCACTCCTCAAAACCAGAGTCTGCTGCTTCACTGTGTTATGCTTTCCATCTACTCTTCTGACATTAACAAGGGTCCCCCCACCACTTTTTCTGGAAAAAATTAATTTAGAGCTTTTAGATAATAAATCTCCTGGGCATAATACGAGTGTTTCAATCCAAAAACCCCTCTGATGTCTTTCTAGCCTGCCTGCAGGACTCATACAGCTGCACATGTAACTGTTTGAGGCCCCCCGACCACAGGAGGCACAGGAAGCTTAAAACATCCTAGGAATGTAGGGGCTTCCGAGGAGTCAAAATCAGTAGAATAGGACAGATGAAAGGTTTCATTTGTTGAGCCAATACTTGCTGCCAAATTTTCATATCTTTTATTTTTAGATATAGTTGGTATATAGAAAAACAGGTAGTAGACCTGGTATTAGCAACATTAGATCTTTGAGTTAAGTACTTTCCTTGTTATAATCCACTGCACCTTTGTTTTACAGGAATGTAACTTTATTTAGTACTTTGAGGGTGATGCAGAGTAAAGAAAAAACACTTCTAGGGAAAAGGAGTTTTCTGGTTGATAGACATTTATCCAGGAAGCGAGTCATAAAAATGTTAACAGGCCTCTTGGCCAGAAGATAATGTAAAACACCTGAGACCTTTTGGATATGGGAGGCTATGCAAAAAGAAAGCCTGGTCTCACTGAGGGTCAGGACTGCTGCCCCTGCATAACTCTGCATATTCCGTTATTTCTTTATGTACAACTTGGGGTATATAAGCTGATTTTGAAAAATAAAGTTTTTGGAGTCTTGCACCGATGCTGGGCTTCCTCATGTCGTTATTTTCTCCCCTTTCTCGGCTGAATTCCCATCTGGAGCGGGGAGGCTCACCATGTCTACTTGCTTGCCCTGGCTGCTAAGATCCACACAAAAAGGGAGCCTAAGGCGGGGCACCCTTCGATATTCAAGTGGGCACCGGTGGCCTAACGTAGATGGTGCAGACCTCTTGTCTCGAGGTTTTATTGGTTTTCCCTGTAAACCAAGTTATTCAGCCTCCTTTTCTCCACCTAAATTTCCTACTATACTATTTCTTCCTAAATCTAATCTTATATCTCTAAATAAATAAGTTTTTCCTCGCCTATCTGTCTCCCCTTTGAATCACCCTGGATCCACCAGGGCTGCAGCCTGGCATGCAATGACACTTTCAAGAGAATATAATGACAAGTCACACTGGGGAAAATATTTGCAAATCACATATCTGTTAAAGCATTTATACCCAAAATATACAAGAAGTCTAAAAGTCAACAGAAAAAAAACAAACAACAAAATTTTTAAAAGGGCAAAAGATCTGGACATTTCACCAAAGCAGATGCACATATGGCAAATAAGCATATGAAAACATACTCAACACCCTTTGTCATTAGAGAAATGCAAATTAAGTCAACAATGAGATAGCACCACAGGCTGATCAGGACTGAAATCTAAACAACAACAACAACAACAACATGACNAAAAACAAACAACAAAATTTTTAAAAGGGCAAAAGATCTGGACATTTCACCAAAGCAGATGCACATATGGCAAATAAGCATATGAAAACATACTCAACACCCTTTGTCATTAGAGAAATGCAAATTAAGTCAACAATGAGATAGCACCACAGGCTGATCAGCAGGACTGAAATCTAAACAACAACAACAACAACATGACAATATCCATTGCTGACAAGAATGTAGGGCAACAGAAACTCATTCACTGCTAGTAGGGATGCAATGCCACCACTCCAGAAGACAGCTTGGCATTTTCTTACAAACTCAACACAGTCTCATCATTTGATGAAGTAATCATGCTCCTAGATATTTACCCAACTGACTTGGAAATTAATGTCTCATAAACCTGTACATATTATAGAAGCTCTATTCATAAAAACTAAAAATGTTAACAACCAAGATGTCCTTCAATAGGTGAATTAATAAACAAACAGCAGGATATCCATGAAATGAAATACCATTTGGTGATTAAAAGTAATGCACTATAAAGCCTGAAAAGACATGGATGAAGTTTAAATGAATATAACTAAGTGAAAGAAGGCAGTAGTAAAAAAACTATATATTGTATAATTTCATGTATATGACATTCTCAAAAAGTCAGTATTTTAAAGAAAATAAACAGATCAGTGGTTTCCCTGGAGAAACAAGGAAATAGATCTATACATGGGGAAATATTACAATACAATAGATTTTTTAGTGCAGTGAAACTATCCTGTATGATACTGTAATAGTGGATACATGATATTGCACATTTGTCAGAAAATATAGAAAGATACAGCAAAAAAGTAAATTCTAAAGCATGCAAATTTTAAAAAATCACTTAGAAAGTTGAGGGATTCCAGAATGTAATGTGAAATGTGGCAAAAGAATACAACTCTACAGCAAACGTAAGATACATCCTCACTGAAAGAAGGTGGGGTGAAGAATGCTAAGTGAAGTAACTTTGGAAATGAGTAGTCTATAGGACTAAAGGGGGAAAAAAAGAAATGTACAATCTATTCTAATTGACAAAATTGTTTCTTATGAGTGTCTGGATTAATAATTCTGAAATCACTATACATGCATACTGGAATTGAACAATTAAGTAAAAGTAAGGTGGAAGCTCTCAGCCAAATGTTTCACTTTTGGAGTGAAATTTTCCAGTTAAACAAGCAGGGGTGGTTAAAATGGTATATAAGGCAATGCATTAAAGTTGGTGATATCAGTACGAACTGTTTAATATACATACAGATGATCACATATTGAAATGTGTGTATATGTGTTCATGGGCTGTGCATGTTTATATACATGGGTTGGTAGATCATAATCTATTTAATTGCTCTATCATCTGAGAGAGTTTAAAATGATAACCTGATAAACAATGAGCACATCTAACACTCAAATCTTGATTTTGAATAATATTCTCCAATAAAAGGAACTGGGCTTCTTGAAGGAATGACTATTCTAGGAATGGGGCAGGAGATATACAAGATGAGCNAAATAAATTACCTCATAAGGAAAGGGATCTTTGCAGAAATTAAATTCTCACACTGCCCATAAGCAACAAAACCACAACGATTTATGTTCTCTGAATTCTACTTTTAAAAGAACTTGCAGAAAAACAGTTGTGGGAGAGGAGTATGCATGTAATTGAGAATAAATACCAAAGAATGGCCACCACTTTTAAGAATAACTTCTGGAAGGGTAAAATCCAAAATAGATTAAGCCTTGTGAAATGGGGGGGGGGGTTGATTTTTAAGGTTACATTTAAAGCAAGAAGCATAGAAAATGATATAGGCTTTAGAACAGGGGAAAACCAAGCAAGCTAGCTTATGTGAACAATTATAGAAACTGTAGAAAAAGTGTGAAGAACTGAAGCATGCTGGGAGAATGGGGAAAACAGAAGAAAGAAAAAGAAGAAATGGTCAATTCTGGGAACTCAGTCCAATAAACCTGACATTGACTCTGGAAAAATTCTCAAATGAGTTATTAAACAGAGGACTGATAAGCTCTTGTGATAAACAGATTGTGAGAGAAGAAACAGTCACCCAGGGTCAGAATAGGTGCGACTGATTCATGCCAAGCTACACATTCCTTTTTGATAGATCTCCCCTAACCTATCTGGGTTTTAGCACAACTCTCCAATTGTCCCTCTTAGTGTTTTCTCTCCCTCATCCAGACCTTTCTCATAAACTGCACGTCATTTGTTTTTTTGGGCACACCCTGTGGCAGCTGGAATTTTTAGTTCTCCGACCTGGGATCGAACCTGGGACCTTCGCAGTGAGAGCTTGGCGTCTTATCCGCTGGACAACCAGGGAATTCCCACATCATTTATTCTTTGATTAGACAAATATTTGAGCACCTAGTAAATGTCAGACACCCTAATAAGTGCTTGTTAGGATACACCAAGGAAAACCCAAGCAGCACTCCACCTCCCATAGAGTTTACTTTCTGTGGGAAGTAATTTCCCCATCCTGGGACTTTTCCTGAGCCACCAGCACTCTCCTGTCTTTTCTAAATCCTGAGCAGGCAGAGTCCTCAGACTCTAGGGTTTCAATGTCTGCCCCAAATCTCCTTTTGTTTTCAAAGATACAACTCAGAGGAAACTGGGTTGTAGTTTTCCTTGGACAACAGGTGCTGTCCTCTTTTGCAATCTGCCTAGAAATGCTATCATTCAGGTTCCCTGCAACAGATATTAATTATCTAAATTTCAAATTTGGCAAACCTACATTTCCAGCCTCACATACTACTTCATCTCTTCAGTCATTCCCAGCCTCAGTCCCCGCCTGTAGGTGTCCAAGCCTGCGTCTTTTTGCTCAATTGATTTTCTCATTCAGGAATGTGTGACATCTCCTCCACCTCTGGAAGTCCTACACATTTCCCAAGACTCAGCACAAATGCTGTCTCCTCCCTGGCTGGACTTAATGACCTACTTTGCTCAATAAAATCCTGCCCAAGCCCCCATGCTTGACCTGTGCAGCATTATTGTACTTTCATCTAACCGTCTCGGTTAATTAATTACTTCTTGGTCTTCCCCACTAGAGTAACTTCTAGAAAAGCAAGGATCTGCAGGCTTCCACCTGTCCTGCTGTAGTACTTTACAAAGGGGTTGGCAAACTAAGGCCCAAACCAAGAATGGTTGAAATCATGGGAAAAGATCAACAGAAAAATAGTATTTCATGATACCGGGAACTTACATGAAATTCAAGTTTCAGGGACCATAAATAAGTCTTGGTTTGAGCATTGAGAAGCTTTTGAGCTCTAGTGGCAGAGCTGAACAGATCTTATGATCCCCAAGCCTTTAAGTTTACTACATCACCCTTTACAGAAAAACTTTTCTAACCTTGCTATATAGCAAGTATTTGATGACTGATCACTGCGTCAGGACACCAAGGTTCTGAGTACATATCCCTTCCGAGTTAGCTTATTTGTGTAGTGGAAATAATAACTGTCTTGCCTTTAAGATGTCATGACCATCAAATGAGACAGTGCACTTAGAAAAGTATAAAACTATTCTATAAAGACAACTGCGTGTATCTGTACTGAAAAGTTGATAAAGTGGTAAAATAAGAAAACACGAAGTTTTATTCTCCCGTTTCCTTCCTTTAACAGTCTTCATCTGACTTTGAAATTGTACGAGAAAACTCACTTTTAAAGTCTTTGCTTTTCAAGTAACGATAAAGTCACAGGTTCCTTCCTTCCAGTCCTTGTGTTGCTCCTACTCTTTTTTCTTTCTTGTAATTTCTCCCTCAATTTTCCTCGCAGTTTCTCAACTGGCCCTCACAATAGCGCAGTGGAGGGACTGGGATACAACTGATTACTCCCTTTTACAGGCCAGGAAATCAAGGCAGGTTACAGTCGGCTACGGAGCTCTGACTCAGCACGCAGGGAACCCTCTATGCCACCCTGTTCGCCATTCCTCAGAGGGCGACCGCCCGGCGAACAGAATAAAGTTCGTACTGCGAGGCTTCCAGGCTCGCTTCTCAAACACCCCGCGCGCGCTCACCCTCGGCCTTCTTCCCCTCCCCTCCTCTCCCGTTCTTCACTCCCCCCCTCCTCGCGAGCAGGTGGTAGGCTCCGCGCTCAGCGCGCAGGCGCGCGCCGTCGTGGGCGGGGCGGGGCGGGGCGTGCGCCCGGGGGGCGGGGCGTGCGCGGGCTGGGTTTGGGGCCGCGGCGGGAGCGGGAGTCACCGCCACTCGAGTGCGCAGGCGCCTGGCGGTTACCGGTCTCGCCATGGAGCGGAAAGGTGAGCGGTGGAGCGGCCTCCCGCCACGAGGGGCAACGGCCGCCGGGGGCGAGGCCCGGGTCACTGCCGGGAGCTTCGCCTAACCGCCGCCGTCCGGTCCCCGGGCGTGCGGCACCCCTCCACTGAGGTGGCGCCTCCCCTCACCCCCAGCTTCTGGGCTGCGGGTCCGCGCCCCTCAGCTCGGGCGTCCTTCCGCGCCGGCAGTCATCGCCCCTTGTTCCCCGCCAGGCCGGCCCGCGACTTGGGGCCGCTCCAGGGCCCGGCCCTCGCCCGGCGAGGCCGACCACTGCTCGCCAGCTCCCTGACCCGGCCCGAGCCCCCTCCGGCGCGCCCCGCCTGGGCGCTGCTTTGCGCCCCGTGGGCCGCCAGCCCCCCGAGCGGCCGCCCAGCAAACGCCGCGGCCCTCGGCCCGGAGCCGCCCCTCAGGCAGGCCCGGCGCCCGAGCCTCGCACCCCTGCTGGGTCTCCACCCTCACCTTGGTCGCCTCCTTTTCTCCCCATTCGCCCTTCATCCATCCCTCTCTCCTGCAGTGCTTGCGCTCCAGGCCCGAAAGAAAAGGACCAAGGCCAAGAAGGACAAAGCCCAGAGGAAGTGAGTTTCGCACCCCAACATCCCGTTCTCTGGGTCTATCCCTGCACTTCCTCTCCTCCGGTTTCACGCCTGGAACGTTCACGGGGTCTGGGGCACCCGGGCGGCCCCGGCCACATGGCCTCGGGGCGGCCGTGGAGGGTTGCGCCCCTGGAACCATGTGGGAGGGAGCTTCGGTTGCTGAAGGTCTGGTTCTGAGCAGCCTGGCGCCTGCTGGAAAAGGGCTATTTATTGGTGGAGGACCGGAGCAGCGCGGACCATTACCTTCCCAACTACTGAATGAGGCACCGGCTCCCCGAGTTTGGGCCTTCCCACTGAGCTGTTGGATCATGATCAGTTTGTGAACTGTTCTCTTTCCATACCTGCTTCTCAGCGTCTTAACTTGCCTCCTACGTGTGCAGGGTAGGCAGCCAGGGAATTCTTGAATGAATTTTCCGTCTTTCGGTCTGCTACCCTACACGCTCCGTTTTTCAGAGGAGGGCAGGAGCTTCCCTCCTGGGTTAGGCAACTTCCTGAGTCTGCAGGCGTCTCGCCTTCCTCGCGGTGTGCAGGCAGCCCCCTGGTCTGCAGCCGGTTTCGGTTGCTGCTTGTCTTGCGCTGAATGCAGAGGCCTTCTGGAGTGGGCATCGCAGCAGTGGCGGGGAAGTTGTTTAGCCAGCGTCGTTACGGATTCTGGCCTGGTTTGTTCAGTGCCACAGGCCCGTTTTTATCAGCAGGATGCATAATCGTGGTTTAGCGCTATTGTGGGAAACACAAAAGTTGGCCAGAGCTTCATAAAAACGCCCAGTAGAGGGCTTCGCAAGTGAGTCTTAGTCTCAAGAACTTTTATCTTATACTCATGTTTAATTGCAGAGGGCCTTGGGGAAAAAAATGCGTTATTTTCTGGACACTTTCCATGTACTTGGGTCTATCTGGAGTTGTACACCATCTACGTCTTTCTGAGGTGATGAAATTCATTTCCGAGGCTTCCCTAGGTTTCCTTTCTGAGTGATAATACAAGATCCGGGTATGTGTGCGTGTGTGTACGTCTGTGTATTGTTTTTGGCGGCTACCTAATGTTTCAGGAGAACAAATAATGACTTCTATCAATAGAGCTAAAGAAGACGAACTCAACTCTTAACTTCTTGACGAACTCAAGAAGTTAACGAACTCTTGGCTTCGTTTCAGTCAACTGTTTCATGACATTTTTTATTTTGTGAAGTGCCTGGTAACCAGTGTATTTAAATTGTACCTATTTGATTTGCCTCTTGATTATCCATATATGGATGATTCAAAAACCAATTTTTACTCAGATAGGTTTAATAGAAGCAACAAGGAGCTAACCTGGTTCTCCTGTGCAGCGGGAATTTAAATATTTCTGTGTGTGTGTTCTCTGTGGGTCTCCTGTATATGTGTGTGTGTTTTGTTACTCTCTCTGGAGCTGATATGAATGTGTTATAAACCAATATGTTTTCTGCTGATGGAAGGAGGTGGTGATTTTATTACTCACTGTATTATTTAGAATTCTTGTCTTTGTTCTCTCCATAAGGAAATTAACCTTGATATTAGCCTGAATCAGCCTATAATTTGGAAGGTAAATATAGTAGGGGTGATCATATACTTTATTTTTAACCAGATATTCATTACTTTGGATTATCTATTTAGACCATATGTTTTATTCGTAGAGCTGAGTGTGTGTATTTTGGATTATCTGTTACTCCTCCATTCACCACCGTGGGTAACTTAGGGTTACTTGCACAAAAACAAGTGAATACTACATATAATTAGCAGTTACTGTACAACCTTGATTCTTTGAACCACCCTCATTTACTTGTAGTTTCAGAGGTGCTTTTTTTTTTATTTTAATTAATATTTTGATTTGAGGGGTACAGCTTTCTCCATCCTCCTTTTAAGGACCTGAAATATCTAATTAATTAGCTTGGTTAGAGAACTATGTCAGAAGTTCAAGCCCCATTTGACCAGGTAACCTGACTCTATTCCATAACTTCTGACTGCACTTCTGATTTCCAGTCATTTTGCAAAGGCAGGCTGCTAGTTACCAGATTAGTCAGGGAGAAAGTCTGAGAAAAAGCATACCATAGTTTAGTCTTTGGACCTTGGTTTGCTTAGTTAGGGAAACAGTCCTATATGTTACGACGGGTAGCTCAGTCATAATGATAACTGATCAGAACTTGTTTTGAAAAAAGCAAGCATTTAAATTAATAATTTTAGAAAATTTTCATGTAAAATAGTAAATGACATCCTAGTCATTTAGTCCTGGTGTACAGGTAGAAAGGATTTTTAGTCTCTTTATTTTGTGGATCTTAATACTGGAATTGACATACTTTAGAGAATATGCCCAGGGAGCTGTACCTGTTTGTAGCAGTGTCAAAACTGGAATCCAGTGTGTTCCTATCTTCCAGTTCATCGCTCTTTAGGATTTGTTTCCTTTCTGTTCTTTTAACTCTGCTGAAAGATCTGACTTGGGGATCTTTAGTTGTCTTACTTGGGGAATTCCTTCTTCATTTCACTTTTTCACACACTGTACTCTCATTTACTAATGATAACTAGTTGGTGACAGTCTCTATTTTATTTACAGATAAGGAAATTGAGATTCACCAGATTACCCACCTAGAAAATTTGAAGCTAGGATTCTAACCCAGATCTTACACGCCCCAAAGTCCTGGTATATCTCCCAGTGACAGTTCCTTTTGGTGTATCTAAGGACAATTCATGGTAGAGGCCAAGTGAACAGAGACTTCTGAATAAGGGACCTTAGAATGCCTTGTGTTGAGGTATACGTTCATCGCCCCCTGGATATGTCTGGATGTGTTTCTAAAGGATAGTGTTCTATCTCCCTTTGAGTGTTCAGTTTTCAATGTGTATATCAAAAGCTGTGTGCCTTTGTTTGTTTATTATAATTTTATAATTTAATGCGATTTACATCTGCATTTGAAATTGTATGGAATAGAAACATATATAGATGTACATATATATTATATATGTGTGTGTTTCTATTCCACAGAATCATATAATTCCAGAATAGATTTCATAACTGATTATTACGTAGCTTAGGAAGTTAGTTTGGACAGTAATTTACGCTGTATTTGCAGTTAAAGAACTGTATGGAGTTAGTATAAATTTGGTAGTAAAATTTTTTGAGCTGGAGAAGTGCTTTTGCTCATTTTAGCACTCATATATGAAATCAGAGGGGAGGAGGTTTTATTTCTTAATTTTCCAAAAATGTAATTGAAAACTCACAAGGGACAATACTTTGAAAATTTTCAACACTTTTATCCAGTAAAGGGTAGAGTACATAAACTTGAAACAATTTTTTTTAATTAAATGGTATTAGATGTGTTTTATGTTTAACAGCGTACCTTGAAAATTGGTTCTGCCCCAGTTCCATATAGTGCAGGATTACCATTTTTTTAAAGGTCTGCCTTTTTCATCATCTTAGGAATGGTTCCATATCAAGACACTAGATAGTAGCTTCATTTAGCATTCCATCAAATGGATGGACCATAATTTATTTTAGTTCCTATTAATAAACATGCATATACTTTTTAAGACAAAAATAGAATTATTGAATATATTTTTCCCTAGTACACATTACCAGGAACATTTTTTACAACTTAAGTATTTCACATCGTTTTAAACATTCCACTGTAGGCTACTAATTCACAGCTAAGATGAATAGTCCTTTGGATTACCATTGCTCCCATCAGTGATTATTTCTTTAGGATAAATTTTTAGAAGTGATATTACTAGTGTGTACATTTAAAAAAATTTAAGTTCATATTGTCAAAGTTTTCTCCAGAAAAAGTTAACCAGCTCCTATTCATTAAATACTTAAGTTCAGTCAATCAGTCGTGTCCAGCTCTTTGCAACCCCATGAATCGCAACACGCCAGGCCTCCCTGTCCATCACCAACTCCCGGAGTTTACTTAAACTCATGTCCGTTGAGTTGGTGATGCCATCCAGCCACCTCATCCTCTGTCGTCCCCATGTCTTCCTGCCCCCAATCCCTCCCAGCATCAGGGTCTTTTCCAGTGAGTCAACTGTTCGCATGAGGTGGCCAAAGTATTGGAGTTTCAGCTTTAGCATCAGTTCCTCCAAAGAACACCCAGGACTCATCTCCTTCAGAATGGACTGGTTGGATCTCCTTGTATTCCAAGGGATTCTCAAGAGTCTTCTCCAACACCTCAGTTCAAAAGCATCTATTCTTTGGCGCTCAGCTTTCTTCACAGTCCAACTCTCAGATCCATACATGACCACTGGAAAAACCATAGCTTTGACTAGACGGACCTTTGTTGGCAAAGTCATGTCTCTGCTTTTGAATATGCTATCTAGGTTGGTCATAACTTTCCTTCCAAGGAGTAAGCATCTTTTAATTTCATGGCTGCAGTCACCATCTGCAGTGATTTTGGAGCCCCCAAAAATAAAGTCTGACACTGTTTCCACTGTTTCCCCATCTATTTCCCATGAAGCGATGGGACCAGATGCCATGATCTTCGTTTTCTGAATGTTGAGCTTTAAGCCAACTTTTTCACTCTCCTCTTTTACTTTCATCAAGAGGCTTTTGAGTTCCTCTTCGCTTTCTTCCATAAGGGTGGTGTCATCTGCATATCTGAGGTTATTGATATTTCTCCCGGCAATCTTGATTCCAGCTTGTGTTTCTTCCAGTCCAGCATCTATCATGATGTACTCTCAGTTCAGTTCAGTCGCTCAGTCGTGTCCGACTCTTTGCGACCCCATGAATCGCAGCACGCCAGGCCTCCC
>SJYX01002930.1:0-10240 GCA_006410675.1 Oreotragus oreotragus | reverse complement strand
GGTTGGGGGGTGGGGGACGAGGGTGAGGGTGGGCAGGTCATACATTGCTGATTAAATATTTGGGCAAGAAATTACACACTTCACTTCCATGCAAAACTTCTTGTCTCAAATTAACCACGTGACCCCACCCAACTACAGAAAGACAGAAAGGGCACTTAATGCATCTGGAAAAAGAAAGGAATGGAATTTTTTGACAAATAGTACTAATAACAGGGCTTACCTGGTGGCTCAGACGGTAAGGAATCTGCCTGTAGTGAGGGAGACCTGGGTTGGGAAGATCCCCTGGAGGAGGGCATGGCAACGCACTCCAATATTTTTGCCTGGAGAATCCCCATGGACGAAGGAGCCTGGCGGGCTACAGTCCATGGGGGTCACAAAGAGTCGGACACAACTGAGGGACTAAGCACAGCACACTCACAATAACCACATCTCCAAATTCAACCTATTTGAGTCCTTTAGTTTACTTTTTATGTTACTTTTATATCCCATTTTCCCTGAGCCACCATTTCTAGAGCTATGCTTTAAATGATAGTTTGCTTGGACTGTGGCAATAATCTAACTAGTTTTACTAGAGCGGTTTCATTTCCACTCTCTCATATCTTTATTGCATATGTCAAAGTGATGGTATGGTCCTAATCGTGTCACTTCCTCCTCCAAAAGCTTTTGACAAAAGTCAGCTTAATATAATAGTTAATAGTCTTGGCTCTGGAGTCATATCAAGATTCAGACAGATATGCTATCAGCCAGATAGGTGACTTTGGGAATATTACTTCAATTTTCTTCTAAGTCTCAGTGAGGTTTTGAGGATTAAGTAAGATAATGTTTGTAAATTGTATATTTACCCACTATTAAACTTGAGAACCATAGTTCAATAAATGTTGACTCTCGTTTTCTCCACTGCCTAAGGAATAAAATACAAAATCCTTACCGCAATATTCGAGCCTTCTGTAGCCTGACATCAGCTCCATTTCCAGTCTTGCTTCCTGTGTTTCACATTCCCCGTGTACTTTGTTGCAACCCTACCATCCCCCATTCCATCAGTACAGCATAAACTCTTTCCTGTTATGTCTTTTGACAGACTGACTCTACACCCATAAGTGCATATTCCCTCTTTAACTTATAGAAAACACCCCCAGAGTCCAAAGCATATCTCGAACACTAGACTCCTCCATGAAGCCTTCAGTGATTATCTAGTCAAAGAGAATCGCTTTCTTCCCTCCTTCTTTATACATTTATTATATCACTTATCTCTTATTCCTTCTAGTGACAGTCTCAGGTTTATATCCCAGTCAGGTTTTAAGGCCCTTGATTCAATTCATCACATATGGACTGAAGTGCTACTTTGTACACAGAATGTGGCAAAGAACCATGGACGTAGATATGGATCTCTTTGGACTGTGCTTTCCCTCTGGGGTTCCCTGCCCAAGAATGTTTGTCGAATTGCTTTCTTTTCTTGCACAAGGCAGACTGGAGAGTCTTTACATTATTCTGGACTTCCTCCTCGGGATTCTCTCCAGGCTACACATATCTGCTTAAATTGTTTTGGTCAGCGCGAAACAGGAGGCTCCGAAAAAAGCTTTATAAATGCTGAGGATTGTGAGAGGATTAACTCATGTTTGCTATAGTTATACTCCTGTTTATATGTCCCAGAATCAAACTTTGCTTCATGAACAGCAGGACTATATGGTGGCTGTTTTGATATATGCTGAAATATGTGTTGGGGAAGGACCAGATTCTCAGCCTGTATAGCTATAAACATTTTCTCCAAATTCCCTACAATGTGATCCACCCCACAAAGAATATATACCAAAAACAAAGCTTTGAAGTGAGGTATTTTCCCAACTTGAAATAGAATAAAATATAAACTACCTAGCAACACTCCAACACTTTTTTAAAAATTAACTAATGAAATATGCCAAGAAAATACATTCTGCAGTCCCAAGAGAAGCCTTCCCTATGAAGTCTTACCTGTTTATCATGATCAGTGTTCCTGGAAGAAAATTTGCCTCGATCATGAGTATTCTGAAGAGAGAGAAATAGCAAGATGGGAAGACCTCAGCATCAGGAGTCTGATAATCCTGAGTTCAAATGTGTGTGTGTGCGTGTGTGTGTGTGTGTGCGTGTGTGTGTGTGTGTGTGTAGTGTGTTAACTGCTCAGTCATGTCCAATTCTTTGCCACCCCATGGACTGTAGCCCACCAGGTTCCTCTGTCCGTGGGATTCTCCAAGCAAGAATACTGAAGTGGGTTGCCATTTCCTTCTCCAGGGTAACTTGCCCACCCAGCGATTGATCGAACTTGGGTCTCCTGCATTGCCAGGTGGATTCCCTACCACTGCACCACCTGGGAAGTCTGGGTTCACATGATGTCACTTAATAAGGTACACTTTAAGTCTGTGAGTCTCTTTCTGTTTTGCAAGTTCATTTGTATCATTTCTTTTTAGATTCCACATATAAGGAAGGCCCTACAATATTTCACCTTCTCTGTCTGACTTACTTCACTCAGTATGACAACGAGCTTATGATTGCCAGGGCAAGGGACAGTTAGGACGTTTGGGAAGGTCATGTATGTACGCACTGTATATTCAAAATGGATAGCCAGCAAAGACCTATTGTATAGCACCTGGAACTCCTCTCAATGTTATGTGCCAGCCTGGATGGAAATGGGGCTTGGTGGGGGAGAATGGATACATGTATATTATGGCTGAGTTCCTTCACTGTTCACATGAAACTATCGCAATATTTTTAATCAGCTATACCCCAATACAAAATAAAAAGTTTAAAGTTTGAAAACAGAATAAGGTACACTTTGGTCATCTAATGTAATCTTTTTGAGCCTTAATCATCTCTTTGGTAAAATTCAGATAATAATATATTCCATAAAGGGTTGTGAAGATTAGCAAGAAGATATGTATTCAGTGTCAAGATTGTATATTGTCACTCTGTTTATTTAATTTATATGCAGAGTACATCGTACAAAATATTGGGCTAGATGAAACACATGCTGGAATCAAGATTGCAGGGAGAAACATCAATAACTCAGATATGCAGATGACACCACCCTAATAGCAAAAAGTGAAAAAGAACTAAAGAGCCTCTTTATGAAAGTGAAAGAAGAGAGTGAAAAATTTGGCTTAAAATTCAACATTCAGAAAACTAAGATCACAGCATCTGGTCCCATCACTTCATGGCAAATAGATGGGGAAACAATGGAAATAGTGAGAGACTTTTTAGGGGCTCCAAAATCACTGCAGATGATGACTGCAGCCATGAAATTAAAAGACACTTGCTCCTTGGAAGAAAAGCTATGACCAATCTACACAGTGCATTAAAAAGCAGAGACATTGCTTTACTAACAAAGGTCCATGTAGACAAAGCTATGGTTTTTCCAGTAGTCACGTATGGATGTGAGAGTTGAACTGCAAGGAAAGCTGAGTGCTAAAGAATTGATGTTTTTGAACTGTGGTGTTGGAGAAGACTCTTGAGAGTCCCTTGGACTACAAGGAGATCCAGTCAACCCTAAAGGAAACCAGTTCAGTTCAGTTCATTTCAGTCTTTCAGTCATGTCCAACTCTTGGCTACCCCTTGAACTGTAGCACACCAGGCCTCCCTGTCCATCACCAACTCCCAGAGTTTACCCAAACTCATATCCATTGAGTCAGTGATGCCATCCAACCATCTCATCCTCTGTCGACCCCTTCTCATCTTGCCCTCAATTTTTCCCAGCAGCAGGGTCTTTTCAAATGAGTCAGCTCTTCACATTAGGTGGCCAAAATACTGGAGTTTCAGCTTCAACATCAGTCCTTCCAATGAACACCCAAGACTGATCTCCTTTAGAATGGACTGGTTGGATCTCCTGGAAGTCCAAGGGACTCTCAAGAGTCTTCTCTAACACCACAGTTCAAAATCATCAATTCTTTTTTTTTTTTTTGTATTTATTTATTTTTTTACACGAACTCCCAAACATGAACCCCCCTCCCACCTCCCACCCCGCATCTTCCCTCCAGATCATCCCCATACACCAGCCCCAAGCATCCTGCATCCTGCATTGAACATAGACTGGCAATTCATTNGAGCCTGGTGGGCTGCTGTTTATGGGGTCACACAGAGTCGGACACGACTGAAGTGACTTAGCAGTAGCAGTTGTATCTGTTCCCAAAAGCCAATAAAATTTTAAATTGAGAAAAAATTTTTGAATTAATTAAACTTAAGTTACTTTTTATTTACTCATATCACAGGTCTATTGTTCAATTTTCCTATACTGGGTAGAAATTTCACTCCATAGCATTTGGTGCTAGAAGAACCAATATTTGCTTTACTGTCCTCATTACTGAGACTTTTTAATTGCTTGCTTTCAAATGATCAGATTACTTTCTTTACAAGGCAATGTGGTTGTAATACTGAACAATATGTACACATTCCTTTGTATTTTTATGGGTGCTTCACATTCAGTCAGGATGCTCTATAGCATATTTTATCTTCATTTTTCAACACTTCTTCATTCTAACCTGAGTAATCTTTCAACAAATGTTTAGTGAGTACATCCCATATGCCAGCTACTGTGTTAAACACAGAAGAGACAAAGTTGTGCAGAATAAATTCCATGTCATCCAGTCTGCAAGTGGGAGTGATGGGCATAGATGTTACTTCTGCTTCAGTAAAACTGAACTCCAGACCACATTATAAATGTCTTCATTTCCATGCTTTGGTTTAAGCCATGTTCTATGTCCTAATACCTTTTTCTCCCTATTTCTTTTCTCAACCTCATTCAAAGAACTTTCTAGTTTCTAGACTTGAATAAGATCAAGATTTCTTTTTGAGGTTCATTGGTGAAGAAATATTTTTTAAAATCCTTCTTTAGTTAAAGGGCTTCCCAGGTGGTGCTAGTGGTAAAGAATCCATCTGTCAATGCTGGAGACATAGGAGACACAGGTTCCATCCTTGGGTTGGACAGATTCCCTGGAGAAGGGAATGGCAACTCACTCCAGTATTCTTGCCTAGAAAATCCCATACACAGAAGACCCTGATGGGTCACAGTCCATGGGGTTGCAAAGAGTCAGACACAACTGAAGCAACATAAAGAATCACTAATCAATGGCAGAAAGTGAAGAAGAACTAAAGAGCCTCTTGATGAAAGTAAAAGTGGAGAGTGAAAAAGTTGGCTCTATAGCATATTTTATCTTCATTTTTCAACACTTCTTCATTCTAACCTGAGTAATCTTTCAACAAATGTTTAGTGAGTACATCCCATATGCCAGCTACTGTGTTAAACACAGAAGAGACAAAGTTGTGCAGAATAAATTCCATGTCATCCAGTCTGCAAGTGGGAGTGATGGGCATAGATGTTACTTCTGCTTCAGTAAAACTGAACTCCAGACCACATTATAAATGTCTTCATTTCCATGCTTTGGTTTAAGCCATGTTCTATGTCCTAATACCTTTTTCTCCCTATTTCTTTTCTCAACCTCATTCAAAGAACTTTCTAGTTTCTAGACTTGAATAAGATCAAGATTTCTTTTTGAGGTTCATTGGTGAAGAAATATTTTTTAAAATCCTTCTTTAGTTAAAGGGCTTCCCAGGTGGTGCTAGTGGTAAAGAATCCATCTGTCAATGCTGGAGACATAGGAGACACAGGTTCCATCCTTGGGTTGGACAGATTCCCTGGAGAAGGGAATGGCAACTCACTCCAGTATTCTTGCCTAGAAAATCCCATACACAGAAGACCCTGATGGGTCACAGTCCATGGGGTTGCAAAGAGTCAGACACAACTGAAGCAACATAAAGAATCACTAATCAATGGCAGAAAGTGAAGAAGAACTAAAGAGCCTCTTGATGAAAGTAAAAGTGGAGAGTGAAAAAGTTGGCTTAAAACTCAACATTTAGAAAACTGAGATCATGACATCTGGTCCCATCACTTCATGGCAAATAGATGGGGAAACAGTAGAAACAGTGACAGACTTTATTTTGGGGGGCTCCAAAATCACTGCAGATGGTGACTGGAGCCATGAAATTAAAGGACATTTGCTCCTTGAAAGAAAAGTTATGACCAACCTACACAGCATATTAAAAAGCAGAGACATTACTTTGCTGACAAAGGTCCATCTAGTCAAAGCTATGGTTTTTCCAGTAGCCATGTATGAATGGTATATTTGGACTATAAAGAAAGCTGAGTGCTGAGGAAATGATGCTTTTGAACTGTGGTGTTGGAGAAGACTTTTGAGGATCCCTTGGACTGCAAGGAGATTCAACCAGTCAATCCTAAAGGAAATAAGCCCTGAATATTCATTAGAAACTGATGCTGAAGCTGAAACTCCAACACTTTGGCCACCTGATGTGAAAAACTGACTCATTGGAAAAGACCCTGATGCTGGGAAAGATTGAAGGCAGGAAGTGAAGTGGTCGACAGAGGATGAGATGGTTGGAGGGGGTCACCAACTCAATGGACATGAGTTTGAGTAAACTGGGAGTTGGTGATGGACAGGGGAGCCTAGCGTGCTGCAGTCCATGGGGTTGTAAAGAGTTGGACACAACTGAGTGACTGAACTGAACTGAATCAATGATTAATTCATGAAAAACAGTTTTCCTGTTGACCAAATACGTGATATTTTCCGAGTAAACTTACTAATCATCCCTCCTGTAAAAATCATTTACGGAACTTCCTGTTTAACAGTTGCATATTCTGTTTCATATTGTCTTCATAATGGTTATTTGAGCACTGTTTAGGTGTCTAGAACTGGATTGGGCACTATGTCACACAAGCACAGTAGTATAGGCCCCTAATAAACAGAAGGACAGTAATAAGCAATACAACATAGAGACACCAAGTAGAAAAAAATTATTGAGTGAAAAACACATGAAATAAAGAAACTGAGTAATAAGTCATAAATAATAAGACATAATATTTATAATGTTCAAAAAGATGACAAAAGCAGAGTATCAACATAGGACAAAATTCTCAGAGAGGCTGAATAAAGGTGATAGAACATGATTCTTGTAGAATGAGTGGTGGTGGTGGTAGCTTAATTGATAAGTCATGTCCAGCTCTTCGCCATCCCATGGACTATAACCTGCCAGGCTCCTCTGTACATGGGATTTCCCATGCAAGAATACTGGAGTGGATAGCCATGCCCACCACCAGGAGAATCTTCCCAATCCAGGGATCAAACCTGTGTCTCCTATGTCTCCTGATAGGAAGAAGTATTCTTCACCACTAAGCCACCTGGAAAGCCTGTAGAATGATCGTGCTGTGTTGTGCTTAGTTGCTCAGTCATGTCCGACTCTTTGCACCCCATGGACAGAAGCCCACCAGGCTCCTCTGTCCATGGGGTTCTCCAGGCAAGAATACTGGAGTGGGTTGTCATGCCCTCCTCCAGGAGATCTTCCCAACCCAGGGGTCAAACCCAGGTCTCCTGCACTGCAGGTGGATTCTTTACCATCTGAGCCACCAGGGAAAGGTGTCAATAGAGGAAAATGAATGAGGTGCATGGCATTTGTGGAATAAGCATTTTGGACTAGGGTGTCAAGGTGGGACCACACACAGTCCCACCTTGGCAGTGAGCACTGGCCTCCCTGGGGCAGTTAGCACACATCAGAGTAGTCAGCCATAAAATTGAAAAGTTAGGGAAGCGTCCTGTTATCAGGGAAACTGAAAGCTAGAGAGAGTTTAAACATTTTTATGGTCATAGCGGAGAATCACTTTAGGTTCTTGAGCAGGAAAGTTACAGGTACCCTCAGCCAGAGGCGCTGGTTCAGGAAGCAAAGATAGACAATTCTTGGCACTGAACTGATAACTACCTGGGTCAGAGTGGATACCCAGCCCAGGGATAAAGATCTACCCAGAGTGAATACTGATGATTATTATAAGTTAAAGCAGTCAGATCGATTGCATAAGGGACAGTTCAATGGAGAGGAAGAGTTATAAAGAGTTATAAGCTGAATCACATCATGAAACCGTAGTCCTAAGAGTGGACAGTTACCCGCAATAGTCTCCTTGTATGTAAGGCAATCAGAGCAAAACTCCATTCTTTGGCTCCGGAAGCCTAACACAATGGCATCATGAAAGTGATACTTGAGGACTATTTATCAGGCAGCACTGCTGAATCTTGGTCCAGGTAACAGAAAAGCAAAGAGAACCACTAGGAATATATTACAAAATGTAAACAAGCTAGACTGGGGAGCAGGAGAGCTCGAGACTAAGGTAACAGAGGTGAGGAATAAAGAAATATGAATGTGATGAACTGGCCATCATCAGAGCCTGTTCTCCAACTGATCCGTAGATAACTAGATAAACATTTGTGTGGGGGTTAATAAGTAAGGCTTATGTTCCAATTTTTAAAAAGTGAGAGACAGTTCTCTTTGGTTTCCTCTTTTGAGTCCCTTCCTTCCTCCCTCCCTTCCTTCTTTTTACCTTTCTTTCCTTTCTGTAATATAAAGAACATATTAGTTGAACCAGTAGCCTTCAATCAGGCAATCAAACTAACTTGGATAACTTTGCCTATTTGACCTGAGGAAAACAACAGTCAGTTTATCAGCAATCAAAGAAAGACTTTCTCATAAGCTTAAGAGTTTTTCAAAACAATTAACTCACAATGGACAACAACAAAAAAAGTGTATCACCCACAGTAACACTCAGGTTCTATAGGAAGAGTTATAAAGAGTTATAAGCTGAATCACATCATGAAACCGTAGTCCTAAGAGTGGACAGTTACCCGCAATAGTCTCCTTGTATGTAAGGCAATCAGAGCAAAACTCCATTCTTTGGCTCCGGAAGCCTAACACAATGGCATCATGAAAGTGATACTTGAGGACTATTTATCAGGCAGCACTGCTGAATCTTGGTCCAGGTAACAGAAAAGCAAAGAGAACCACTAGGAATATATTACAAAATGTAAACAAGCTAGACTGGGGAGCAGGAGAGCTCGAGACTAAGGTAACAGAGGTGAGGAATAAAGAAATATGAATGTGATGAACTGGCCATCATCAGAGCCTGTTCTCCAACTGATCCGTAGATAACTAGATAAACATTTGTGTGGGGGATAATAAGTAAGGCTTATGTTCCAATTTTTAAAAAGTGAGAGACAGTTCTCTTTGGTTTCCTCTTTTGAGTCCCTTCCTTCCTCCCTCCCTTCCTTCTTTTTACCTTTCTTTCCTTTCTGTAATATAAAGAACGTATTAGTTGAACCAGTAGCCTTCAATCAGGCAATCAAACTAACTTGGATAACTTTGCCTATTTGACCTGAGGAAAACAACAGTCAGTTTATCAGCAATCAAAGAAAGACTTTCTCATAAGCTTAAGAGTTTTTCAAAACAATTAACTCACAATGGACAACAACAAAAAAAGTGTATCACCCACAGTAACACTCAGGTTCTAGACACAGGCAACCACAACAACGGCTTAAAATCTGAAGAGTAGCTGGGGGCCTGTGCTTTTCTATTTTTAGTGCTGAATTTTCAAATCTGTGTACCATTTGGCAGAGTGACTACCGTGTAAATTCCCCTGTGATTCCAGTGAGCTGTAAACCTGCTCATTGCAGTTGGCTTTATGCTTAGGACTGTTACCAGGAAGCTTTGGGGAGGGAGGGGGGAATATATATATACACACTGCCTGTATTCCCTGACACAAAAACTCTCTCCACCCCTTACCACATATTCACATGGTCCATGCCCTCAGGTTCATGGCTTAATTTGGAACTTGCAACTGCCTACCTTGAGAGCATTCTTCATCTCCTTTTTCCCTGCTGTACTTGTCTCTCATTTCTCACTTTAAAACACAGCAAAAAATTTTGCTTTTATAGCTTACTTTCATATTATAAAATTTATGTTTATATTATAGTAGATTTCCTTTTAAGAACCAAATAAGGTGATTAATATGAACAGAGCATATCACAATGTAAATGCTCAATAAATGTCAGCTAGTTGCCAGGCTTCCCAGATGTCAGTGCTAAAGAATCCATTTTCCAACCAGGAGATGAAGGCCTGGTTCCTGGGTGGGGAAGATCCCCTGGAGAGGCAAATGACAACCCACTCCAGTATTCTTGCCAGGGAAATCCCGCGGACAGAGGAACCTGGCAGGCTACAGTCCATAGAATTGCCAAGAGTTGAACAGGACTTAGCAGCTGACCAGCAGCAGCAGTTTCTCCCTCCTCTGTAGTAGTCAAGACAGACTAGGCTTGCTGCTGCTGCTGCTACTGCTGCTAAGTCACTTCAGTCGTGTCCGACTCTGTGTGACCCCAGAGACGGCAGC
>SJYX01002929.1:20200-38880 GCA_006410675.1 Oreotragus oreotragus | reverse complement strand
AGAATATGGGAACTTTGTATTTCCACCCATTTTTGTTATAAACCTAAAAGCGCTCTAAAAAATAAAGTCTGTTAGTTTTGGGGGGTTAACCCCTATTATTCTCTATAATTAGCTGTACTGAATTTGAGTAGAAGTGAAACTAAAGTCAGGGAAGCACTTAAGAGGAAACTGCTAAAATCAGAAAGAGAGGTGATATGAGTTTGAATTGAAGTGGAAGCAGTGGGCATAAGGAAAAGTAAAACAACTCGATGTGCAGAAAATACAGCAACAGCAAAATACCACATTACGGTGAGTGGATGCAGAAGGTGAGGGAGACAGAGTTCAGAATAATACACAGGGTTGTGGCTTAGATGCCTAGGAGGATGAACGACTGCAGAACTGTGGATATTTCTTCATTATACACTAAGCACCAGCTACATCACAGGCGTGTTCTAGACACTGAGGACAGACCAGGGAAATAAAGTTCTAGCCATCACAGACCTACAGTCCACTGAAAGTCAAAACATGTTTTTCCAAGAGACAAATGGACAGCTGAATTTGAATTCAAAGCATAGCCAGGCTAGTTATTTTGACTTTTACCTTGTTTTAGCCAGTATCTTTCAACAACTAGTGCTAGAAGAGCCTGTGGTGCCTCGTTAAACTCATGGAACAGTAACTTCAGAACAGCGACAAGTTCTGAGAATTTAGAATCTGCATACACTTCTAAGAACTTCNAGCCAGGCTAGTTATTTTGACTTTTACCTTGTTTTAGCCAGTATCTTTCAACAACTAGTGCTAGAAGAGCCTGTGGTGCCTCGTTAAACTCATGGAACAGTAACTTCAGAACAGCGACAAGTTCTGAGAATTTAGAATCTGCATACACTTCTAAGAACTTCAAAAGACAAAGCTCACTGGTTACAGTGGGCTAAGTCATCACCTGGTGCCACTACACTTTTATTTCAATACTGCCACCTTAGGTTAACCCGTGGAACTACACAACCTTAAAAAGCCATACCCTTATTCACAGTGAATGAAAAGGCTGAAAAAAGGTTAACGAGACCTATTTAATGACTGTAACATATATTTGCAAATTTGCATATCTGAGAGTATCCCTGACAAAATGGAAGATCTCATGAGGTAAGCAATTATATAGTTCGGAATATAAACAAACCTTTCTTTGAAAAAGCAGGAAGTGACTTACTGAATCTCAATTAAAAATAAAAATATACTAACAGACAATGGGGAATGGGAAAGTAGAATAAAATGCAGATAAATCTGACTTATTCAAGTTTAACCTACTTTTCTAACCACAGCTGTTTAAACAGCAATAGCTGTTTAAATTTGCTTAAATACTAAAGTTACTGGTTTTAACTTTAATCCCATGACTGTAGTGATGGTTTAAGAAGGAAAATAAGGTCAAGATCCTAATAAATGTCAAGGACCATGGATCTGGAAGACTGGTTATATTTAACCAAAATGTTGATACTTATCAATTAACATTATTTACAATCTCCAATTTTTCTGTGAAGTAAAATCACACTATTAGAATTATGTTGAAAAATATTCAGAAACATTGACGAATATCTTTGATTTAACATCACTATAACAAGATAACAACAAAAAAGATCACAACCTGTGTACACAGTACCATCTCAATACGGGGTGGAGGAGGGATGGAGAAAGCCAAAATAGCCTCAGAACTCTAGAAATGAGTGAAGACATTTCGTCAGATAATATTAAGGATAAATATTGTTTCTGTATATATGTATACAAATACATATATAAACACACTCAGTATAAACTCTAAATGCAAATACAAAAAAATCATGAAGTAAAAATAATATTTTGATAGAACAGTTCATAAAAATACAAATATAAAATATTCTGTTAAAACATTATTATTATAGCACACTGATGTGTGATAGTAGTAGTGGAGGAGGCTATATCTGTGAGGGAAGGGATAGAATATGGAAACTTTGTATTTCCACCCATTTTTGTTGTAAACCTAAAAGTGCTCTAAAAAATAAAGTCTATTAGTTTTGGGTTTTAAAACCTATTATTCTCTCTGTACTGAGATACTGGTTTTCTTGAGAAGTATCCTAAATTTTGGCACTGATAATAAAATTGGTTAGTATCACTCTGTTTTCTGGAAAGCAATCTGACAGAAGCCTCTAAATTCAATTTTTCCCTTTACCTGTTTAAGATTTCATCTTGATTCAGTTAAACAAATTAAAAAAACCCTAATCAGTCTTTCAGTATAGAGAAAACCAGTACCTGAAAAGTATCTGCCAGTTTCTTCACAATAAGTGTTGACTTTCTTTCCTTAGCTAGAAAAGGAGGCAGTGGCCAAAATAATTTTGTCTTACAAGGTCAAATTCTCCTTCCTTTAACTTTTATACTGTTTTACCCAGTCTCCTGCACTGCAGGCAGATTCTTTCCCAACTGAACCACAAGGGAATAACCATACTGTTTTACAATCTTACATAAATAGTTATATCACAACCCATGGCTTTTTTATACATTTCTGTTTTCTCTATATTGTTAACAGTCACAAGCGCAATGACTTTGTCCAGCTCATATGATAGTGCCTGACATATATCACAGTAGATCTTTAAAATACTGTTGAATGAATCTTCTTTTCAATTCACAAATACAAGAGTAATCCTCCAAAAGGAGTAAAAATGTTCCCTATCTTGCTGATGGAAAGGGAATTGATTTAAGGAATGAGCTCAAGAACATGAAAATTTGAAGAGGTTAAGTACTAGAAAGTATTTGTTTCTAATATTTGAATAATCATGGCAGCAGGGGGAGGAAAGGTATGTGAATGTCTGACAAAGTCATTAAAGACATGTTCTGATCGGAGAGCTCTCACATACGGTAACAATACTATATCTGTATCCTACATTATACTAAGTGTTTTAATAGAAATTATCTCACTTGATTAATAACCCTGTGAGTCAGGACAATAATTCTCCTTTTCAGAAGTGAGGACTCTGCAGCATCAATAAAATAGAACCAGGACTCAAAACCAAATCTAAGCATCTGCCTACTACATTCCATGGCTTCTCCATTACCGCATCTCGTTCAACAAGACATCCATGACATGAAAATTAGTCTCATTAGCTTCTGAGTAGATAAAAAAACACAACTAGCTATTACCTAACATAATGGAATAGTCAGTCCGTTGCAACATTTTTCCCGCTATACTTCACTTGTGGGTAAGATAAGCAAAGCATAACAAAATAAACTAAACCTGGAATTTCATTTTAATATAAATCACATATAAGATATATGTTTAAAAAGATTCTTTTAAAACAATTTTACTTTCCCACCAAAAATGCATACGGTTTCCAATTGCTCCACATCTTATCAACACTTAAGAAAAATTAAAATTTTTTTTTTCTTATTTTAGCGTTTCCTCCTATGTTTCTCGTTTCCCCTCACATTCCTGATGTTTCTGACCCTTCTGGTTACCGTATATGCAGGGTTTTTCCCACACTAGGCAATACTCTGTGACACCAGATGGCTGTTCTACGCATTATCTCCCACAGGCTACGGGCTCAGTCCCACGAGACTGCCCCCTACTGCAGGTGCCCACTGTAAGTAGTAGGTCTTCACCTAGGTCACCCACAACTTCTGTCCAATATGGCTACAGACAGAAGGCTCTCATGATCCCCTTAGGTTTAATTTGCTACAGTGGCTCACAGAAGTCCAGAAAATACTTATTTGCACTTACCAGTTTACTATAAAAGCATATGATAAAAGACACAGATGAACATCCAGGTGGAAAAGGTGTACAGGGAAAGGTAGGTGGGAAGCAGCACAGAGCTTCTACGTCCTCTCCAGACATGTCTCTTTCTCAACTCCTCTACTTGTTCACCACCCCAGAAGTCCCGTGAACCTCACAGTCATGACTGATCATTAACTCCATTTCCAGCCTTTCTCTCTTCTCAAGAGAACTGTGGGGAGTGGTGGTGGTGTTTGGGGGCAGCGGGAGGAAGAGGCTGAAAATTCCAAGCTTCTAATCAGTGCTTGTTATTTCCAGTTAACAGCCATCATCCTGGAGCCATCCGGTCATCTCACTAGAACAAAAGGCACTCTTACCACCCGAGACAGTACACTGGTTTCAGGAGCCCAGTGTCAAGAGCCTGGGGCAGCTGCTAAGTCGCTCAGTCGTGTCCTGGTGGGCTGCAGTCCATGGGGTCACACAGAGTTGGACACGACTGAGTGACTTCACTTTCACTTTTCACTTTCATGCATTGGAGAAGGAAATGAATGGCAACCCACTCCAGTGTTCTTGCCTGGAGAATCCCAGGGAAGAGGGAGCCTGGTGGGCTGCCACCTATGGGATTGCAGAGTTGGACACGACTGAAGCGACTTAGCAGCAGCAGTACTGTGATTTTAATATCTAATGATATTATCAGATAGTTTATTAGTATCTTTTCACATGCTTATTTGCCATCCATATATCTTTCTTTAGTAAAGCATCTGTTCAAATTTTTGCCCCTTTTCAAAACTGGATTATGTGTCCCTGTATCAGTGAGATATAACTTTTTTTTATATATTTTGGATTCAAATCCTTAATCCCATGTATATGGTTTGCAACTATTTTCTCCAAGTCTGTTGCTTGTCTTCTCAGTTTCCAAATAGTGCTTTTTGAAGCACAAAGATTTTTAATCTTGATGAAGTTCATTTCAATTTTTTTTAATGTATTATGCATTTGTTTCTGTATCTAAGAAATCACTGCCTAATCCAAGATGGTGAAGACTTACTACTATGTTTTCTTCTAAGAGTTTCATACTTTTAGCTTTTAAATCCAGGTCATTGATCCTACATTTTGTTTCTTTTTAAAAATTGTAGTACAATTATACTAGTTTCAAGTGTATAACAGTGATTCAATATTTTTAAAGTTTATACTCTAAATTATTACAAAATAATGGCTATGTTTTCCTGTGCTCCACAATATATCCTTGCTGCTTGATTCTACATTTTCTTCTAGAAATTTTCTAATTCTAGATTTTATACTACTCTATAATCCATTTTTTTGTATCATGTGGGGAATGGTCTGAGTGTCATTTTTTTTAACATATGGGTATCCAACTGTTCCAGCACCATTTATTGAAAGGACTCCAATACATTACCTTGGCATCTGTGCAAAAAACTTACCATATATATATCAGAATTTATTTCTTGACTTGATTATATTGATCCATTTGTTTATGGCTACAATTTTATAATAAGTTTTAAAGTCAAGTATTTATTAAGTCCTTTTGCTTTTTCAAAATTGTTTTAGCTCTGCTTTTCTGTATAGATTTTAGAATAAGCTTCTCGATTTATACAAAGAGATCCACTGCAATTATGACAGGGATTGCAGTCAGTCTACAGATGATCAATCTGAATCTTCCAATCTATTAAGATAGTATATCTTTGGATTTATTGGGGTTATCTTTAATTTCTCTCTGTAATGCTTTGTAGTTTTCAGCGTAAAGAAATGCTCATTTTAAAAATACCAACGATAAATTTCTTACTTAAGCTTTGAATCTGGTAACAAGTTGTAACAGCAAATTTTACAGAAGTTATTTAAGAATCTTTCAGACACAATTTTAAGTTTGCCATACCTCACATTCATCAATGAGATAAACATTAAACAATGAAAAAACAGCAAAGATCTGTTATCTCATAAAGTTTAAGGGTTTTAAAACATTCATAAAACCAAGTAGGAAAGAAATTAATACCTATCTCAAAGAGGGAACTTGCCTTGACTATTTTGTTTCTGCTGCCAAAAAAGTGTTTGGTAGCAGAAACTAAGTACAGCTCTTTCTCCACTTATGACGGGGTTACATCTCAATAAACACTTCATTAAACTGAAAACATCCAGTCATTAAACTGAAACCTACCAAACATCATAGCTTAACCTTTTGCTGCTGTTCAGTTGCTCAGTCGTGTCTGACTCTTTGTGACCCCATGAACTGCAGCACCCCAGGCTTCCCTGTCCTGCTATTTCCTGGAATTTGCTCAAATCTACCCTACTTTAAACGTGTTCAAAATGCTACCATTAGCCTACAGTTGAGCAGAATTACCTAAGACAACACCTACTTTATAATAAAGTGCTGAATATTTCACATTAAACACTGTACTGAAAGTGAAATACAGCATGGCTGTATGGGTCTAAAATGGTTTTAAGAATATTGGCAGTGTTTTGCTTATGACTGAGTTACTGACAAGAGTTGCAGCTGACTGAGAGCCACAGCAGACTGCTGATGCCCAGCAGTATGAGAGAGCATCATACTGCAGATAGCTAGCCTGGGAAATGTACAGCTTCTACTGAATGTGTATCATTTCTGCACCATCATAAAGTCAAAAACTTTTAAGTCGAACCATCATCATAAATCAATTAGGAACCACGTGTACTAAATCTGGTTTTCTTCCCTAACTCCCATCTAACCCAAGGAAATTTCACAAACTAAAGTCATCCACACGCACGCACACACACACATACACACACATTATTTCTCTCTATATCTATATGTATGTAAAACCTAATACCACAAACTCAATCAAATGTACTATCTTCAGTTTTTCTGTCACAATCTTTTGCTACAACATTTTCATTTCCAACTGTGAATATAAAAACTTTCATGGAGTCATATTTGTCAAACAGTTTAGATTCTATCAAAGGTTCAAATTATGAAAACTATTTTTAAACTTTGAGAAGTATGAATGTTAAAGAGACTTTTTGATGAGAAACTCTCATTTAAAATAAAAACTTAGAAAAATTAATACCAGAAATCACGTACAATTTTACTATTTAAAATATAGCAAAAATTAGAAACTACCCAAATGCTGGGAGGGATTGGGGGCAGAAGGAGAAGGGGACGACAGAGGATGAGATGGCTGGATGGCATCACTGGTTCGATGGACGCGAGTCTGAGTGAACTCCGGGAGTTGGTGATGGACAGGGAGGCCTCGTGTGCTGCGATTCATGGGGTCGCAAAGAGTTGGACATGACTGAGCGACTGAACTGAACTGAACCCAAACGCTCCATGACAAGATGATATAAACTATGGTATTTACTTACTGAATATTGAACATTATTGAATACTGTACTCTAGTAAAAATGAATAAACTATAGTAAATGTAACAACATGATAAATATTATAAATGTAATGATGGAGGGGGAAAGAAACAATCCCAAAACACAGTAAGCATATGTCTCTAAGCAAAACTAAGCATGTCATTTGGGCACAGATATATTCATAATAAAAAAAATTTTACAGAGACTAAGGAATAATATAAACCAAATGGGGAATAGTCTGGGCAGGGGAGGGCAGGGGAGAGTAGAAAATGAAATCATGGAGAAGTACATAAATAGACAATGCAAATTATTACTAATGTTCCAGTTCTTGGGTTGAATGGAGGGTGTACATGCTTTATAACTTACATAGCTCATCTAATTATTTTGAAAGTATAATTATTTTTAAAAAACATAAAAGCAAAATCTACTTTTAAAAATCACCCATTATAAAACATTTTCCAGAAGCTTAATTGGGTTTAATCCTGTTTAAAAAAATTTTTTTAAGTTTTTACCGTTGTTTCTGTTTAACTGCTTTGTCCAAGTGCTGAAAGATATCCTGAAACAGGGTGCAGCTGGATCGACTGTTAATAGTATACCCATATCCTCTTTTCCAATACTGTTTCAGATCATTTAAATATTCTAAAACCTAAAAATAAAAATTTCAAAAATCATTACATTTTTATTAATATAACAGATTTTCTGATTTAATAATGATCTCTCAGAAAAAAGTTACATTGTTTAATCACTATTCTACACAAGTACAGGAGAATCTTAGAAGTTAAAAAGTTTTTATTTACCATTTCAAGTATTTAAGGGTGAGACCCAGAGATTTATGCTGCGACACAAACCTGAATGGGAATGTAGAGACTGACATGCAAGATCAAGTCAGCAGTATTCACAGCCAACAATCCCAGCATCCTTGACAGTTCAGAAGAGTGGGATAAAGACAGGTGCATGCCTCCCTTCTCTTCTAAAATTATATTAAGATGATAGCAAAGATAGACACAGAAAAAAGAAAACATACATAGAAAAACATTCATTATAGCACAGAAAGTTGCTCACAGTGAGTCAAGAATTTTAAAGAATTTTAGGAAGGTAGAAACCAGATAGAAAATGAGTTACTTTGGTTCAAGTAACCAAAAACAGTAATAAAAATAGCAATAAAAGTAGACCAAGATTATGGAAAATTGGTACTAGAAGGAATGTATTAATATATTAAAACATTCTAAAGGACAAACTGGCAAAAGACACACATCTCTAAGACCTATTAATTCCATTTATTATAATAATCACAGAGGAACATGAGAGACAATGTACAAGAATATCTTAGAATAGCAATGCTTATAGGAACCAAAAAAAAAAAAAAATCCTGGAAATACCTAAAATTCATTAAGAGGTAGATAATTAAACTATAATATACACATGCTACGGATACTATGAGATTAGTTATAGATCTGCATGAACTGATGTGGAACGATCTGCAAGACACAATGCTGAATGAGAACAGCTGGGTAAGAATAATGAATACTGTTGGCCTCACCGCAGGCAATAGATCAGACCACCGACTACTGTTAAAGTCTGCAAGCATGCTCAGTTGCTCAGGCATGTCCGACTCTTTGTGACCCTATGGACTGTAGCCCACCAAGCTCCTCTGTCCGTGGGATCATCTCAGCAAGAACACTGGAGATGCCATTTCGTCTTTCAGGGGATCTTCTCGACCTAGGGATCAGACCTGTGTCTCCTGCGGCTCCTGCACTGGTGGGTGGATTCTTTACCACGGAGCCACCCGGGAAGCCCATTTTAGTGTGACGAGGCAATATCGGGCATTTCTGAACCTGTCATGGCCAGAGTATTCTTACCCTACTGGATTTTTTTAATGGAGCCCAGTGTATGTTGTTTAACTATTGTTGGTAATGAGAGAAGAGCAAGATGGAGGGAAGGCTGGGACAGAAATACGCATAGAAGATGGTCACATGCGAGCCAGTGAGAAAGGCCTGGAACAGATCCTTCTCTTACAGCTCTCAGAGGAGACCAGTCCTGCCGACATCTTAAGTGTGGACTAGTAGTGGAATACATTAATCTTCTTTTTTCATTTTCCCGAGAAGCAATTGAAAGCTATAATTTATGCAGTTATTTTCAATGTTTAGAGCCTTATGCTTTTCACAGATCTATTAAAAATGTTGGATCGCTTTCGTTTTGAGTTTTGAAATCTTGGACACATTCCATAATTTAGTTGAGATTTACTTCATTATCTGCTGAGAGTTCCAGAACCTCGTCAGAATTTTGCAAAGTCCTCAAAAATGCCCTTAGCACACAGACACTGTTCAATAAATGTTAACTGTTTTGTGAATTTCTGCATTTTTATAAAAGACATTCGTTAAAGAAAAAAAGTAGAATAAATACAGTACAATACCATTTACTACTAAAATACACANTGGGGGCAGAAGGAGAAGGGGACGACAGAGGATGAGATGGCTGGATGGCATCACTGGTTCGATGGACGCGAGTCTGAGTGAACTCCGGGAGTTGGTGATGGACAGGGAGGCCTCGTGTGCTGCGATTCATGGGGTCGCAAAGAGTTGGACATGACTGAGCGACTGAACTGAACTGAACCCAAACGCTCCATGACAAGATGATATAAACTATGGTATTTACTTACTGAATATTGAACATTATTGAATACTGTACTCTAGTAAAAATGAATAAACTATAGTAAATGTAACAACATGATAAATATTATAAATGTAATGATGGAGGGGGAAAGAAACAATCCCAAAACACAGTAAGCATATGTCTCTAAGCAAAACTAAGCATGTCATTTGGGCACAGATATATTCATAATAAAAAAAATTTTACAGAGACTAAGGAATAATATAAACCAAATGGGGAATAGTCTGGGCAGGGGAGGGCAGGGGAGAGTAGAAAATGAAATCATGGAGAAGTACATAAATAGACAATGCAAATTATTACTAATGTTCCAGTTCTTGGGTTGAATGGAGGGTGTACATGCTTTATAACTTACATAGCTCATCTAATTATTTTGAAAGTATAATTATTTTTAAAAAACATAAAAGCAAAATCTACTTTTAAAAATCACCCATTATAAAACATTTTCCAGAAGCTTAATTGGGTTTAATCCTGTTTAAAAAAATTTTTTTAAGTTTTTACCATTGTTTCTGTTTAACTGCTTTGTCCAAGTGCTGAAAGATATCCTGAAACAGGGTGCAGCTGGATCGACTGTTAATAGTATACCCATATCCTCTTTTCCAATACTGTTTCAGATCATTTAAATATTCTAAAACCTAAAAATAAAAATTTCAAAAATCATTACATTTTTATTAATATAACAGATTTTCTGATTTAATAATGATCTCTCAGAAAAAAGTTACATTGTTTAATCACTATTCTACACAAGTACAGGAGAATCTTAGCAGTTAAAAAGTTTTTATTTACCATTTCAAGTATTTAAGGGTGAGACCCAGAGATTTATGCTGCGACACAAACCTGAATGGGAATGTAGAGACTGACATGCAAGATCAAGTCAGCAGTATTCACAGCCAACAATCCCAGCATCCTTGACAGTTCAGAAGAGTGGGATAAAGACAGGTGCATGCCTCCCTTCTCTTCTAAAATTATATTAAGATGATAGCAAAGATAGACACAGAAAAAAGAAAACATACATAGAAAAACATTCATTATAGCACAGAAAGTTGCTCACAGTGAGTCAAGAATTTTAAAGAATTTTAGGAAGGTAGAAACCAGATAGAAAATGAGTTACTTTGGTTCAAGTAACCAAAAACAGTAATAAAAATAGCAATAAAAGTAGACCAAGATTATGGAAAATTGGTACTAGAAGGAATGTATTAATATATTAAAACATTCTAAAGGACAAACTGGCAAAAGACACACATCTCTAAGACCTATTAATTCCATTTATTATAATAATCACAGAGGAACATGAGAGACAATGTACAAGAATATCTTAGAATAGCAATGCTTATAGGAACCAAAAAAAAAAAAAAATCCTGGAAATACCTAAAATTCATTAAGAGGTAGATAATTAAACTATAATATACACATGCTACGGATACTATGAGATTAGTTATAGATCTGCATGAACTGATGTGGAACGATCTGCAAGACACAATGCTGAATGAGAACAGCTGGGTAAGAATAATGAATACTGTTGGCCTCACCGCAGGCAATAGATCAGACCACCGACTACTGTTAAAGTCTGCAAGCATGCTCAGTTGCTCAGGCATGTCCGACTCTTTGTGACCCTATGGACTGTAGCCCACCAAGCTCCTCTGTCCGTGGGATCATCTCAGCAAGAACACTGGAGATGCCATTTCGTCTTTCAGGGGATCTTCTCGACCTAGGGATCAGACCTGTGTCTCCTGCGGCTCCTGCACTGGTGGGTGGATTCTTTACCACTGAGCCACCCGGGAAGCCCATTTTAGTGTGACGAGGCAATATCGGGCATTTCTGAACCTGTCATGGCCAGAGTATTCTTACCCTACTGGATTTTTTTAATGGAGCCCAGTGTATGTTGTTTAACTATTGTTGGTAATGAGAGAAGAGCAAGATGGAGGGAAGGCTGGGACAGAAATACGCATAGAAGATGGTCACATGCGAGCCAGTGAGAAAGGCCTGGAACAGATCCTTCTCTTACAGCTCTCAGAGGAGACCAGTCCTGCCGACATCTTAAGTGTGGACTAGTAGTGGAATACATTAATCTTCTTTTTTCATTTTCCCGAGAAGCAATTGAAAGCTATAATTTATGCAGTTATTTTCAATGTTTAGAGCCTTATGCTTTTCACAGATCTATTAAAAACGTTGGATCGCTTTCGTTTTGAGTTTTGAAATCTTGGACACATTCCATAATTTAGTTGAGATTTACTTCATTATCTGCTGAGAGTTCCAGAACCTCGTCAGAATTTTGCAAAGTCCTCAAAAATGCCCTTAGCACACAGACACTGTTCAATAAATGTTAACTGTTTTGTGAATTTCTGCATTTTTATAAAAGACATTCGTTAAAGAAAAAAAGTAGAATAAATACAGTACAATACCATTTACTACTAAAATACACACATACATACATTAAAAGATTGAAAAGTACACATCAAACTGACAAGAACGGTAGATTTTCTGTGTAGAGCTCTTAACCTGGAGTCGGTGATTAACACAGCCTTTATCTGAATGTTAAAACTTGTATTCATGTATCATTTGATCTAACACCAAAAGTAGAGAATAAAAAGTTGCAATCCAAAAGAGGTACAAGAGAAGACTATGTAGCCGTAATGAGCCATTCTTCCCAGAAAAGTCCCTAGAGAAATTAAGTGCTAGCTATAAGTTTAAAAGCAGGAGCAAGGACAGGCCAGTGCCATGTACTCAAAACAACACTCAACAAATACTAAAAGTGAAAGTGAAGTCGCTCGGTCGTGTCCAGCTCTTCGCGACCCTGTGGACTCTAGCCTACAAGGCTCCTCTATCCATGGGATTCTCCAGGCAAGAATACTGGAGTGGGGTGCTAAAGAGGTAATTAAATAAGTAGTTAACAAAAGGACAAAGTAAAAATTTGACAAAGTTTTGCCAAATCTTTTCAAGAAATGAAACAAAAATAGTATCAGAAATGAAAAAGAGGCACTCCGAAACTGACATGGAAAAGAATGTCAGGCAGAATGCAGCAGTCTTGCTGGGTCAAGGAGTCAGTACTCAGAGTTTAGTAAGTCTGAAGTGACTGGAATTAGCAGGTTAGAGAAGAGAGGAAGAAGCTACACAGAAGAACTCCAAAAATCATGGAGGTGGGGAGGGGGGAATCCCCTTGATTATGTTGCTAATGTTACGGGATTTGTAAGCTGATCAATTGCAGAGCTAGCACAAGGCTAGGAGATATTCACGTTCCAAGCAACTTAAGTAGAGAGCTGCCACGGACACCAAGAGACCCAGGATTTCAATCTGGACACCAAAGGGTCATACTTTAATAGTAAAGACGTGTATAAGTAAAGTCTTGTGTCAAGAGTTTTGTAAGGTCAGGTCTAGAATATGAAACTCAGGAAGAATGAAGCTTCAAAAGGATCAAACTGATCCACAAGTAACTTAACTGCAGAATAAAACAAAATTCAATACTTAAAAGACAAAATCCAGGTATTCAACACTGTAACGTTCACAGTGTCCTTTATCTAATAATTACTAGAAATACATGAAGAAACAAGAAACATAACATTAACTAGGAGAATAATCAGTCAATAAAAGAATATATCATAAGAAAAAAGGAATACAAGCACAATTCAATACTAGAAAATGTACTGATGTAATTAACTATGCTAGAAGATTAAAGAAGAAAAAATAATCATCTTCCTAGATGCCAGAAATTCAACACATCCTTAATTTAAAAACAATAAACAAATACAAAGTTTTAGTAGACAAGAAACAGAAATTTCCTTAACTTGGTAAGGATAACTACTGGTGATTATGCCAAACATATTTTATAATGAAAAACTGAACGGGCTCTTAACTAGACAATATAAAGATATATCTGCTCTCTTCTCTCAGAAATCACTCTAAAAAACAAGAACAGAAAGAGAAAGGCAAATGTTCCTTTCAAAGAGATTAGAAATTCTCTGTACCCTGAGCCACCACCATAAATGAGGATGGACTGCCAAATGCAGTAAAAATCAAACACAACATCTCAGATAAAACCAGCAGAAGACAGATCCTCGAAGCACATGGTACACTTGCGGACGCAAATCCAGCAATCCTTGCTCGAAACAATCAAGTCTAACAGGAGCCTCCCTGGACAGTCTGTAACACCATTACAGGAAACATACTGACCACCCATCTCTACATGAAGTGTTCTGCAAAGAATCTCAGAGAAAAACTCTAAATTGTAAGGAACACTACTTATCTCTGAACCAATAGGCTCATCCCTATTGGCCACTTGAGAAGTAAAAGCTGAACTCATTGCAAAGATGAGTAATTTAAAAAGTGCTAGTGTCTATACAAACATACAAATTAAAAACAAGACAGCTAAATAAAACAGATAAAACAGCCAGAAAAAAAGCCCCCTCACCCTAGAAATTCTACAGAGCAGATGAAAACTATAATTAAATATAGTATCATGAATTCTAAAGACTTAAGAAAATAAAATAATCATTTTAAAAAAAGAGTACAAAATAAGAAAAAAAAAAGATATGGGAAGAAGCCTAAAGATAGAAATATACACTGGAACAGCTCCAAAAATAGTTTGGCTTCTACATAGAAGCCATATGAATGAAGAGGAAAGAAAGGGAATACCAACTAGGCAGGCAGAAGCTGTAGATGAATTACTGCCATCACCAGGTAGAGCACAGAACTCAATATATTATAAAAATTTTATAAAAGAATAGGTATTGGAAATCCATTCATCCTCTCTGAACTTTGGAAATCCATTCACCCTATAAAAAGAAGAATTTGGATTATATTAGCTCTACAATCCTTTACAGCAGTAAAATTTGATGATGGGTTAAGTAGGTTTTTAAACGGGTGGATCAAATCACAATGAAGAATGTTTCCCAGAGTTTTATGAACACAAACTATTTACAAACAGACAGGTCCTATGTGAACAATTGATCTTTGTTAAGAAAATTATGAGATTGTCCAAGACACTTAACGTTCCCTACTCTTTTTTGAAAAGCTGCTTCAAATAACAACAATGAAAACCAGGCAAAGAAGGCAAAGAAACTCCAAAAGTAATACATACCTTTGCATCATCTATGTCAAAAACATCACACCAAGGAGATTTAACACCTTTAATTGCCAGGTCAAAGGAACAGGTGAAAAAAGCTACCTGAATTAAATCTGAGAAAGAAAAAAAAAAAGTAAAATTTGTGGGTTACTATTTTATGCAGTTTTCCAAAGGCTGAATATCTATAGAATGTCAAGGACTTACTACATAAAACACAGTTTGATTCTGTTAGTTTTAGAGGGTTGGAAGAGGGGAGATAAAGTTATAAAAGGTTTTAAGCCCCAACTTGAAAATTAGCAATAACAAGGGACATTTATTGAACAGTTCTTTAAACTACACAACAATTTATTTGATAACTATTAAGAAGAAAGTACAGAGAAGGATATAAAAAAAACAGAAAAGAAAAAGGACAGAGTAAGTGAGGAGTTAGGAGGAAGGTGAAACAAAGGGTCAAGAAGGAGAGAAAGACGGAAAAATCATACTATGAGACCTGACTCTGCCACTAATTATCTTGGGTAACTCATTCTAGGGTCCCTGGATCTTAACACAAAATAGGCAGAACATTTATCCTTTTGTTAAGCAACAGTAAAGAATATATAATTAATATATCTATAACACATAAAGAGTACCCATGTTCAATGAGAAAAAACAGAATAATCCAACAGAACATGGCCAAGGTTTATAAAGAGGCAATTCACAGTAGGAATGAAATAACTAACAGACATATGAAAGGATGTTCAACCTTAGAAGTAACCGAAGAAACACAAAATAAAGCTAGATATCATTTTTCATTAATCAAATTGGTAAAAGTCAAAATGACTAATAATATCCACTATTGAACGAATTAGGGGAAATGAGCATTCTCATATATTGCTGGTATAAGTTTTTCTACACTTTCAGAGAACAATTTGGTAGTATATGTCAAGATGTAAAATATTCATGCTCCTTAATCCAATAAGTCTACCTATATTTATCTTATAAACTCTCAAGTACAAAAAGCAGACTATAAGGATGTTCAGTGTTGCATTATTTGAAAGAGTTAAAAACTAAGAAAAACTTCAGTAGAAAAGTAATTTCCTATACAAAGAATCTGGATTGTATTATCTTCAGCCTTTCTGACCAGTAAAACTTAATGATGGGGTAAATAACTTTTAACTAGTATTGACCTAAAAATGTATCATATATATTTTTGAAATAACACAATTAAAAAAAAATTACACAGCTACATTTCTAAATAAGAATAAATTACAAAAAATACATTCAGTTTCACCTTTCTATGTAAAAAAAAACGTATTTAAATAGCTAACGTATTTTTGAGCAGCTACTCTGTGCCAGGTACTGTGTTAATGCTTTGCATGAATAAATCTAATATAATCCTTCCAATAATCCTATGCTGCTGCTGCTAAGTCACTTTAGTCATGTCTGACTCTGTGCGACCCCATAGATGGCAGCCCACCAGGCTTCCCCGTCCCTGGGATTCTCCAGGCAAAAACACTGGAGTGGGTTGCCCTTTCCTTCTCCAATGCATGAAGGTGAAAAGAAAAAGTGAAGTCGCTCAGTCGTGTCTGACTCTTAGCGACCCTGTGGACTGTAGCCTACCAGGCTCTTCCGTCCATGGGATTTTCCAGGCAAGAGTACTGGAGTGGGATGCCATTGCCTTCTCCGAATAATCCTATGAGGCAGGTACAATTCTTATATCTGTTTTACACAGAAAGAAACCATGACATAGTTATTAAGGAACTTGTGNTACCAGGCTCTTCCGTCCATGGGATTTTCCAGGCAAGAGTACTGGAGTGGGATGCCATTGCCTTCTCCGAATAATCCTATGAGGCAGGTACAATTCTTATATCTGTTTTACACAGAAAGAAACCATGACATAGTTATTAAGGAACTTGTGATGTATAAAGATCAGAGAGTTATTCAAAAATATAATAAAGTCAAGAATCAAATGCAAACAGTCCAATTCCAGAACCCATGATTTTAACCATTATGCTAATACTGCCTCCAGAAAGTTGCTCTCACTCAATCAGTAAAACACAAATTTGTTGTTGTTTTTAGTTGCTAAGCTGTTTCTTACTCTTCTGTAACCCCACAGACCATAGCCCACCAGGCTCTTCTGTCCATGGGATTCCCCAAGCAAGAACACTGGAGCAGGTTGCCATTTCCTTCTCCAGGGGATCTTCCCGACCCAGGGATCAAACCCATGTTTCCTACATTGACAGGCAGATTCTTTACCAATGACCCACCAGAGAAGTCCAAAACACAAAAATCCTTGTCAATTCAGACTAGAAATAGTTTTTGTTTTTGTTTTTTTTTTTAATCTTAAATGTCCACTAATAGAATAATGGCTAGATACTGGTAGTTATATAATGCAATTCTATAGATAAGTATAAATGTAGAACTAGAATTACATGCATTAAATAAAAAAATACAAAGTTGAATTAAAATCAGATTTCAGACTGATATAGTTTGACATCATTCCTAAAAGTTTAAAAATCTGCAAATTATATCCCATTTAGGTACATAAATATAAACATTAAAAACTGGCATGGGATGACTTAAATGCTCAATTCATAACAACAGTTACCTGTGGGGAGAAAAGGAAAGGAATGAAATCCTGGAGAGGGCCTAAGGACCCTCAATTTATTTAAAGCAACTAACTGAAGCATAATTTTAAAATCTGATCAAACTAAGTTGTGGGTATATAGATATTCATTATATTACCCTTTATTATTATCTATTTACTTGAATTATTCCCCAAATAAGTAATTTTTAAAGCTCTGCAAATGACTCCAATGCATAGCCAGTTGAAGAAAGAGAAAAAAAAAGTCAATTTTAAATGCTACTAGGCATCTTCACTTTTCTGATCCTTTGGCATTCCAGGTGGTGCAGTGGTAAAGAATCTGCCTGCCAAAGCAGGGACTGCAGGGACTGGGGTTTGATTTCTGGGTTGGGAAAATCCTCTGGAGGAGGGCATGGCAACCCACTCCAGTAATCCTGCCCAGAGAATTCCATGGACAGAGGAGCTTGGCAGGCTACAGTCCATGGTGTTACAAAGAGACAGACATGACTGAGCATGCACTCACATAAAGCATTTAGACACTAGATCAACAGATGCTGGTCTACTTAATTTGTTCCCAACATCTCCTACTTCTAGTCCTTGGAAATTTATTCACACTATAAAAAAACACACTCTAATATATAGATTGGTCAGTATCTGCTGTACAGATTACATATTCCTAGAAATCAGGGGAAATTTTAAAATTATTTTTCTTAATTTCTCATTGCTAAGTGAGCATGTATCCTGGTTTTCCACCTGCTCTCCCAGCACAATTATTAATAGTGTTTCCTTTTGCCCAGGTTGCATGATAAATTGCAGCCAACCTATCCACTGCAACAGCTTATGACAGATATGTCTGTTCACTTTCTCAAAATCTCTAGGATGAAAGCCTCAAGGGAAAATAAAAAAATACACTTCTTTTCTAAAACTTTATCCCTTTCAAACACTAATATCTACTTAAAAGCAAAAGAATTTTTATATGATTTTTCTATTTGTATTACATTCAATTCAGTTCAGTCACTCAGCCATGTCTGACTCTTTGTGACCCCATGAATCGCAGCACACCAGGCCTCCCTGTCCATCACCAATTCCTGGAGTTCACTCAGACTCACATTCATCGAGTCAGTGATGCCATCCAGCCATCTCATCCTTTGTCGCCCCCTTCTCCTCCTTCCCCCAATCCCTCCCAGCATCAGAGTCTTTTCCAATGAGTCAACATTTCACATGAGGTGGCCAAAGTACTGGAGTTTCAGCTTTAGCATCATTCCTTCCAAAGAACAGCCAGGACTGATCTCCTTCAGAATGGACTGGTTGGATCTCCTGTAGTCCAAGGGACTCTC
>SJYX01002927.1:9914-23648 GCA_006410675.1 Oreotragus oreotragus | reverse complement strand
ACAGGAACTGTGGTGTTGAAGACTTTTGAGAGTCTCTGGACTGTACAGAGATCCAACCAGTCCATTCTAAAGGAGATCAGTCCTGGTTGTTCTTTGGAAGGAATGATGCTAAAGCTGAAACTCCAGTATTTTGTCACCTCATGCGAAGAGTTGACTCATTGGAAAAGACTCTGATGCTGGGAGGGATTGGGGGCAGGAGGAGAAGGGGACGACCGAGGATGAGATGGCTGAATGGCAGCACTGACTCAATGGACGTGTGTTTGAGTGAACTCTGGGAGTCAGTGATGGACAGAGAGGCCTGGCATGCTGTAACTCAGAGTCGGATACTACTGAGCGACTGAACTGACTGCATATATACAAAAACTGCATATATTTAAAGTATACAAGCTGATGAATTTGGATACCCAATATACACATATATATAGGTTTCCCTGGTGGCTCAGATGGTAAAGAATTTACCTGGAATGCAATGCAGGAGACCTGGGTTCAATCCCTGGGTTGGGAAGATCTCTTGGAGAAGGGACTGTCTACCCACTCCAATATTCTTACCTGGAGAATTCCATGAATAGAAGAGCCTGGCAGGCTACAGTCCATGGGGTCACAAGAGTTAGACATGGCTGAGCGACTAACACATACACACACACATAAAAGCAATACCACTGGTAAGATAATAGGCATATTCATCATTCGAAAAGTGTCCTTGTGCACTTTTAGAATTCCATTTCGCTGTGCTCTGTTTTGCTCTGTTCTCTATTGTTTTATGCATATGTGTGAATGTTGTTTTATAATACTCAACATGAGAACTGCACTCTTAATACATTTTTAAGTGCCAAAGCAGTATCATAATTATGGGTAGTATGTTGTATAGCAGACAATATATACATGCAATATATTCTTACTCAACTATGCTCTTGTTGTTTAGTCACTACCTCATGTCCAGCTCTTTTGCAACACCATGGACTATAGCCTGTCAGGCTCCTGTGTCCATGGAATTCTCCAGGCAAATATACTGGAGTGCATTGCCATTCCCTTCTGCAAGGAATCTTCTTGACTCAGGAATCAAACCTGCATCTCTTGCATTAGCAGACAGATTATTTATTGCTGAGCCTCCAGGGAAGCTCATTCAACCTTGTAAAAAGGAGTAAATCCTGCCATTTTTGACAATATGGGTGAATATGGAAGACATTATGTTAAGTGAAATAAGACAATCACATAAAGGCAAGTATTATATGATCCTACTTAAGCAGAAAATAGAATGGTGGTTGCTAGAGGATGAGGGAACAGAGAAATGGGAGGTTGTTCAAAAAGTTTAAGGAGACAGTTACATAAAATAATAACTACTATTCTTTTTCAATGGAGAAGAAATTTCAGGATTACAAACCTTGAGTAAATTTCTCTAGTCATAAATAGTAGTTGAAACTCCCTGAAGTGAGAAAATAACAGGAATATCATGACTTTCACTATCTTTGAAAGATTACTTGAGAAATGATAATAATGATAACTAATCCTGAATAATATTTACTTGGGGTTAGATACCTTCTAGATGCTTAACATTTAATTAACATTAGTCAATGACACATACTAACTCATTTAATCCTCAAAACAACACTATGAGATAGTACTATCCTTATGACTAGGTTGCAGAGGAGAAAACTAAAAATTCAAACCAGGCAGACTGGCTTTTCTGTGTGTGTTTGGAATCCTCAGTATGTTCTGCCTTAGAAGGAAAGACAGTAGCATGAATATAAATAAGGATAGGCTTGTCAATGTTGCAAACAGGAAGTTTAAATTCCTGCAACCATTTTCTTTTCCATAATTAGCTTCCTGTTATTTCTCTCCATCAGTTTCTTTTCTCCTACCCCACTCCTCGTCTAATATTATTGCATATATTCTCCTCATACTAATTATCTTTGAGTAATTCCACATATTAAGAAGTTATTTAAGACATTTAACACTAACCCAGCTTTCCAAATTTTTCTGCACTGCTTTACAACAGGTACTATGTAAGACTCTCTTCAAATGTTACCTGTGCAAGCCTGGCCCTGTATTTGGTACTTCAGTTTCTCTGTCTTAAATGCCTTTCTTCTGTCAGGACCATTATTTGTTTATATAATAACCAATCATAAGAATCCTGATTAAGAAGGTTTTCCTGACTGAAAAGCCCACACAGATTCAATTCTTGAATTTTTAAATCATTTATTACCTTTACTGTGAGTTTCCACTTACTGGCTCAGACAACGACTCTGCCTGCAATGAATTTGCCTGTAATGCAGGAGACTCGGGTTCGATCCCTGCGTCAGGAGGATCCCCTGGAGAAGGGAATGGCAACCCACTCCAGTATACTTGCCTGGAGAATTCCATGGGCACAGGAGCCTGACAGGCTGCAGTCCATGGTGTTGCAGAGTTCAACATGACTGAGAGACTAACACTATCACTTTTTCATTGCCTTTATTGTAGAAACTTATTGTAGGCCACCTTATTTTTTTATATTTTCTTTTTATACAAGTTTCATGTCATTTTAAACTAGACTGTAAACTCCATGAGGCCAGAGATCATGTCATACATTTATTTATGTACTGGTAGTTTTAATAATTAGCATATGGTCTTATACACAAGCATTGCCAAATACATGTTTATTGTTGAAAAAATGGTAAGAATCATACAAGAATCCCAACTTTTCTACTCTTTTGGAGTAGGAGTTCAAACTTAGAGAAAGAAGCAACGCTGGAAATAAAAAGTATGTATAAATAATTTTTCACCACAGGTATCCCCAAGAATACTATAAAATCTATTACCCTTCTCCTAAAAGGAAAAATATAGTACATTTTTTAGAAGTTTAAAAATCTAAGAGGTTGAAAATAATTTTATTCCCACAGGAGTGAATAAATGAATGGATTAAGAACTCTTAAAGCACAAACACAGAAAGCCTATTTCGAGACATGTCCTATTGTCAAAAGTCATTCATAGTATCCTGTGGCTTTTAAGATGGCAGAGGCACTATTCAAACATTCTTGAGTCCATATCCTTTCTTCAGGGTATCTTCCCAACCCAGGGATTGAACCCAGGTCTCCTGAATTGCAGGCAGGTTTTTTACCATCTGAACCACCAGGGAAGCCTATATCTTTAGCTCAGCTACTGTCTAACTGCAATAGTAAGAAATTTATGTGCTCTGAATGGAATTTATTAAAGGGTGATAAATAGAATAAGTGTTATATCTACCTTATAATATTATTTTGAAGATTATATGAGATGATCTGTAAAAGTGGTTAACACAATACCAACACCCAGGAAGTACTCAGTTGCTAGTAATGATTTGTATTCTTTGTATTAAAGAAGTAAAACAATCTAGGGTGCTGTGTCACAGACAGACCAAAATCATTTGTGACGAAAATTGCAATGTGTAATAATTGCAGCATTAAGTGGAAGGGATTATTCCTGTGGTCTCTCAACCCCAAAGTTAGTAGCAGTGATGGTTATGAAATTTCATATTCAAAAGAAAACTGCTTTATCCTATTAGATAGCTAAGCTAATCTATCCTCTCGCTCTCTATCTAAGAGATCTATCCTCTCTCAGTTCTCTGTTAAATAGAGAACTGATGCTTTAATAGAAAAGGTGGAGGTTTAGAAATGTGCAGGCCTGTGAAGTGAAGTCGCTCAGTCGTGTCCAACTCTTTGTGACCCCATTGACTGTGGCCTACCAGGCTCCATCCATGGGATTTTCCAGGCAAGAATACTGGAGTGGGTTGCCATTTCCTCCTCCAGAGGATCTTCCCAACCCAGTAATCGAACCCGAGTCTCCCACATTGCAGGCAGACGTTTTACTGTCTGAGCTACCAGATCACTTTTAGTTCCCTATCCCATCCCATCTTGAGTAAGAAAAGACGAGACTTCCACCTCTACCACATGCAAGAGTTACCCAAGATGTCCACTGAAAGAAGGGAGCTTTCTTCTTCTCTTGCTGCATTCAATGACAAATGCTCAACCATCCTGTACTGATATCCAGATAGTGTGTGAGACAATCCCTTAAAAATGTGACTGCAGTCTTTTGGAGTTTGAAAAGTTTGAGGCTAATGTCTGCCTCTCAACTGGAAAAGTCTGGACACAGGAGACAAATCCAGGACAATAGCAGGGCAAGGAAGAGAAGGAGTATCTATATAATCAGGTTCATACACTTGGGTGCACTTTGGATTTTTAATTATGTCAAATAATCCTTGGATCCTTGAAAAACAAAACCATAGTGTTCCCCCCAAATGAGTCAGTTTGGGAAGGTGTTGTGAAGCAAGACATTTGACCAAAGGTGAAAAGTACAACTATTAGCTAAGTCTTATTCTTTCTCCCTGCCCTGAACCCTAGACCCTGGGTAGTAGTGGATGGTTGGGAAAAGATATAAAGAGAAGAGACTGAGCATAAAGATGGAAAGGAAAAGGCCAGAAACCACTTGTCCCTTCCCTAAGGTTCTCAAGTAAGTGGGATAAGGCCGATCACTAGCCTGGTCTTTTTATTACCTAAAAATAATAGTTTGTTATGTTTCAAGTGCTTGGGAAGCAGTGCAGTCTGCCAGAGATGTTTTGAATTGATTGCTAAGGGAGATATTAAAGAACAGGTTTGAGGTCAGAGAATAGAATAAGAAAGGTGCTTTCCAATCTTACTGGTCTACTGTTTTAATGCAGCCCATTAAATAAACCATTCTATTATGCTTCATGCAATGTTATGTATACTTTTATAGATAATAACATATGTCTCATAAAGAGTGATATGCTTTAAAAAAATTGTTTTACATTATTTCTGTATTCTTGGCTTGCTGAGTCTTCATTGTTGCTTGCAAGCTTTCTCTAGTTGCAGCCAGCAGGCGGTCACTAATTGCAGTGCCGGGACTTCTCATTGCAATGGCTTCTCCTGTTGAAGAGCACAGGCTCTAGGATGTGTGGGTCAGTTGTCGTGGCACAGCGGCTTAACTGCCCGTCAGCACGTGTAACCTTCCCAGACCAGGGGAAAAGACGTATCCTCTGCGTTGGCAGGCAGATTCTTAACCACTGGACGACCAGGGAAGTCCAAGAATGATATGCTTTCTGATGTCTATCAGTTCAGTTCAGTTCAGTCGCTCAGTCATATCCGATTCTTTGAAACTCCATGGACTGCAGCACACCAGGCCTCCTTGTCCATCACCAACTCCTGGTGATCAATTTGAGCTTACTCAAACTCATGTCCATCGAGTCAGTGATGCCATCCAACCATCTCATCTTCTGTTGTGCCCGTCTCTTCCTGCCTTCAATCTTTCCCAGCATCAGGGTCTTACAAATGAGTCAGTTCTTTGCATCAGGTGGCCAAAGCATTGTAATTTCAGCTTCATCATCAGTCCTTCCAATGAATGTTCAGGATAGATTTCCTTTAGGATGGACTGGTTTAATCTCCCTGTAGTCCAAGGGACTCTTGAGAGTCTTCATCACCACAGTTCAAAGGCATCAGCTCTTCAGCACTCAACTTTCTTCACAGTCCAACTCTCACATCCATACATGCCTCCTGGAAAAGCCATAGCTTTGACTAGATAGACATTTGTTGGCAAAGTAATGTCTGCTTTTTAATATGCTGTCTAGTTTGGTCATAGCTTTTTTTCCAAAGAGCAAGCATCTTTTAATTTCATGGCTGAAGTCACCATCTTCAGTGATTTTGGAGCCCCCCAAAATAAAGTCTATCACTGTTTTCATTGCTTTCTCATCTATTTGCCATGAAGTGATGGGACCAGATGCGATGATCTTAGTTATCTGAATGTTGAATTTGGAAAACTCAGCAGCCTATCGGTTCTGACCAAAGATTATGTCTTTAAATCTGCTTTCATTTACTTACATTTCAGTATGTTTCCCAAGTGGGAGAAAAGAACATAGGTTTCAGGCTAATCATCTCAGAATTGTGTATAACTGTATGCACCAACTATTCCTTTAAAAATATTCATGTAACAGGAGGGCATTCCAGGTGCTGCTAGTGGCAATGAACCTGCCTGCCAGTGCAGGAGTTGTAAGAGTTGTGGGTTTGATCTTTGAGTTGGGATGATTCACCTGGAGGAAGGCATGGCAACCCACTCCAGTATTCTTGCCTGGAGAATCCCCATGGGCAGAGGAGCCTGGCAGGCTACAGTCCATAGCATTGCAAAGAGTCAGATACAACTGAAGTGACTTAGAACAGCATAACAAAGCATATGTAACAGAACCAGAATCTGTAAATGGTCACATATGTATTTGAAAATCATCTGCTGTATGTGTCATGCTAGAACATAAGCTGAAAACCCATGACCCAAACCATGGTAGCCAATGAGATGGACATTTGGCATTATTTGAAATAATTCAGAGTGGGAAAATGGATTGTATATAAATAAGACAAGATTGGTTTTGAGTTAAAGATAATTATAGAAGCTGAGTGATAGTTGCATTATTTGGTGAAGGAGAAGGTGAAGTCGCTCAGTTGTGTCCGACTCTTTGCGACCCCATGAACTGTAACCTACTAGGCTTCTCCGTCCATGGGATTCTCCAGGCAAGAATACTGGAGTGGATTGCCATTTCCTTCTCCAGGGGATCTTCCCGACCCAGGGATCAAACCCGGGTCTCCCACATTGGAGGCAGATGCTTTAACCTCTGAGCCACCAGGGAAGATTTAGTGCTTTATTATTATAATTGGCTTCTCTTGTGGCTCAGCTGGTAAAGAATCCACCTGCAATGTGGGAGACCTGAGTTCAATCTCGGTGTTGGGAAGATCCCCTGGAGAAGTGAAAGTCTACCCAAATTCCAAAGGGGTCACAAAGAGTCAGACATGACTGAGCAACTTTCACTTCACATTATTATATTGTTCTATTTTCTTGTGTATATACTTGAAATTTCCCTTATTAAAATGTTTTAAAAAGAAGCAGACAGGCCAATTAACAATAAGGGAACATCTTGCTGTAAGATGCACTGGTGGGCTTCAGTGATAAATAAAGAAAATATTCAAGAATTTGTTCTAAGCCTTCTCAAAATATTATATGAAAACTGCATACACCCATGAGAGTGCTCACTATAGTTAGGTCTAGCAGTAAAGTGGGAGAAGATTAACCTGAGACTCTGGCATTTTAACTGAGCTCTTCCAAGGAAGTGGTCCCAGCCTGGTAGAAGGAGGGCAAGGGAGACTTCTAATGTCTAGCAGAAGGAAATGTAAACCTTCTCTAGATCTAACATCCCAAAATTGAGTAGCCTAACTTCCCAAACATCCATAAAGAAAAACATAAATTACATTTACTACAGAAATACACCCTCTCTGGTACTCCTTTCCTCATGATGGCCAGAGCATATTTATTAGTCCACCTGACCACCCCTTCTGCTATGACTTTCCTTTAAGAAACTTTACATTATGGCCACACTATGTGATGTGTGTCTACATCCCATATCAGCAGTGGCATTAGAGTTCTTATTAATTTCTTATTTAAAAGTAAATAGTTTGAAATCTTCCTCATTGTGAATATTTTTGTCTTTTATTGGTAGATAGCCTTAAGCAAGTTAACTAAATTCCCTGTTTGATTAAGTACTTTTTTAAACATCATAAATGATATTTAGTTTGATAAGATAACCTTTCTGCATCTATTGAAATGGTCATATAATTTTCCTTCTATGATTCATTGATGTGGAAAATTACATTAAACCATCTTTGCATTCTATGGTTATACTAATTTGATCATGATATACTAGAATAGAAAATGAAATATTAGTTAGAATACAAACTAAAAAAGAATACAGTTTTGAGCATAAATTTTGCAGTTATTTTAAGAGGTACCTATTTCCATATATTAAATTTAGCCTATTAGTTTATCAAGTACATCCTAAAATTTCTTTTAAATGACCAAAGAATTATGAAAAATAGCATTGCTTATAAAAACAATTTCAGATATTACACTGGATGAATTTTAAAATATTATAAACATTTTACAACTCCCATATTGCATGAAAACAAACAAAAGAAATATGTTTAAAATATTTATGCATACCAATTAAAATAAAATAAAAATAGAGAATTTGGAAACTTCATTAAAGCAAAATTTTCTATAAAGCCCCTAACATGTATTTAAAGACTAATACCACATAATTGTACTGATCAATCTTTAAAGAAGTCATGTGCTCACTCTCCCCACCCCCACCACTGTGAATGCACAGGCACACACACACACACACACACACTCACACACATATTTGCCAAACTTGTTTACTAAACACACCTCACTCCATGGTTTCTAAGGCCACAATTATAGGTGAGGGAGCCTCATAGGCTTTGCGGCATTATCCAGTAAAAAGGGTACATATTGCATCTGTGGACTGGGAACATTGACACTCAGAGAACCTGTCTTTAGTTCAGTTCAGTTCAGTCACTCAGTCATGTCCGACTCCTTGTGACCCCATGAATCGCAGCACGCCAGGCCTCCGTGCCCATCACCAACTCCCGGAGTTTACTCAGACTCATGTTTATCGAGTCAGTGATGCCATCCAGCCATCTCATTCTGTCATCTCCTTCTCCTCCTGCCCACAATCCCTCCCAGCATCAGAGACTTTTCCAATGAGTCAACTCTTCTCATGAGGTGGCCAAAATACTGGAGTTTCAGCTTTAGCATCATTCCCTCCAAAGAAATCACATGGTTGATCTCCTTCAGAATGGACTGGTTGTATCTCCTTGCAGTCCAAGGGACTCTCAAGAGTCTTCTCCAACACCACAGTTCAAAAGCATTGATTCTTTGGTGCTCAGCCTTCTTCACAGTCCAACTCTCGCATCCATACATGACCACTGGAAAAACCATAACCTTGACTAGACGGACATTTGTTGGCGAAGTAATGTCTCTGCTTTTCAATATGCTATCTAGGTTGGTCATAACTTTTCTTCCAAGAAGTAAGTGTCTTTTAATTTCATGGCTGCAATCACCATCTGTAGTGATTTTGGAGCCCCCCAAAATAAAATCTGACACTGTTTCCACTGTTTCCCCATCTATTTCCCATGAAGTGATGGGACCAGACTCCATGATCTTCATTTTCTGAATGTTGAGCTTTAAGCCAACTTTTTTACTCTCCTCTTTCACTTTTATCAAGAGGCTTTTTAGTTCTTCTTCACTTTCTGCCATAAGGGTGGTGTCATCTGCGTATCTTATTCCACTGCTTATCTGAAGAGAACAGACATGGAAACATGAATGTGCATGTGACTTAAGTTCATTTAGAGTGGACTTTATAAATGAGATATCAGTGACAGAAAGGAGCAGAGGCTGTAATCCATTAGGCCTCTGAAAATGTCTTGCAAAACTAGAAAGTAGCTTCACTTNGGTGGTGTCATCTGCGTATCTTATTCCACTGCTTATCTGAAGAGAACAGACATGGAAACATGAATGTGCATGTGACTTAAGTTCATTTAGAGTGGACTTTATAAATGAGATATCAGTGACAGAAAGGAGCAGAGGCTGTAATCCATTAGGCCTCTGAAAATGTCTTGCAAAACTAGAAAGTAGCTTCACTTATGGAGAAGGCAATGGCACCCCACTCCAGTATTCTTGCCTGGAAAATCCCATGGACAGAGGAGCCTGGTAGGCTGCAGTCCATGGGGTCATGAAGAGTCGGACACGACTGAGCGACTTCACTTTCACTTTTCACTTTCATGCATTGGAGAAGGAAATGGCAACCCATTCCAATGTTCTTGCCGGGAGAATCCCAGGGACAGGGAGCCTGGTAGGCTGCCATCTATGGGGTCACATAGAGTCGGACACGACTGAAACAACTTAGCAGCAGCAGCAGCCTCATTTATTACTTAGGTGAAACCGTTTAGGAACATACCTCCTTATATTTTCTTCCCCTCCTTTCCTGCCTTGTTTTGTGTTTTCTTTGAGTCTACATACTGGGATTACACTATCCAATCAAATACTGCAAAGTGTACATTGTTTTCTAGGAGAACACAGAGCTAAGACAGTGACACAAGTAAGCATTTTTATTAAATGACTGTGTATTATATTTTAATGTCTATTTTAGTCATAAGGGCTTCCCAGGTGGCTCTAGTGGTAATGAGCCTGCCTGCAAATACAGGAGACCTAAGAGATGCAGGTTCAATCCTTGGGTTGAGCAGATCCCCTGGAAAAGGGCATGGCAACCTGCTCCAGTATTCTTGCCTGGAGAATCCCATGCACAGAGGAGCCTGGCAGGCTGGTCCATAGGGTCTCAAAGAATCGAATATGACTGAAGTGACTCAGCAGCAGCAGCAGCAGATATTCATAGATGATGGGGAAGGAAAAAAAAAAAATCTCTCAGTAGATGCCAAAAACAAATTTGGTCAAATTTGATATATATTTTTGAATAATAAAATTATATAATTTAAAATCTTATCAAGGGTTTTATTTCCATAAATGAATAAAATTGTTTATTTCTAAATCAACTGCCAGCACAATTTCAAAATCATCCACACTATATCGCTCTAATTAAAATTAGAGCCAACACTGCAATTCCTGCACATATAACCATGTAACATTATGTAAGTTCTAGCTGATTAAATCATTAGGGAAAAACAAATGAGTTATACTGGATAGACCATATAATTAAATGCTTTTTGCCAAAAAGCACTAAATTTATAATATCATTTTATTTAGCAATTCTGTGTTTAACTCATATTTTGAATATAAATAGACTTGTTGCCAAATAATACATGGGCTGGTAGATTTTATGCTTCTGAAAGGCAAAGACTGTGATGTTTTGTTCATGGATGCATAACTAATACCTTAATCCAGCCCTTGGACCACTGTTCAAATGATGACTCTGCAGTACAGGCAAGACAGTCTTCTAAGCATTTTACAGAATCACTATGCTCAGTTCTCATAACAATCTTAATGGTAGATGTTATTATAAATGGGGAAACTGAGGCTCATAATGATTATGTGACTTGTCTTAGATCAGAGAGACTGTAAGTGATGAGACAAGGATTTGAATCCAGATATTCTGATTCAAGAACTTCTATCAAGAAATTGTTTCTAATGTTTCTTTTAGGTAGAAATTGAATAGGTTTTTTCTACACCCAATTATTTTTGACTATTGCATATGGATGATAAAAGATATATAAATAATTGAATGACTATTACTGATTTATATAAATAAATGAAAACTAGAAAACAAATACAGCATGTGCCAATAGACAATCTTATAAAAAAAAACTGGTGCATCCATGTAAAAGAATCTATGAAATCATTTAAGAAGAATGATAAATACGAATGTATATGAGTAAGGCAATATATGGTTTTATGTGAAAAGCAGATATCAAGAGTGATGTAGAATAATGGTACTTCAAAGATGTTCATGTCCTAATCTTTTGAACCTATGCATGTGTTATGTTACATGACAATGTGAAATTAAGGTTGCAGATAGAATTAAGATTGCTATTCATCTGACCTTGAGGAGATTGTCCTTGATTATCTAGCTGTACTCAAACTATTCACAAAGGCTCTTATAAATGCAAGAGCTTGACAGGAGTGTCAGTGTCTGAATCAGAGAAACACCTGGGGATGATACATAGCTAACTTTGAAGATAAAAGGGAGTCACAAACCAAGGAATACCAGAAGTATATAGAAGCTGGCAAAGGTAAGAATGCTAATTTTTACCAAAAGACTTTCAAAAGAATGCAGTCTCAATATACAACCTTGTCTTACTCCTTTCCCAATCTGGAACCAGTCTGTTGTTTCATGAGTTCTAACTGTTGCTTCTTTACCTGCATACAGGTTTCTCAGGAGACAGGTAAGATGGTCTGGTATTTTCATCTCTTTAAGAATTTTCCAGTTTCTTTTGATCCACACAAAGGCTTAAGCCTAGTTGGAAGCAGTCGTTAAACTGTTCACTGTTTTCCCCCAAATTCTGACTTTTCTCATTCCTATTCTTCATTGCTCATGCTGTTCTTCAAATCACAATGTCCTTACCATGTTTTAGTGGAAGGAGTTTTGAAATTCTATTTATTTTTTAACAGCTTTATTGAAAAAAGAAATTTTCCATCTTTGTTGCTATTCTTCAAACATTATTGTGCCCAAATTAATATTATACTATACCTACATGCATTTTTTTAATGGTGAATATTATTTTAAAAAATTGCATTCAAAGCTGAAATGACCTAATAGGTTAGTTTGTAATTTTTGTTTTTTCAAGACAGTCTTTTTGTTAAGTGTATTTCTTTTGCTAATGTATCTCTTTTGTTGTCTGAATTCCTAGATAGTCTGGAATATTAGCACGCTAGAATTGGTTATCAGTATTGGCTATCAAAAGCACAATGGCGCTTCCTGGGTGGTGCTAGTGTTAAAGAACCCACCTACCAATCCAGGAGACATGAGAGACATGGTGTCGTTTCTAGGTCAGGAAGATCCCCTTGAGGAAGGCATGGCAACCCACTCCAGTATTCTTGCTTGGAGAATCCCATGGTCAGAAGAGTCCGGTGGTCTACAGTCCGGTCATATACAGTCCATAGGGTCACAAAGGGTCAGACGTGACTGAAGTGACTCAGCAGGCACGCACACACTGCACATGACATTTAGAATGTTTTGAGAGGTAGTTTTGAAAAGTTTAGCTTTGCATAATATTAGGCCACATCATTGTACACTGATTCCTGAACTGTCCTGGGGAACATCCAAATATGATTTAGTCTCTAGATCTTGGAGTTTGAAATCCTTCCAATACAGAGAAAACTGGTGGACCAGGACTCTATTTGGGGCTTTCTGGGTGGCTAGTGGTAAAGAACCCACCTGTCAATGCAAGAGATGTGGGTTCAGTCTTTGAGTCAGGAAGATTCCCTGGAGAAGGGCATGGCAACCCACTTCAGTATTCTTGCCTGGAGAATCCCATGGACAGAGAAGCCCAGTGTGCTACAATCCACAGGGTTGCAAAGAGTTGGACATGAGTGAAGCAACTTAGCATGCACACACAGGGCTATATTTGTTGAGATTTCACAGTGGCACAGAAGTCACTTCAAAATGACTCATCAAAAGCTAAGTTTGGCAAGATTAAGAAGATTTTAAAGAACTTTGATAGCTTCAATTAACCAAACCACAGGGATTCAAAATAAAGCAATTAACAGACTTAAATAACACAGGGTGGAGGAATTCAGTCATTATTTTGGCTTTCATAATATAATTTTTTATCACTGGTTGAATGAAATGCTGCTTTATGAAATTACATCTAAAAAGAGCCCATAGAATGTAACACTTTAAGGTTTCCTAACAATTGCTTCTTTGATCTTGACACCTCTAATTGTTGTCAAAACAGGTTTATTTTCTAAATGTACATTTTCACCTAACTATAGGTCCAAAAAAGTACTCCTGATATGACAACAGGAGCAATTTAGGATATGACTCTGGGGTAAAACTTAGATATGTTTTAGTAAAAGTAAACTTGAATTAGAGATTGTGAGTAGGGGAAGGAGGGATGAGGAAGATGATCTAGATAATCTAGAGTCAAATATAGCATATATTATGTTACCGTTGTGTAGTTGCTAAGTCACGTTCCACTCTTTTGCAACCCCATTGCCTTGTTGGCTAAAAAAAGGCACAATGTGAGACTTGTGATTTAAGTTTTATTTGGGGCAATATGAGGACTACAGCCAGAGAGACAGCACTCAAATAGCTCTGAGAAACTGTTCCAAAGAGGTAGGGGAGAAGGACTGTATATGAACGTTTTTGTTAAAGGGGGAATACATGCAATTAAGCACTTTTTTTTTTTTTTTTTT
>SJYX01002926.1:252185-293724 GCA_006410675.1 Oreotragus oreotragus | reverse complement strand
AGAGGAAATACGGCTATCTCTTGGCAAAACAGGAAAAGTTGATCTGAATGTCCCTTCTGTTGCCACCAGCAGTATTGGCTCTCCTTCCTCTGTAACTTCCATGCCTGTTTATGTGCTGAAATGAATGTGGTCTCCAAACACTATCAATAACTAAAGTGTAGAGCCTATCTGGGCTCATAGAAGTTCGGAGGGAACAGGGGAAATGCTTTTGTTTGGCTAAGCTCAGGTCATATGCCAGATATGGATAAGAGAAGGATTTCCAATGGGGAAAGACCATAGCAGGCAAGTGCAGGTGTGAGGAATTGCAACCTAACCCAGACTATTTCCATTTAAGAGAAAGAATTCCATGGGAAAATCAAGGGGATAAATTCTTGGCATCAAAAAACATCACATTGACATCAACTACCAGCAAGTAAGTAGTCCACATAATTTCAGCTAAAAAGAAAAAATCTGAAAATAGTAGAAGAAAATAAGAGGAGAACATTGAGACTCCTTCTCAAAGATCCAAGAAGATGTGTGAAATACAGAGATGATAAATTCTGCTCAGATTCAGATGTAAGGTTTAATATGGACTCTGCCAGTCTTTTGACATCAGAAGAATCATTTATAGATTAGAATCCCACTTAAGCTTTTTTTTTTTTTGGTGACTATCATCATCTATGACTAGCAAAGATGGAACACTGTCTTCCCCAAATAAACCTATGCCAGAAGTTAGAGGTCAAAAGTTAGATTAACAGAAAAAATGTATTCAGTTATTAGAATGCAGTGCAACTGGATATTGTAGCCGTACGCTTAATACATTGAAAAGAATCAGATTATGAATTCTTACTGTCACATGCTGCTCTGTAGAAACTTCCATATCATTTCCTGACTCACTTTTCATTGAAATTTAACTCAGCAGTACTCATCTCTGTGTATATGGGTCTCTCTAAAGTGAGAAAAATCCAGGGGAAGCTGAGGAGGAGAAATGAAGAAAGCAGGGCTCTTGTCTGCAGGTAAGGTGCACTCCTCTGGTCTAGGAGATTGTTTTGTACAGGGTAAGTCCTGGTGCAATCATAAGAAGAGAGTTTAAAATGTGAACATCTGGCTGGGGAGTCCCCACAGGTTAAAGAGCCCGTGCTCATCCCAAGTGGGTCATCACTGAGGTTATGAGAAATGTTTATCCTCTTGCACTGTACAGCTTGCATTGCAAACAGGCTCCAGGTGCTCCAGGCCTCCTCTGCTGTACAATTAGTAGCTAACCCTGCATGGAGTACAATCGCCTGGCCCCTGAGTGATTTGGCTTTTTCTACTGGAGAGGCCAAGAGCAAGTTGGCACATCCCCCACCACTCCAGTCCCAGCTGGCTTCTCTTTCCACAGGACTCCATCTCCACCTCATCAGTGCACATCCAGCCTGCCTGGGTTCAGGGAATCTTGGAGGGAACAGAAGGGAACATTTTAGCTTGATTGCCTTCAAGGACAATTCACCACACTGATTGTTCATCTATAAAGGGGAGTGACAGTGGGTCTTGAGATTTTATTTTACTTGCAGAGGAATTTATACCAATACAGTCAATTGTTCAAAATAAAGCTGCAAAGGAGAGGTCATTTATTTCACATTTTTAATGGCAAAATTTTAACAAGAAAAACTTTTTATATGAAAAGAATGAACCAAATCCTTGAACTCAGGATGACTTCAGCCATTTATCTACATGATATTTTAAAAAGCATAAATCAGATAATGTCATTCTCTGGCTTAACATCCCCAGTGGATACTCTTGTGCCTAGAATAATCCAAATACTTTACACATCACATTCATTACTGCCTCAGGACCATTACTCTGAATCTTCCCTCTTAGTTTATTCTGTCCACAACCCACTGTATATAGAACTTCTCTGACCAGGGATTGAACCTGTGGCCCTGCAGAGGAAGCCCAGAGTTTTACCCACTGGGCCACCAGGAAAATTCTTCCTTCTGCTTTAGATGTTTTCATCCCCCTCTCCCAACACCCCCAACCTGGTTGGCTCATTCCTACTATTCAATTCTGAACCCAAGTGCAACCTCCTGAGAGAGATCTTTTCTGATTATTTTAATGGGCATATCCCAACCCTAGGTATTTGCCACCTTGTTTTGTTTTTATTTTAGCTTATTTCTTGTGTTTCCCACCAGAATAGAAACTGTATGAGGCAGGGACCTTGATTACCATATTCGCCATGGTAGCCCCACCTCTTGGAATAGTGCCTGCTACAATGTTAGGCACAAACTCAGATGATTTGTTGAAATATAGCAACTCACACACTTTCAACAATTTGAAATATACATATGTAATATAAAGACAAATTTTTATATTTATATATAAATCATATATAATAATTACTACAATATGTAGTGAGGGAACCTTTCTACCGACGATAAAGTATAAAATAAAGTAAAGTGAAGTCGCTCAGTTGTGTCCGACTCTTTGCAACCCCATGGACTGTAGCCTGCCAGGTTCCTCTGTCCATGGGGTTTTCCAGGCAAGAATACTGGAGTGGGTTGCCATTTCCTTCTCCTCTACATACGATAATTGTATAAATTAATACCATTAGTTGACAATACCCAGTAAAGCATACTAGGGCAGCCTAGTGTGCTTAAGATTCATCTTAAATTGCTATTCTGGTGGCTTCGTGGCTGTGGAAGCATAACCAGTCTCTGACTACGTCTTTACTTGCCTTCTCTCCTGTGTTCCTGTGTTTCATCTCAAATCTCCCTCTGCTGTGTCTTGTAAGGACTCTGTCATTGGATTTCAGGCTCACTATAAATCTAGGATAATTCCATCTCAAGATACTTAATATCTGTGAAGAGCCTTTTTCCAAAATAAGGTCACATTTACGTGTTCTGGAGGTCAGAACTTGGACATGTATTTCAGGGGAAGGTGCAGGCACTATTCAATTCACTCCCCCTGTACTCAAGATAGCCTCATTTCACTTATCTTCCTAGTCACATGCAAGGAGCTGGAAATTGACAGCCCCCGTGTCCACCCCATTGAGTTTAATGCCTGGGCATCAGGAGAGAAAGAAAACCAGAGGACAGCACACCTCTGGGTGTGAGCACATTCCAGTCCAAGAGATCAAGACAGACTGGCCCTTCTGGTGGTGAGAGTGCCCTCTGTAGAGAAAGGTGACCCACCAGAAGCAGACTTCTCACCATTCATATTCATGACTCCTCATCCTTAGAGACTATTCAGAAAGATACAGGAGGGAGCCTGGATCACCATTCCAAACCATGGCTGTGGAAGCATAACCAGTCTCTGACTACGTCTTTACTTGCCTTCTCTCCTGTGTTCCTGTGTTTCATCTCAAATCTCCCTCTGCTGTGTCTTGTAAGGACTCTGTCATTGGATTTCAGGCTCACTATAAATCTAGGATAATTCCATCTCAAGATACTTAATATCTGTGAAGAGCCTTTTTCCAAAATAAGGTCACATTTACGTGTTCTGGAGGTCAGAACTTGGACATGTATTTCAGGGGAAGGTGCAGGCACTATTCAGTTCACTCCCCCTGTACTCAAGATAGCCTCATTTCACTTATCTTCCTAGTCACATGCAAGGAGCTGGAAATTGACAGCCCCCGTGTCCACCCCATTGAGTTTAATGCCTGGGCATCAGGAGAGAAAGAAAACCAGAGGACAGCACACCTCTGGGTGTGAGCACATTCCAGTCCAAGAGATCAAGACAGACTGGCCCTTCTGGTGGTGAGAGTGCCCTCTGTAGAGAAAGGTGACCCACCAGAAGCAGACTTCTCACCATTCATATTCATGACTCCTCATCCTTAGAGACTATTCAGAAAGATACAGGAGGGAGCCTGGATCACCATTCCAAACCATTCCTGAGCTCCTGGGAATGAAAAAAAGAAGTCTTCCGCTTATAGAAATTCATAAAAAGAAAATATGGGATCCTGTAGTCACATCTCCTTTTTCTGGCCTTTAAAAGAAGCATTAACATGAACAGCTAACAGTGTAAGTCAGTCTAGAATGTTATAAAATACAGCTTCTGGAGGTTAAAATGAATATACTTGGGTATATTCATTTAGTCGTTTATTCAATAATGTCTCTAAGTGACACCTAGGTTCTATAAATGCAATGGTGATTGAGGCATTTTTGGTCCCTGGCCAAATAGGACATATAGTGTGGTTAGTGGGATAAGGTACTGTATTATATAATTGTATCTTACATTATCTGAGTGTTGAGATACAAGAACATATACTAGGGGGTTTGCAACATAATTTTAAAGGGATTAGGGGAAGCAGTGGCATCAAGACTTAGAATAAGACTTAGAACTAAAGACTTCACCAAAATGTCTGGGTGAAGAGAAGCAGGTTGGGGCAGGTGACAGATGAGGAAGAATCTGGAATTGCAGCAGCTGATGAGATAAACAAGAGTTAGGACAAACATGCTAAGGTATTCGGACTCGTCCCACAAGCTAGTGACATAATTGGATTGCATGTTGAAAGGTTCACTCTGAATATAGCATGAAGAACTGACTAGAGTAGCATATACCAGGGGTGCAGAGGCCAACTTAGAGTTTCTTGAGATAAACCATGGTGTTTATTGGCATACTAGATACCAAAATAAATAAAAATCACCTGTGGCCTGCCCTATTTAGCCATCCCCATCTCTAACTCCCCAGTCTGTGGGTTACAGTGGCCAGTCCAGGGAAGAAGGAAGTTAAGAAACACTGCTGCAATTCACTGAGTTGCATCTTTTAGCTTCAAATTGGAGTCAAACTAAGAGATTATTGGCCTTTGTAAGGAAAAATTGGCTTCACACATAGCTAGATGTGGAGACTCCATATCGTCAGGACTCTGTCCCCATTCTCTCTCCCTTTCCTAATCCTCTTCTGTTTTATGTCAGCACCACCTTCGGCTGGGTCTCCTCCAGAGTGGTATTCCCCTGTATTGACTCAAGGCACGTCTGCCTCATCCCATGATCAGTAGGAAGAGTACGTTGTTTCTTGAAACAATTGTGACACAAGTCTTCTCATTGGTAAAAATTAGATCCTTCCAACTCTGAACCAACAAATATGGCAACAAAACAGAACACATTCGTTAGGTTGAAGTGAGGTGCTCATCCCTAAAGTGGAGCAGAGATCCATCTTATGTAACATACATAGAGTGAGAGACTGGTCATTTTCAAAAGTAAATTCTAAGTGTCATTATTAGAAGTAAAGAATGTTGATTCTGGACTAACAATGCTAAAAGCTGTCTACCATACATCCTTATTCTTCCAACCCACCAAACACAGACTTACATTATCGATATGCAGTTTTCCATTAATAATTTCAGGTTGTGGACAAGAATCCTGGCCTTGGGAAAGAAAGGTTAGAAAAGCTTGGACTTTTTTTCTGAGCAAACCTGACTTCTTAGCCCAACCAGGCTGTGGCATTATCTCTGTGTGGCAGCCAGGTGGACTGCATTTTAGGGACAAGAAGAGTGCCAGCTGGTTATTTCATGCCCTAAATTCCAATTTAGGTTTTAATGAAAAGGATTAGCATCTTGACTAAAGTCATCTTGTACTCTGGAAGTGAAACCCAGGGAACAATTAATAATACAAAACCCAGGACTTTGTCTTTCTCATTGGAGAACTCTCACATTTCATATAGAGCAAAATTTCATTCAAATCTCATTCTCAGAAAGTGCAACTCTGTCAATGAAAGTATCTGTGGGGGATACAAAACTTATCTTGGCTGAATCAATTTCCAAGAGTCTAGGAGTAAGGACTCTGGCCAGACAGAGATGTAAGGAGGCCATTTTGGCTATAGAAACCCCCTGGAAATCCAAAAGTAGCAGTGAATACAGCAGAATTCTTGGTAGCTAACACCATTGAATAGCATCAGATACCGATCTGTCTTATCTCCACTTACTCCTCTTTGGCCAAAGAGTCAAGAGGTTACAGTGAAAATAATGACTTTTCTTTAGGATATGCTAATATTAAAATTTTGGACAACGGACCAGAACTTGGCATTGGTTTTTGTTTGTTTGCAATAGATATGTGTCTTTTCTGTCTGCTTAAAGTTTATTTCCCTTTACTGTAATAAAACCCCCATCTCAGTGATTCCGGTGACATTCCAGGGGAGACTATGTAGCCCTGGCCTGGGAAAATACTTTGGCCACCAGTGATTGGGTCATTGATGAGCATGTGACCTAACTAAGGTCAGTGAGAGGCAGACCAAGGAAGAAATTCAGCTTGGGCACCCTTTAGCAATAAGCGATTTTACCCATTTCTATATAGGCTCAGCAGCATTAGGGAATTCTGAAGACAATAGTTTTATTTCCTTTATCTACTGCTGCCTAGAAAATCATCTCTCAAAATTTATTCGGTTAAAAATGCAATTATTTTATTTGCTCATGATTCTATGAGCTCTGGCAGGTACAGCGGAGGTGGTTTATCACTGCCTCTCAAGGCCTGGAGCTGTCAATGGGAGGGCTCAAGTGGTGAGGTATGGTTGAACAGAGGTCATGTGTTTGGAATTCTGGTTCTAGTTCTTTCTCAGATTTCTCAATGCATTCTCCGGCCTCTGTACATGACTAACTTGGGCTCTCTCATGGCATGGTAGATTCAAGGTAATACAATTTCTTTCCTGACAACTGGATTCTAAAAACAGAATATCCAATAGAACAAGATATCGAATATCCAGCATTGGTACAAGCACTTACTAATCCATGACCTGAATCTTTTTTTGGCTAGAGTCACATGGTCAAGGCCAGAATCAATATGGAAGGGGTTAAAACAAGAGCATAAATACTGAGTAATGACATTTAGCTGTGAGGAAGGAACGCTCATGCACCAAGTCTGCTATAGGTTTGGATGATGAATTCCTCACAAAGATAATGAACCTCTCTTAAGCTGCTTCTCAGAGGCTGTAGTTAAGTGGTAATTACTCAATCAGGAAAGAAAAAATATACTGGCTATATTCCTATAGTTCAAAGACTGCCTTGTACAAGGAAAGCTTTACCTTGGACACTCTGAGAAATAACATGATATCTCACGTGCATGATGCTAAGTCACTTCAGGCATGTCCAACTCTTTGCAATCTTATGGACTGTAGCCTGCCAGCCTCCTCTGTCCATGACATTCTCTAGGCAGGAATTCTGGAGTGGGTTGCCATGCCCTCCTCCAGGGGATCTCCCCAACCTAGGGATCGATCCCACATCTCTCGTGTCTCCTACATCAGTAGGTGGATTCTTTACCACTAGTACCACTTGGGAAGCCTGCAGGATATCATGAGGACTTCTAATTGCCTACTTGAGCTTGGTGCCCTACAATTTTGGTGTAAATGGAAATGAAACTTCCTTTTCTAGTTAAAATGTGATGAGGTCTGAACCTAGGACTTGCAGAGAATAGCAACAATAGCAATGATAAATATGTGGTATTTTAAAGCCCAGACAATTTCTTTAGCTTTCACCCAGTTCCTCCACATAACATCTGAGTCACATACAGCCAGCATTTTCTATAATATTTTAGAGCAAACTAATCAAAGAAGTATAAACTCCTTCATGAGGAAGAGTAAAAACTAACCTGTGATTTTAAGAATTATAATAAAAACTTTTATCACAGGGAGTCAGCTATACTACAACTGATCAAAGAAAATATTTTCTATCTTTTCCTCATTAGTCTAATGTTGGTTCTATTAGCCAGTGTTCTCCAGAGAAACACAATCAATAGAATATATACAGGTATATAAAAGAGATTTATTGTAAGAGGTTGGCTTGTACAATTACGAAGTCTGAGAAACCCCATGATCTGACATCTGCAAGCTGGGAGTCCAGGAAAGCCAGTGATGCTGGTGGTTAAGGCAAGAGAAGATAGATATTCCAGCTCAATAAGAGAACAGATCTGCCCTTCCTCTAAATTTTTGTTCTACTCAACACCCTAAATGGTTCAGATAATGTCTGGCGGCCCTGGTGAGAATGATTTGCTTACTTAGTGTATGGATCAAATGTGTCTCCTCCAGAAACACACACAGATACAGACACACTCAGACATACCCCAAAACACTCACAGACACACTCAGAAACAATGTGATACTACCTACCTGGGTATTCCTTAGTCCAAACCAATTGATGCATAAACTTAACCATGTTATTGGCTGCTGCTGCTAACTCATTTCAGTAGTATCCGACTCTGCGCGACCCCACAGATGGCAGCCCACCAGGCTCGGCCATCCCTGGGATTCTCCAGACAAGAATACTGGAGTGGGTTGCCATTTCCTTCTCATCGGCGAGGGCTACACAATCTGCTTTTCTAAGAGGAAATGCTTCTAAATGGATTTGATTTAAATCCTTTGCCCTTAACTCCTCTCAGGAACAAAAGGAAACTCAAAATGGACCTCCTTTACCAGTTACTGGTGACAATGGCAGATCTCTTTGAGAAGAAACCAAAATGATAATTAACAGCTCACGTGGGAGGGTAAGCTGAACCCCATGTGATGATATTACTATATGTTTCAAATACATCCCTCAAAAAAAAAGTAGTCTGCTTGATATGAGAAGTTCCCAGTAGGGGAAATATCATGAAGAAAGTGTGTCATCACATGTGAGATGAGAAGACTGACATTTCCTATAGAAAATAGAGTCCTTCTTATTCTAGTTTTGCTTTTCTTATTCCTTTCTTCTGGCAAACTCTCTTTCATTAATACATTTCAGCCAGGACGTTAACCATTTAATTTGTACAAACTCAGTTGGACCACAGCAAAGGAGTATAAGACTGATATAATGAAAGAGAATATCACACCTGAAACTAACACAACAGGTACGTCAACTACAGTGCAATAATTTTTTTTAAACGAATATCAAAACGTCTCCTCTAACATCTATCCTCTTTAGCATTAAAAGTCTTTGACTTTGGTTAGTTAACCATCATATTTGTATAGCATGTCAAGTATACTAGGTACTCCTCTAGGTGATCTTCTAAGTATTCTAGGATTACAGGAGTGAAGAAAACAAAACCCTTGCTTAAGGACTTGCATTTATGTGTGCAGGAGGGGCAAGGAGTGAGGGGAAAGACAGTATATACACACAAAAATACTTAGAATTCATGAACTGATTAGTGCTCTGAAGAGAATAAAATGGAGATAGGATAGCAAGGGACTAAGGGAAGGAAGATAACACGGGCTGAATGAGAACAAGGGCTTGGGTAAAGGAAGATGAGGTTGTTTTAGCTAAGATACTGAGACTCATCTGAGACCAGAGGTTGGTAAATAGCTAGTGGGAGGTCACAAATGGGCAGTCTAGGATGATCACGTAAGTCTTCTGACTCCAAGAGCTTTATAGTGACTGTGTAATTTATTGCTGCTATGACTTTGCCAAATTAACATTTGTTCAGTGGAACACAGGACGCCAGATGATGAGCCGTGGTTCAACCACTGACCACAAGAACAACTGAAATAAACAAGTTTATCACTCACAGGTCCTGGAGGAAGTACATAGCATACCTTGAAGAGCCACGCAGGGGGTCAAGGCAGGCAGAGAGGGAGGCGGGACCTGGAGTACATGTCCATAGGTGGAGTGCTTGGGGTTCCCAGGCTAGGACCAAAAGAGCAGGTTTTGATCAGCCCCACAGGGGCCTTAACTAAGTGGAACATAGGCCTATAGGTACTGGGAGGCAGCAGAGATCATTGCTCACAAGAGCTACTGGGGAACTCGTATCAGGAATTCACTTTTGCTTGTGACCCCATGGCTGCTATTTAGGACGTGTGTTTGCATGAGGGGCTACTGTTAATTTAAGGCCCCTGCAGGCTGCTTGACCAAATAAAATCGCAACTGAGGCATCAATACCATCGAAGAGCTTAGAGAAACTGTCAACACTTGTCCAAACAAGGACGCTTCTGAGAGCAACAAGGGGACACGCGTGAATGAAAACGGTGATAATAGTTTAAGTATGGTATTTATCTCTGAAGGAATTTTGGTCCTTTCACATATATTATTCAGCCTATTCTCCTAAGGAAGAGAGAGCTTCTCACAAATAAGAGACCTGTTGCAAATAAAAGACAAAATATTTCACAGAGATTTCAAGAAATATCCTTACATTTTACAAAACAAATATAAAAACTTGAGAGCCCCTAGTTAAATGAAATACAAAGGATCTCAAAGGGAATACATATGAATATCAAATCAGGAAATATTTACTATGCACATAATAAACTCTAGGACCAATGCTAGGTTCTGGGAAACAAAGATAAATATGAGACTATTGCCTGGAGAAACCCTATTCAGCCAGCTAAAGAATACTGTCTGCAACTTAAGAATACTTAATATGTGTCAAAAATAAAGACCACGAATGGTTTCTGCCTTCTGTTTTCTCCTCAGTTCAGTTCAGTTGCTCACTAATATCTGATTCTTTGCCACCCTGTGGACTGCAGCACGCCAGGCCTCCCTGTCCATCACCAGCTCCTGGAGTTTACCCAAACTCACGTCCATTGAGTTGGTGATTCCATCCAACCATCTCATCCTCTGTCATCCCCTTCTCCTCCTGCCTTCAATCTTTCCCAGCATCATGGTCTTTTCAAATGAGTCAGCTCTTCACATCAGGTGGCCGAAGTATTGGATTTTCAGCTTCAACATCAGTCCTTCCAATGAACATTCAGGATGGTCTCCTTAGGATGGACTGGTTGGATGCTTTCTCTTACGTTTGTATAATCCCTAAATGGGAAGACTTTGACAACCATTGGGTGTATACTCCTAATTGGCTGCTTGTACTACTGTTCCCACCGTGTCTATGAAAAAGTGAAAATCACTCAATCACGTCTGATTCTTTGAAACCCCATGGACCGTAGCCAGCCAGGTTCCTCTGTCCATGGGAATTCTCCAGGCAAGAACACTGGAAATTCTCCATTCCCTTCTCCAGAGTATCTTCCCAACCCAGGAGTCAAACCCAGGTCTCCTGCACTGAAGGTGGATTCTATACCTCTGAGCCACAGGGAAGACCTAAGTATTCCTCCAAAAAGAATATTATGATTGCTATGACTTCCATCTTCACAGTAATGTTTGGAAGACAAAAGAGAAAAAGATATGAACACTGTTACAAGAAAACTTCCTAAGGGCAAACCTTGAAGATGACAACTTCTCTGGGTATCTCCAGTTTAATTTGTTTTCTTTCCTGTCATGAAATTCTCCATGAAATCAGCATCTACTTCTATATTCCCTATTCTCTATGAAACTCAAGCCTTGGGGACAAATCTGATGTATATCAAGTTGAATCAACTAGTTTCTCATCCCTGAGTATTCGTGGCTCAAAACTTATTACTAATTACTAAATAAAAGCTTTGTTCTCTGTTGGAGAAATTTCAGAAATCCTGGAGAGACAATGGAAGAGGAGTCCTGAGAGGTAAGGTGCCCGTTCAGATGAAGTGAAAGCCTAGCAGAAGGGAACACTGAATCCAAGATATTCCAGGAAAAGAAGGGCTTTCTAATATCTGAAGGCCCTGAGAGATGGCCATGCCTTTCAGGAGGGGGGTCTGGGAGTGGTGGTGGAGAGAAGGTGAAAGAAAACCAAGGCTGACATTGTGAATAGTCCCACTTTCTCCTCTTTGTGACCACTGTTAATAGACCAATGGATTCCAAACGTTTTCAAAGTCACTCAGCAAGCTGGCTTGGCTAATCAATCAGAATCTATAAAAAGCTGGTATTTATTTTCTAAGAAAGCCATAGGAACTCAAACTTAGGAAATGCTTTCCCCTGCTCATTCCTTACTGACAGGAGATAGTGAACCAGGACCTCCAAGGCAGCGGGGGAGCAACCTGTCATAGCTTGTAAACCCAGACGCTTCTGGTTCGAAAGGGATGTGTGTCACTAGCCTGGCTTGATCGCCTGGCACGTTATGTAACTAAGTTTCTTCTCACGTAAAGTTGGGGAAAGAGTAGAAATTTAACCAGAGGACGGTTGTACAGGTTTTTGTTAAGCCAAGGGCAACAGAGAACATGCACTAAGAAGTCAATACACATTTGTCAATTGGCTTGAAATGAAAGAGAGTCACAGTGGGAGGACTGGTGAGTTGTAACCTGCCCAGTCTTCCACTCCTGTGAAGTAACAGCCAGCCTAGAGGGAGAGGATGGTCCAATAAACATCCTGATGATTGCACCCCTTCCTTGCAAATCACTCCAATGAGACCTCCCAGGTGGAGGTAGATGAGAGGAACCCCACTGCCAGAAGAAGGGGGCCAATCTGAAGACCAGGGAAGGAGCTCAAAACACAGCCAAAGCAAGTGCCTCCGTGTCTTCATGGCGCCTCCGTTTACGCATTCACTCTTTCTTGCGTTCATTCACTAAAAGAGTGAGCATTTATTAAGTTTCCACTCTGAGCCAGGCATTGCTCTGGGCATGTGAACTTGAGACCCTGCTCCTGCCCACAAGTTTACAGGGCAGTAAGGGAAGACATAATTCCGTGAGTGATGTAAGTGTCTTGACAAGGACACTGGGCGAAATCAGAAAAGGAGCACCGAGCCAGAACATCTGGAGGGAGAATTAGGTAAACCCTGCGGAGGAGGCACTGTCCAACCTGAAACTGAATGACACGAGTTATGCCAGCAAAAGTGTCAGGAGTAAGGGAGTGGTGGTGCTGGGAGAGGCTTTCAGAAAGGGAAACCATATGCCCAGAGGCTCAAAGACCTTTGTAGACTGGCCCCTACAAGGTAAGCAATGTACTAGATACAGTGTGATAGGTTCAGATGAGCAAGGTGCTACTCTAGGAAGCAAACCATATAAAGTCTAACGAATACGGTGGCTTCAGCAGTGCAATAATGCAATGCTAGTCTGGTTGCGCCTCAGTGAGTCAACATTGCTTTACTCTGTCTAATCAGTTCAGTAATCTGAGCTTCTATAACTATTACTTGTGCATCCTCTTTACCCTCAACTACCTTATCTTGTAACAGTGACAACAGCAATCTGCACTGACCAGAGCACATTGAAAAGGCCCTGTGGGGAGAGCCGAACTTGTGTGTTCCCTGTTCAGTATCTAACACAGAGACATCCATTTCAGCAAACATTTGTTCACTCATTAATGGCTTTACCCAGGGCATGAGAGTGCCTGAGAATAGAGAGTAAATATCTGAATAGTACAGACACCAAAGAGGAAGGGCAAGCCATTGGTCATGATTCGAGGACATAAAGGTGAAGAGAGTTGCAACTGGCCCAGGAAATTGGCTTCTGAATGCCCAGTAATGCTTTCAGTGTGATGAGCCATGGGCTATCCCTTCCAAGAATTACTGAAACCCTTAGGGCCCTCTAGATTCCTCCTGACCTTGAGTAACCCTGGAGAAGAAACCTCAAGGAATACTGTGATCTTTCCCTGGCCCCTGGTAAATGGAGCACCTGACCTGGTTTCGTCTTTCTCATCTCACGGTTCAGGATGATTCAACTGGCCTGGAGCTCCGGCGGAATGCTGTCTGCCTGAACTCTGGTGTCCTGCCTCATGGCCTGGGGTCTAGCTGCCAAGTCCCCATGGCAGCCTGGATTCCTGGGCTTCTGGCATTTCCTTGTCATCGTCTGGTTGTGCAATAAAGTACAGCCTCTGCTCTCTCGGCAGTTTCCAGGGTCTGCTCCATTTCGCTTGCATGGACTCCACTGGATTTTGACAGGTCACCCTCTATATGAAACCACAGTTGAAAGCAGTCTCAAATGAGGCTCTGACAGACTCTCTCTGGAAGTGAGAGAGAAGCCGATAACAAATAAAAGTGAATCTTTGAACAGAGCATTTAGAGGTAATGGTCCTGGGTGTGACGTCCTGTCTCTGCCTTGTCACTCCCTTTGCTCTGCTTATGTTCCCTTCTTCCTAGTGAAGTTGCTCAGTCGTGTCTGACTCTTTGTGATCCCATTGACTGTAGCCCATCAGGCTCCTCTGTCCATGGAATTTTCCAGGCAAGAGTGCTGGAGTGGGTTGCCATTTCCTTCTCCAGAGGATCTTCCCCACTCGGGGCTCAAACCCAGGTCTTGTGCATTGCAGGCAGATACTTTACGCTCTGAGCCACCAGGGAAGCCTCTTCTTCCCAAGTAGATGCTAACTGATCAGTGAAAAGCCACATAACCAAAGACCTATTGGAGATCTTGAAGAATATGCAACTTGTTTTATGTGTTCTGATGATATGGCAAGTGGCTTCAGAGATACATTTTAGAACTGGTATCATCTTGGTTGACCCAAATTCTCCTTTAGAGTGTTGTAGAAATACTATGGGCTTTCAGCTTCAACAATGAGAAGTTAGAAAGTTTTACCTCTGCCTGTAATCAGAGTACCTAGCCCTTACTTGAGAATCAAAATGCCAGCCTTGCATTTCAGAACATTCTTCAACAGGCACCCCTGTCTGCCATTATTATTATGGTTCTAAACGTCACTCTCTCTTGCCATCCCAGAAGTTAACAAGGAAAAAAGAGCCTATTTGAGAGAATACAAAATATTTTAAGCAAGTCTAAATGCACACTGTGGAGATAAAGAATTTACTGTTACCAGAGCAAATCATAGATTAATTATCCTAGGCTAAAATTATTATTTGAAATACAAATATCCAAAATATAAATGATGATTCTCTTGTGGCAAAGTTGTGGGGAAGGTAGTTAAGTTTAGCATTAGTATTCTCCTTGGGGTTATTGTTTTTTATCACTAGGGATGCCTGAGTTGCTAAGCTCACCCAAGATTAGAAATGTTTCCAAACTGCCTCAGTGTGCACATAGGTCAGAATATGTCCCCGTGGGACCACTGGCTCTTAACTGCAGCTCTTAATCAGGTTCCTCTGGGGCACTACCATGCCACAGTTTCATGGACGCCATTATCAAGCCTGGCTTTTGCCCTGTGGCTGCAACGATGGACTTTTCACCTAGTACATGTTTTTACTCTCTGAACCAAGTGATGTGTGTTCTTTTTTCCCCCCTCAGGTGAGATTTTTTTGGGGGGAATGTGACATAGAGTTATGGATTTATTCCAATCATTTTGGTAAAATGTCCCTCCCTACCTTGGGATTCCCTGGTGGCTCAGATGGTAAAGAATCTGCCTGCAGTGCAGGAGACCCAGGTTCAATCCCTGGGTCCAGAAGATCCCCTGGAGAAGGAAATGGCAACTCACTCCAGTATTTTTGCCTGGAGAATTCCATGGACAGAGGNTGGGATTCCCTGGTGGCTCAGATGGTAAAGAATCTGCCTGCAGTGCAGGAGACCCAGGTTCAATCCCTGGGTCCAGAAGATCCCCTGGAGAAGGAAATGGCAACTCACTCCAGTATTTTTGCCTGGAGAATTCCATGGACAGAGGAACCTGGCAGGCTACAGTCCACGGGGTCACAAAAAGCTGGACATGGCTGAACGACTTCCACTTGGCTTCACTTTCCTGATTCCTTATAATATATGTCTTTCTTCTCATGGGGAAGTAATCACCAGATTCCCAGACTGGGGAGTCTCAAGGTAAACACTAGGATTGGTGCTTACAAATCAAGGCTGTTCAAATTCAAATCCTAGTAAGGAATGGGCAGAGGTAAGAGAACGCCATCCTCTGCTAACCTTCTCTTTTTAACAAATTCTTCCTTCTTGACAGAACTACAGCTGACTGAAAACATAGATCCCATGTCTTCATGGAACGTGAAGCTGCAATGTCCAGTTCTTCCTTAACATCATCTAGCAATAACATCTACCTTCTACATTTCAGGCACATTTTTAATGAAGCTTGGGAATCGGGGTGTCAGAGCAGCAAGAGGCTGGATGGTATTCAAACCCTGACAATTTCCTCATGAGGCAGAAGAGTGAAGAGGTAAGGCTGGGGGCTGGAGGCTGACATTTTCAAGGCTTTGGAGTCTCTCCTCTAGTCAACCCCTTGCCCATGCACCTATTTGGGAAAAAGAATCCAATTCTATATAAGTGGAAGCATGGAGTGTTGTATTGCTGGGAGCTGCATGTGGAGGCAGGGGAGAGGCCAAGGGAGGGGATGTCTTGGACTACTCCTGGTCCTAAAGCACTTAAGAATATCTGATAACAAGTGATCCCCTCCCATCCCACCTCCAACCAGAACCTGGGAAGAGGATCTGGCTCGATCATTGCTAGCAAAATGTATAATGCATGGAGATGAAACCAAAACTTACTTTAAGAAAAGTCCTCTTAAATCATAAAAGAAACTCTGGGGCTTCTCAAGTGAAAAGAACAAAGTAATAAACAAAAGTGACTCTGTCCAGAAAGCTTCTAGTTACAGTAGAGCCTCTCAAATAGACATGAATTGTTTGGTTAATGCTAAAAAGGCCTGTACTTCTTCCCAGGGGACAGAATGCAGGTGTCAGAACACAGGTGAACGTCAGAGTTGGAGAGCTGACGCANAAGCTTCTAGGTACAGTAGAGCCTCTCAAATAGACATGAATTGTTTGGTTAATGCTAAAAAGGCCTGTACTTCTTCCCAGGGGACAGAATGCAGGTGTCAGAACACAGGTGAACGTCAGAGTTGGAGAGCTGACGCAGCTGTTGAAAGTTTTGATATGCATTTACTCAAGCAAGGTCACCATGGTCCTTTACTCAATTACAAGGTCACCGCGGAACTAACTTAGGTATTTTTTCACTGTGTCACCAAAATTCTTCCTCTCTATTATATTATCCCTATTCAGAAAATATACAAACGTACCCTAATAGTATCTTCCTTTAGAATTAAAATCTTTGTCTGGTTATATCTTATTTTCTGTTCCCCTTCACAGGAAAACTTCCAGAAAGTTGTCTGTGTGCTGTCTCTTTATCCTCACTTACATTCTCCTTTTTGCTTTTCCTATTATTAATGGCTTACCAGTCCAACCTGGCTTTGGCACCATCATCACATTCCACTGAAACTGCTCTTGTCAAAGTCAGTGACCTCCATGTTATCAAACACACAAAGCACATTTTTCCATCTTCCTTCTTGTATAAAACACTCTCCTTTCTTGAATTCCAGAACAATACACTTCTGGGTATTTCCTCCCTCTGTTACTGGCCATTCCTTCTAACTTTTGTTGTTGCTGTTGTTTTTTCCTCTCTCTTTAACTTCATACAACCCCTTCTTCATAATACTCCTTCAGTATTCTTGCCTTGAGAATCCCATGAACAGTATGAAAAGGTAAAAAGATAGGACATTGAAAGATGAACTCCCCAGGTCGGTAGGTACCCAATAGGCTACTGGAGATCAGTGGAGAAATAACTCCAGAAAGAATGAAGAGATGGAGCCAAAACAAAAACAACACCCAGTTGTGGATGTGACTGGTGATGGAAGCAAAGTCTGATGCTGTAAAGAGCAATATTGCATAGGAACCTGGAATGTTAGGTCCCTGAATCAAGGCAAATTGGAAGTGGTCAAGCAGGAGATGGCAAGTAATTGAATTCCTACCTCTCTGCTAAATATTCCTTCATTTATGTTTTCAGCCCAAACCTCTTCCCTGAGCTCCAGATCTGTTCACCCATCTGCCTGCCTGACAGCTCCATAACCTTGTGGTCATTCGAGGATCCACATTCCAAGGCAGACTCCTGTTTCCTTCTGAATTTCCCTTCTCCGTGTCAGTAAGTAAGATCATCAGTTATTTAACATTAAAGTTATAAATGTAAGTGCAATCCCCTCCCTTATTCATCCTTGTCCCTCTCACCCTTCACACCCAACCCACCTGTGTTTCAGTGTTAGTCACTCAGGCATGTCTGACTCTATGCAACCCCAGGAACCATAGACCACCATCCATTGTCCCTTCATCCATGGAATACTTCAGGCAAGAGTACTGGAGTGGGTTGCCATTTCCTTCTCCATAGGCTTTTCCCAACTCAGGGATCGAACCTGGGTCTCCCATGCTGCAGGCAGGCTCTTTACACTCTGAGCCACCAGGAAGCCCAATCCATCAAACCCTGATTATTTATTTCTAACATGAACCTCAGCTCTGTCCCAGATGCTACATCTCCATTGTCACCTCCACATTCCAACCATCATCCTCTTCTATCCTACTGACCATAGTAGCCTCTTGGCATACCGCCCTGCTTCCATTGTCATTCATCTCCTGCCAATCTTCTTTACCGCAGAGACAATGATCTTTATAAACATGTAAATAAAATTACATTGTCTTCTAATTCAATTCCTTGGATGAGTGCCCGATACATTTAGAATAAAATCTGGACACCTGGAGCACCCTGATCTGATCTCAGTCTTTCTTTGCAATATGCCTCATTCCTCATCATTCCTTCAATGTACCAATCTTCCTCATCATTACCCTCCAGCCATCAGGAATATTGTCATCATTATCTCACATCATAATCCCATGCTTATTTTCTTCATAAGACAGTAGGCCTAAAAATATTTCCTTAAGTGATACCCACATTCTAATTCCTGGAATATGTGTCATTTTATGTGGCAGAAAAACTTTGCAACGGTGATCAAGTTAAAGATCTTGAGATGGGGAGATTATCCTGACTTCTCCAGAGGAAACCTAAATGCCATCACAAGTCTCCTTTATAAGAAGAAGGCTGAAGAAGATGTTACCATGAAAGAGAAGGTGGCAACAGGATCATGGAGGCAGAAACTGTTATGATGAGGCCACAAGCCCAGGAATGGCGATGGTCATTAGAAGCTCAAAGCGGCAAAGAGGGGCTTCCCCCCAGAACCTCTAAAGTGATGGCAGCCCTGCTGACACCTGGATTTCAACCCAGTGATACTTATTGGTCCTCAGGAGCATTCGAGAATACATTTCTTTTAAGTTGCTGGGTTTGCGGTCATCTGCTCCAGCAGCCACAGGAAAATGATTCAGGGTTCTCATAACTTGTGATGATTTTATCTATTTATTTGAGTCAAGTTCTCCCTTTTTAGTCTATAAGCACTATGAGAACAGAATTACATCTGTCTCTATTGTTTCGCATCATATGACCAGTACTTTGCCATTAGTAGTTCAGTAAATATATTTTGGGTGAATTGATTAACTTACCTTTCAATAAAGTGTTGCACTTTAAGAGATCATTCAAAAGTTTTACATCCAACCTTTTGTCTATAGGCTGTGATATCCAATATCAGTCAATGAAGTGGGAAACTTCTCTTCCTGTCTCAGCTCCACCCAACCCAAAGCCAATCCGTCAGCCACTCTCCAGTCCTAAATATGTATTTGAGTTGGCCGAAAGCTTTGCTCAGGTTTTTCTTTGTATAGTTCAGTTCAGTCACTGAGTCATGTCCAACTCTTTGCAACCCCATGGACTGCAGAACGCCAGGCCTCCCTGTCCATCACCAACTCCCGGAGTTTGCCCAAAGTCATGTCCATTGAATCGGTGATGGCATCCAACCATCTCATCCTCTGTTTCCCACTTCTCCTCCTGCCCTCAATCTTTTCCAGCATCAGGGTCTTTTCAAATGAGTCAGTTCTTCACATCAGGNTTTTTTTTTTTTTTTTAATACCGTCGACAAAGATTTAGGTGTCATTCTGGATGCCATTCCTTGCAGTTGATCAGTTTGGAAACGACCTACTAAACAGATGTTTTAACACTTAGGTTGTTATTACCATCCTCTCCATCATCTCGAAAAACAATCATTTACCTCTTCACTTTGTTCTAGAAGCAATATTTTCTTAATCCTTAGTAAACAAATAAACATCTTTGTTTTTAAGATTTAAGTTGTAGAATGAGTTTATGTTTTAAAAAATCGAGGAGACAACTGAAGTTGTGCTACATTTTCCAGTGGGTGGGTGAAGGTGTTCATTCGGCTCTCTCCTGATTAGTTTCTGCATCATTTCCCAGCTTTAAAATGCTCTAAGAGAGGAAGAACATACTTGTACAATCTATTGCTTAACCAAATATTGGATTGATTTGGCTTTTTAGACGCCCTACACAGTTTGTTGGTATATGTGTATTTTGTGTGTCTATTTTTGTTGCTGTGATATTAAAAACTACCAACTCTTAGAAACTTTTTTGTAAATACAAACGTATTCTAAAATTAAAAAGTTATTTTAAAAGTGTATTAACAAACTTTCTTAGGTTATTGCCTACACAGCTTTGATGGCTTGAGTTGTATATATCAAAGGTAATAGCTCACTCTAAAGTAGGTGCCTGAGAAGACACTTGGTAACCTGAAGTCAAGCCAATTACCAATTGCACTCTAGGGACTCTGTTAATAGTTACTTGTCTTGAAGATTAAAAAAATCAGCTCATATTCAAATAATTTTTATATGATTTTGATCATTTAATTAAGTCAGGCAGTATTACCTTTTCTATGTGGCTTTATTTTCTTTAATTTCATTTTTATTGTTAAAAAATAGGTCAGACCTATAAAAAATTATAAAGAATATAACAAGCATGTATGTTTAGAAACAGAAGAATCATTACAGCTAGAATCCCACTGTATCCCTCCGCATCCCTTTCTTCTACCTCAAGAGTTGAACATTATCCTGAATTTCATGTTTATTACCTCCATACATTTAAAGCCTTAACTTAAACGAGATTTATTTTATCGCTAATGAAAAGTGCTTACTGTCCAATGTTTACAATAATTTCAGTATAAAGAGATGTTTTTCTTTTCAGATTAGCCTTTTATTTTTCAAATAGCCTTCCTACTGCAAAGATTTCTGTTCTTGGTGTGGTGGTGGTGGTGTGTGTGTGTGCACTCAGTTGTGTCTGAATCTTTGCGACCCCACTGTCTGTAGCCCACCAGGCTCCTCTATTCATGGGATTTCCCAAGCTAGAATACTGGAGTGGGTTGCCATTTCCTTCTTCAGGGGATCTTCCTGACCCAGGAATTGAACCTGTGTCTCTGCCGTCTCCTGCCTTGGCAGGTGGATTCTTTACCACTGCTCCACCTGGGCAGCCCAATGTGTCCTTGCTGCTGCTGCTGCTGCTAAGTCACTTCAGTCGTGTCCAACTGTGCGACCCCATAGACAGCAGCCCACCAGGCGCCCCTGTTCCTGGGATTCTCAAGGCAAGAACACTGGAATGGATTACCATTTCCTAACTTTACTAAATAACTTATGCCCTTGAGGGTTATCAAATCTTTTCTCAAAGGGCCCAGATAGTAAATATTTTAGGGTTTTCAGATTACATGTGGTTTCTGTCACATAATCTTGTCTGACTTTTTTCCCCCCAGTTTTAAACTTTTAATGGCAACAGTTTGTGATAACCTAAGAGATCAGCTTGAGGGGTTCCCTAGTAGCTCAGTTGGTAAAGAATCTGCCTACAATGCAGGAGGCCTGGGTTTGATCCCTGGGTCTGGAGAATCTCATGGACAGAGGAGCCTGGCAGGCTATAGTCTGCGGGGTCACAAGAGTTGGACACGACTTAGCAACTAAACCACCAAGAGATCAGCAAAATTTTAAGAGAGATGACTTCAGTTTTTGATTACAATGAATGCAATCTTTATAACCTAAGAAATCAGCAAAATTTTAAGAGATGACTTCATTTTTTGATTACAATGAATACAATCTTTATGATGTTCTTGTACAGTAGCTATATGAATATTTATGGAGTGAATGAATGAATTTAGTGGACAGGACTGTTTTTTTAAATCCTCAGTCTTTCTTTACCATTTTGGTTGTTTGAATTTTAATATGACTGTAGTGAAAGCATTAGTGTTAGTCGCTTAGTTGTGTATGACTCTTTGCGACTGCATAGACTGTAGCCCGCCAGGCTCCTCTGTTCATGGAAATCTCCCGGCAAGAGTACTCTAGTGAGTAGCCATTCCCTTCTTCAGGGTATCTTCCCCACTCAGAAATTGAACCCGGGTCTCCTGCATTGCAGGCAGATTCTTTACTGTCTGTACCACCAGGGAAGGCCAACTATAATTGATGGTTTTGCTAGTGTCATCAGCAGCAACCTTGCAATTTCTAATTAAAGAAGTCTGGATAAGAAAATAGTTGGTTGACAGTATAAGCAGTCCCTAAAGCTCCTTTGTGGGAGCTTTGATAACCTTTAGGAATGTGTGATTTGTGGGAATTTCTACTACTTTGTGCAAACAATTTGAATGGTATTCATTTGGTAACTTAATCACACATCCAGACAAGAAATTAGACCAATTGGAAAAGCTTTAACCACAGGAGAGCAATTCTGCATACTGTGACTTTTGTGCATCGTTAAGTTTCAGTACATTTAACAAATGATAGCATGAAAAGATAGTACTTGGAAGTTACTGAGTTAGATTTCTCAGGATCACAAATGTGGTTTTCAAACATGGGGGTGGGGCATGCCGGAGGACATTGAGGTATCCTTAACATAAATAGCAGTTTGGTTAGTCTAGTGATGAGGCGAAAGATAACTTCCTATTTGGCATTTCCTGTCACAGTATGTGATAATGAGTGGGAAAAGTGAACTCAGGGCAAGAATACCTCTCCCTTTGGCTCAGATTTGTGTTAAGTATGTCAGTATCTTATGGATGCTACTCTGTGGACTGTGGTTCTTTTTAGCTTTCCTTTTTGTTCCCCTAAGGATGACATTTATTAAGCAGTGTAATATAACAGATATTATTAATATTTGAGTGTCTGCTAAGCAGAGTAGTAGGCGCTGGGGAAACAGTAAATTACATAGGACTTGTTTCCCTACATTTTGAGGTTGGTACTATTACCAACCTTTAAATTTTCAAATGAGAAGACAGACACAAAGGGTTCCATTGCCCAGGCAGACTGGATGAAGAGTCCTCATTCTACTGCAATGCCTAAGGAGGCATTTATCTTCACATGGAGTCTTTCCCATCAGGCCTCCTCTATCCTGCTCTGTCCTAATCAAGGCCCGATTAAGTTTCTGCTGTAAGTTTCTACAGCACCTTTTACTTCCCCTTACTAAACATCATCTCTCTTACAATCACTTGTTTTATGTGCCCCACTAGACCTCAGTGTCTTGAGGACAAACTGAATTAACACGTGTGAAACACTTGGAACAGTGAGTACCTGGCACGTAGTAAGTGCTCTATGTATTAGTCATTATTTTAATATATTTTTTATTTTGTGCCAGTTATCCCTTGGCTGGTTAATATTTTGGATGCAAATTTGGCATGTTCTTTCTAATACATCATAACTAACTTGGCCGGATTCTAGGAACAGTGGAAATAGAATTCTGAAAAATAAGTTTCACCTTTTTTACAAATTAATTCTCTTAGCGTCTACTCCAAGAACCTGTCAGAATTGTACATATCTTTCAAAGCTTTTTAAACTAATTTTATTTCTTGCAGTTGAAACCCTTAAAATTCTGCTGTCTGCTTTAGCAGTGTCATTTAGGCCCCCATTTAATCTCTGTCACCAACAGTGTGGTTAAAACTTCTCATTGTTGTTGTCTGAGATATTAACAAAAATGTCATCAGTAACCTGATAACTAAGAGTTCTTAATTCTTAAGTGAACTTACTTACAAAACAGACTCACAGACTTAGAGAACAAACTTAGGGTTGCTGGGGAGAAGGGATAGTTAGGGATTTGGGGATCGACATGGACACACTGCTATATTTAAAATGGATAACCACAAGAACATAGGACTCTGCTTAATGTTAAGTGGCAGCCTGGATAGGAGAGGAGTTTGATGGAGAACGGATACATTTATATGTGTGGCTGCGGAGAAGACGATGGCACCCCACTCCAGTACTCTTGCCTGGAAAATCCCATGGATGGAGGAGCCTGATGGGCTGCCGTCTATGGATGGGGTTGCACAGAGTCGGACACGACTGAAGCGACTTAGCAGCATATGTTTGGCTGAGTCCCTTAGCTGTTTACCTGAAACTATAACAACAGTTTTAATTGGTTATATATACCCCAATACAAAATAAAAAGTTAAACAAAAAAAGAGTTCTTGAATAACCTTGTGTGTTTCATTTTACAGACCATTTAATTTGGCAGAGCGGAAAGCTAATGCCCATTCGGTAGTAGAATGTGATCATGTGCGGAAAGAAGTTAGTATTCGAACTGGAGGACTGGCGGACAAAAGCTCAAGGAAAACATACACTTTTGATATGGTACTTACTTCCTGAAGTGCTGCTACTTCTTATTATCCACTAATGTGAAATTATCCTAGTATGTATATTTTCTGTAGGTTCTGGTGTAGTTAGAAATTTCAGTCGATCCTTTCAGTTGTCAAATAGTGTTAAAAGCAATTATTAAGGAAATTTTGAAGTTTTTTTTTTTTAAGAAATGCCTTTTGTTTTTTGGCTAGGTTTTTGGAGCAAATACTAAACAAATTGACGTTTACCGAAGTGTTGTTTGTCCAATTCTGGATGAAGTTATTATGGGCTATAATTGCACTATTTTTGCGTGAGTGAAACACTTTTCAAATTGATGAAAAGTTTTAGATGCATGTAAATCATTTATTTTTGCTTAACACTTCTGTTAATTTTGACAGATATGGCCAAACCGGCACTGGAAAAACCTTTACAATGGAAGGTGAAAGGTCCCCTAATGAAGAGTATACTTGGGAGGAGGTATTTATTGTTTATATCAGACTTCTGTCTCTAAAGTGGCTCAAGTGCAGCTGAATAAAACTTGGTTGGATGCCTCTGTCTGAAATAGATCAGAATACCATGTCAAACATGAATTTAGGATAAACTACTAGTATAATGATATTAAAGTATATGTAATGGCTTCTGTTTAAGAAACATAAAGTCTTACTGGGAGAGAGAGGAGCAATACATATGGTACAGTTAGATGATGAGAGAAGGGTCTCTTTGGGACAGAGAGTTGGAGCAGACTATTGTGGGAAACTGGAATGTGAGTAGGACTTGAAGAGGAAAGCTTTGCAGTGAGCGAGCGAGTCTTGTAAAGTTAGCACAAACATGGGAGCAGTATGGTACTTTATTAATGATGACTTTGAGTATGAAATTAAGATCACTGTATTGCTGAAGATTATAGAAAGCACATAGTATATTTCACAAAGAAATGTGTTTAAACCTAAATGAGTTTAATGACTAATATTTTCCAAATTACCAACATTTAGGTAGATCCTTTCTTCTAGTGGTTGGGGCATTAACTTACTTTATGCATGGGTAATAATGTTACAGAATTGTAATCATAGAAAATATGGACTAGGCTTAAAGCACAGTTTTAAAATTTAGAGTCATAAGTTTTATTAAGGATAATTAGACATTTGAGAAACAACTTTGTTTTATGTTAGAATTAGGGAATATACTGTTAGATGAGCCACTTTTCTGATTAAAAGAATGGTACTATGTTCTCATGAGAAAAGTTGGAGAGGATTATTGAACTTGGCTTTATAAGGAACTTGATTCAGTTGGTTTCTGTATGATGCTCAGGCATGAAGTAGCTGACTGGAATGACAGATTTGTGGAAGGTGTAAAGAAGAATAGTTGCTATTGAACAGATTGTTGTAAATGACTTATAAATGATTTGGCTTCTCTAACATTAGGTTAGTTAAAAAAAGTTTTTTTAAACCTGTTTTGACATATTTATGTTTAAATATACTATAAAGGAGGCCCTTGTTATATATGTGTTTTAACTATTGCAGTAAATGGTATTCTTTAAGTCTTTATTAATATTATAATTTCAGGATCCTTTGGCTGGTATAATTCCACGTACTCTTCATCAAATTTTTGAGAAACTTACTGATAATGGTACTGAATTTTCAGTGAAAGTGTCGTTATTGGAAATCTATAATGAAGAGCTCTTTGATCTACTTAATCCGTCTTCTGATGTTTCTGAGAGACTGCAGATGTTTGATGATCCCCGTAACAAGGTAACTTGAGTCTTTGACAATGAAATGTCTCCAAATGTTAATGTGTGATATTTTGAGAAATATATATATATTTTTTTCTTTTTAACCAATTTAATGGGTGCTCTTCTGATATTTGGTCAGAGGGGAGTGATAATCAAAGGTTTAGAGGAAATTACAGTACACAACAAGGATGAAGTCTATCAAATTTTGGAGAAGGGGGCAGCAAAAAGGACAACTGCAGCAACTTTGATGAACGCCTACTCTAGGTAAGAAAGCCCTTGTTTCCCCCATTGCTCCATTTTGTTTTCAAGAAGAATATCCAAACTTGGGAAACCAAATTGGAGTGTGTCAAGGGATGTGAGTCACACACCTAGATTGTGTGCTGGATTGCTTGCCTTAGCAATTGGCTTGAGGTTTATAAGAAGAGCACCAAGACTGGGAGAATGTTGAAAGGAGGACAAAGACAAGTTGAACTTGAGCAGAATTGTTATTTTTTTAAGTAGAAGATTTATTTTCCCAAATGAAATTATACATGGGAGCCCTGATTAAAATGTGGCTGGGGTAATTGATTTGGCAGTGGGATACTCAGGGGCTTACCTCCTCAGCCTTCAGGAGATTTGCCCTGAGTACTTTTCTGGAGCCCCTAAGGATACTTGGAATACAGTTTGAAAATTGCTTATTTGAGTAAAGATTAGAAGAAATGTTCCCCTCCCCCCCCAGCTTAATCGAGGTATAAATGACAAAATTTTATATTTTTAGGTTGTACAACATGACTTCTTTCTTCTCAGATGGCTTCACTTTAATGTAGGAAGACACATGATCACTAATAGAATACACATGATCACTAATACAGGCTTTTAAGGGGAGAAAGGCATATTTGATAGTATCCCTTATAAGATGAATCCCAGACTCTACAAATGCACTTTACCAAATCAGAGGTGATTTTTTTTTTTTTTTGCTTGTCTTTGAAGGAAACAACAGAATGTAATTGAAAGAGTTGTAGATTAGGAATTAGGTATTTGTGCTTAGTTCCAGTTCTGCAGTTAACTAAATATGTCACTTCAGGTAGTTAAACTTACCTGAATATCATTTTCCCTGAACTGCAAAATAACTCTGAGGTCTTGCTCTTTTATAGTTGGACATTCTACAGTATGCTATAGAAATTATAATTATAGCTGTATATAAATATGTGTGGATTTAAAGAAAGAAGAAAAATAGCATAACATGAAAGTAATCAGTATCATGGAATTATGGGTGATTTTATAATTTAAATTAAATTTCCTATAATAACTTTCCATTAAAAATGGAGTTATAAACAAGTCATAGAATGAAGTTTCCATTTGAATTAAATGTTTGCTTTATATCTTGACTGATTTAGACTTTGGAAGAATGAATTTAAGAAAATTTCTTTCTCTAAATACTTTTTTTCTGAAATATAAAATTCCCATTGTGTAAATTTGAATAATTTAAAATTTTCTAATTTTCACTGAAGACTGGAGTAAAGATATCTTCTTATCAATGTGTGTGATAAAGAAACATGATTCAGTTTTCCAAAATCAGAATTGACTTTTATGCTTAACAGCATTAATTCTATTATCTTGAATTCAGTTCAGTTCAGTTCATTTGCTCAATCGTGTCCAACTCTTTGCGACCCCATGAATCGCAGCACACCAGGCCTCCCTGTCTATCACCAACTCCCGAAGCTTACTCAAACTCATGTCCACTGAGTTGGTGATGCCATCCAGCCATCTCATCCTCGGTCGTCCCCTTCTCCTTCTGCCCCCAATCCCTCCCAGCATCAGGGTCTTTTCCAATGAGTCAGCTCTTCACATGAGATGGCCAAAGTATTGGAGTTTCAGCTTCAGCATCAATCCCTCCAATGAACACCCAGGACTGATCTCCTGGGCAAATAATGGTAGGAAAACATGATATTATATTTTATAATTCATATCTATAATTTATATTTTTCCCTGTGTCCCTCCCTTTTTCTTTTATTTAAAATAAATAATTTTGTAAAAATGACATAAAAAGTACAAATGAGAAAATTAGAAATTCTAACCATCAATGACATTAACAAACATAATGTTCTTCGTCACATATTGATACAGAAAGGAATGCTGTCTTTGGTTATCTGTATTGTTTTTTATATCACTAAGATAAAAGTTGAGTGTCAGTATACAGCATAGGAAGGACTTTGGAAAACCTTGTAGTCTAGCAGTGATGACTTGTGTTTCAGTGAACACTGCTATTTACTGTTTGTGCTGTTCAGAGGAAGGTCCTACCTGTCTCTGGTGACCTTCTCGAGGCAGAGCAATGTACTTTTAGGATAGTTGATGCTGAAGGGGAGTGATCTGGTGGCTTGCCTGATGCTGTTTGAGTTTAAGGTAATGATATTTCAAGTGGTTCTTATAAATAGATCAATTGTAAGCCATCTCTTCTGACACACTAGGCAGCTGTTCAAACACTATTCCACATCCAGCTTTCAGAGGTGCCTGAGGATTCTAAGTCATTTAAGCTGTTTTCAGATAGCTTATTATTAGTTTCGTCTGTGCAAGCAGCAGGAGGAAGAAAGCCAAAACCTAGCATCATTCTGTCTATCCACTGTCTTCCAAAATCTTACTGATATCCTGTCTAATACTATCTTTCTCTACCTTGGTGGATGTAGATCTTTCTTTGCTGTTTTCATTATGTTACAGAAAGAAAACAAATAATGTTTTGCATTATAATGATTGGGCAACTTGGTCTTGTTTTCTAGTCGATCCCACTCAGTTTTCTCTGTTACAATACATATGAAAGAGACTACAGTTGATGGAGAGGAGCTTGTTAAAATTGGAAAGTTGAACTTGGTAAGCATCAACTGGAATACCACTGTTCATTCTTTCAGGGTTTTTTTTTTTGTAGTTTTATTGAGGTATAATTGACAAAATTATGTATTTAAAATGTACAGTGTAGCAAGATATCTTTTCTCATGGCTGAATAATATTCGAATGTGTGTGTGTGTGTGCACACGTGTGCATGCACATGTCACATCTTTATTCATTCGTCATTGGGGAGTTAGGCTGTTTCCATACCTTGTTTATCATTAACAGTGCAGTGAGCGTGGGAGTGCAGACATTCCTTTGAGAGAGCGATTTCATTTTCTTAGCATACATACCCAGAGGTGGGATTGCTAGGTCAAATGGTAGTTTTAGTCCACTGTTTCTTGTTTATCACCTCATAGAGCAGTTTGAAAACTATGTATTTAGAGACAGTACTTTTGTAGTCACTGGGTTATTGGTTTTGTAGTGGGTTGTTACTTATAGAAAATTATTTTATTGGCTATTTAATATCTTTATGTGCAATATGAGAATGAAAGACTTCTATTCCAAATCCATAGACTGAGGACTTATTTTTATTTTTAAAATTCAAGGTTGATCTTGCAGGCAGTGAGAACATTGGCCGTTCTGGAGCAGTTGACAAGAGAGCTCGGGAAGCTGGAAATATCAATCAGTCCCTGTTGACTCTGGGAAGAGTTATTACTGCTCTTGTAGAAAGAACACCTCATGTTCCTTATCGAGAATCTAAACTGACTAGAATCCTCCAGGACTCTCTTGGGGGACGTACAAGAACATCTATCATTGCAACAGTTTCTCCTGCATCTCTCAATCTGGAGGTAAGGTTTTAACTATCACTTTTTTTGGCTGTGCAGCGTGGCTTGTGGGGCCTTAGTTTTCGATAAGGGATTGAACTTGGGCCCTCAGCAGTGAAAATTTGGAGTTCTAAACACTAGACTGCCAGAGAATTCCCTAACTATCATGTATAATATTTTTAGAGTTCACTAATTGGCTTCATTCATTCTACAGTAAAAATAATCTAGACATTGTATGTGGTGGACACACAGAAGAGACCACCACTGAAAAATTGTCTTTCTCCTTCCTGGCAGTTTTCAGTCTTAAAAAGCTAGTTACTTAGTTGTATTTTTCCAGTTTTCAAAGATAATTGCTGTGGTCATTAGCAGTGGGTGGTTTAATTGAGGCCTTAGAAGTGAGTTAAGCGAATACTAGTGCTTTAGAGGCTGCTTAGAGATCACTAAAGATGGGGTTGGATGTGGGGGTACAGGTAGGAAAACCAAGAGAAACAACAAAGATGGTAAAGTCTAATTTTACTGGATTATCCTCTTTAAATGGAATTAGAAAAGCTTTTATAAAGTCTCTTAACTCCTCTTTCATTTTAAAAACTATTTTTGTTGAGAAATGATTTGTATACTATAAAATTCATCCACTGAAAGTATATAATTAGGTGATTTTACTATATTCATTGAGCTATGCAACTGTCATCAAAATTTAAACATTTTTATCCTAGAAGGAAACTCTAACCTATTAGCAGTCACTCCCCATCAGTTTCCATTTATAGCCCTAGGTCACTATTAATCTACTTTCTTTAGTCTATACCTTTGCCTATTCTGAATATTTTATATAAATGGAATCACACAATAAGTGCTCTTTTGTGACTGGCTTCTTTCACTTAGCATAATGTTTTCAATGTTTATCCATGTTGCAGCAAGTATCAGAACTCATTCCTTTTTGTGGGTGAATAATATGGATATAGGACATTTTGTTTATTCATCAGTTGATGAAATTCATTGAGGTTTTTTTTTTAATAGAGCTTAATAGCCTCTTTATGAAAGTGAAAGTGGAGAGTGAAAAAGTTGGCTTAAAGCTCAACATTCAGAAAATGAAGATCATGGCATCTGGTCCCGTCACTTCATGGGAAATAGATGGGGAAACAGTGTCAGACTATTTTTTTGGCTCCAAAATCACTGCAGATGGTGACTGCAGCCTTGAAATTAAAAGACACTTACTCCTTGGAAGAAAAGTTATGACCAACCTAGATAGCATATTGAAAAGCAGAGACATTACTTTGCCAACTAAGGTCCATCTAGTCAAGGCTATGGTTTTTCCAGTGGTCATGTATGGATGTGAAAGTTGGACTGTGAAGAAGGCTGAGTGCCGAAGAATTGATGCTTTTGAACTGTGGTGTTGGAGAAGACTCTTGAGAGTCCCTTGGACTGCAAGGAGATCCAACCAGTCCATTCTGAAGGAGATCAGCCCTGGGATTTCTTTGGAAGGAATGATGCTAAAGCTGAAACTCCAGTACTTTGGCCACCTCATGAGAAGAGTTGACTCATTGGAAAAGACTCTGATGCTGGGAGGGATTGGGGGCAGGAGGAGAAGGGGACGACCGAGNTTTCTTTGGAAGAAATGATGCTGAAGCTGAAGCTCCAGTACTTTGGCCACCTCATGAGAAGAGTTGACTCATTGGAAAATACTGTGATTCTGGGAGGAATTGGGGGCAGGAGGAGAAGGGGATGACAGAGGATGAGATGGCTGGTTGGCATCACTGACTCGATGGACATGAGTCTGAGTGAACTCTGGGAGTTGGTGATGGACAGGGAGGCCGGGCGTGCTGTGATTCATGGGGTCGCAAAGAGTTGGACACGACTGAGCGACTGAACTGAACTGAACTTAAAAAAATACCCACAGTTGATATTTGGGAGAAACAAGGCTTAAACTTAGGTCTGTGTCATTCCAAAGCCCCGGATTCTTAGTGGCTCACCTGGGAGATTCTTGTTTAATACTGAGGTGTTTCAGATATACTAAAAGCATTAAAACTAATATAATGTGATCCGTTAATTTACCATTCAGCATAAGAAATAAAGAATCACAGATAAATGTGTGGTTTTGAAGTCTCTTGTTATATTTTCTTCTCTCACTGATAGAGTTAACTAGTCTTCATTAACAGTAATTCCAGTGTAATGTTTACACCAAGAGCAATCAGTCTTTGGAAGGAGGAAGATTTCGCTATTGTTCTAATCCATGCATGAGAAAAAAATATACAAGGAAGAGTAGCTTATGCAAGTCCCCCCACCCCCCCAACACACACACACTCCTCTCTCATCCTTATTATATCACTGCAGCATTTAGGTCTAGAAAACAAATCATTGTCCAAAGTCAACTGATCTTTTGTCAAGCCTGATCCAATGTACTTGGTCAATGAGGAGCACCCTGTAAGCAGCCCTTTGGAAATTGCCTCATATTCCGGACACTTTGCAAGCCTCCTCTGACTAATGTAGCACTGGACCCTCCTGGGAATAGCAAAATGTTTCTGCCACATCTCCTTAATCCCACATAGGGTTAACTCAAACTTTGATAAGATTTTAGATGTGGTTATTTTTAGAATACTTGGAAACCAGACCTTTGAGGAGTTAAGCTTCTTCACCAGTCAACTGGTTGTTGGAAAAAAAACAATTAGGTAGAAATACCACCCTATTTTTTCTTTTTTTAACCAACTAATGGAATCTTTGATACAAAGAGGATGTGATTATAGAATCCATGGAACGCTCCTTGGGCATTGCCCTATTTAACTTGGAGAGAGTCTACTTGCAAAATAGAAGTGTGGCAGATTGCTGTTTTCCATGACACAGATGTATAAAGCATTTGGTCTCGAATTCTCTTTAAACAGCTGGTATTTTGAATCTGAGCTCTGGGTTGTACTATTAGTTCAAAAAGCTTGTGATGCTCTGACAGTGTCCACTGGCTGTCATGTTTTCCTTAATTTTGCCTGCTGGCTAGTGTAGCTTCTTCATGGGTTCTTCCATATTCTGAAAATTTCTGCTAGTCCTAATAAATGAAGCAAAGAGCTATTTCATTAACTGATTATTCCATATCATCTGTCAGATAACTGGAATATGGAATCACTCTGTAATCTCTAGGTCTCTAAATAGTTGCATACTTGTAAAAACAAAAAGAAAATTGGGACATAAAAAAAACTAATAAGCACTTTCTTTTAACTACAGGCTTGAACTGAACACTCTTTGGTTCTTCTTCAAGTAAAGTTTTCCTTCTTTTTGCATAATAACACTGAGTTTAAGATGAGGACTGGCTCAAAAGAAAAACAAACAAAGAAAAGAGGAAGAAGGGAAAGTTCCATCCATCCTCGGTAAATAATACTCCTGAAAGGAAAGTCCAATATGGATATTCCTCTAAGGAAACCTGGAAAAAAAATGCTTTTTAGTACATGTCTCTGGAAGGACTTTAACAAAGTGCAAGGACAGACTGACCATGGGAATGGACATGGGACAAGTCATTCTGGAACAGTCAAATGAACCTTGCTAAATATCCCCAGATCACATAATGAGCATGCCTGGTTCCAGACAGCTGCAGGTGGAAATGTGCCTGACATTGGGCACCAGTGTTCGCTCTTGTCTGCGATGCTTTCACACTTAATTCTCCACCTCCTGCCTCCCTCCCCTCCCCTCTGCCTTTTCTATTCCTTGCAGTCAAGAAAGATTCGTAATGGAATGTTGACTCGGTGATCTCATTCCAAGGCCCTGTCTATTTAGACACAATAATTTGAAGAGGAAATAAAACTAGTCATATTGGGAAAGGAAAACTAATAAAAAGGTTTTAGTCAGTCGCTTAAAAGGAAGAAACTGAATTCAATCTCTGTTTCATTCCCAAGCTGGTTTGTGTATGTAGGCCAAGCCTGGATAATAACACAAGCTCAACAAATCAGGATTCTGTTCTTGAGAAATTCAACATGTAGCTGAAAAGCCCTCATATCGGAGCCCTTCACTAATGGCTGATTTGCAGTCATTTCTGAAGTGGAAGGTAGCAGCTGTCTCACAGCTGGCTAACATCACGGACTGGAGATAGCACCAGCAAGTGACAAATAGCCTTTTGAATTTCAACTGTCAGATGGATGAAGGAAGAAGAATGTACTTCACAAAAACTTCAGGGAGGAATCTGGGTAAATTTTCTATTCGATGGTTCTGACATTAACAAAGAGATTAATTAGCCATGGAAATTCAGTTATAGTTTTACCCCTTCTGGAAACTGGAGTTGCTTCCTCAATACTCAGGGATGATAACTTTCAACCCAAAGTGTATTTTTAAATGAAAGTTGGTTTTTATATGTATTTCTTGGTATAAAATATTAAAAAGATATATAGAGAAAACTATTGTTTACTTAACACCCACTCTGGGTCAAGCACGATACTTGGAAATTCACACACATAACCCAGTTAAATTGCCACGACAGTCCTATCAGCTTCTGCAAAAAGAAATAAAAGTCCTTCAGCAATGTCCCACTGTGGAGTCATACACAGAAAGAACTAAGTTGCTTTCTAACAACACTTAACACTTAATGAGATTAACCTTGGTGATAAAACTCAATAGAGAACAGATACAGAGTTCTCACATTTACTCTAGATAGGGAAGAGCTCTTGAACTTAAGCTGAATTCTGACAACTCTCATAGTAGGTGAGATACTTGGTCCTGGGGGACGTCTTGGGAGACAAAAGAATTCTTCATAAACAGTAGAAAGAGAGAGGTTATTTCAGTGGGAAAACTGTAAAAAGTAAGAAGGCAGCTCATGTAATAGGATCCAAAGAGACTTGACTTGGAATTAAACTAATAGATAATTCTAAAACTCCCAAAGCCATTTGCCCTCTGATCTTCAAATGCAGATAAAAGATAGAACTATTTACTTTGTGATACACTGGGATTCCTATAATGATAACCAAAGTGTGGTTCTTTCTTTCAAATTACTTGTTATATAACTATTTATGGTTTATATGGGGAGTAGGTAGAACAATTGTAATCTGAGTGGAAAACTACAGAGTTCTCTTAATTAACTTAGCAATTTAAAAAAATTTAAACAGTTAAAAATAAGTAACTTTTAACCATCCCAGTAAGTTTTTCTAATGAAGTTTTCTAATCAAATCATTCAGTAACTTTAATATTTAAAAGATAAGGAAACTGGGACTCAGAACAATGAAGTGGCTTTCACATTTTCCATGGCTTCTCGGAACCTGGATTTCTTTCTTGTTTGCATTGTATCCAGTGTGGTCTTTCCTATACTACTGGGTCTCATTGTGCCAAACTATTTCTCAACTCACTTCAGAGTCATAAGGAACTAATTAAAACTATGGGTTAATGTATTTATTTACCTATACTTTTAAGGGGGTGAGTAGTTGTATCAGTAACTGTCCAGTTCAACCCAGACGGTCAACCTTACAGCCTTAGGTAGACCAAGCTTCCAAGAGTTTTCCCATGGCATTAGGAACGTGTTAGTGCATAAAGCTGTCAGAGAACAGCATGAACTCACAGTCAGCCTGTTTGGTAAGATTCGTGTGACTAAATCTGATAATGGTGTCAGGGTTTTGGCAGCATCCACAAAAATTACAGGTCAAATCCAGCCACTTATTATCCCATCTGGAGTTCCCTGATGAGAGAGGACATGCTGTATTGCCAGGCCCATATGAGATTAAGGTAATCATTTTAATAGTAAAAGACCAAAGGCACTGGGAAATATTTATTAGCAACTAGCAAGCAACTCCTACCTTGGATTTTGGCTTGAGTGTTGCACTATCATTACAGTATACCTGAATTACATGACTTGGATATTTTGACATAATCAGAAGAGTAATGTGTCCTGAATATTGTGTTCAGACCACTATCCAAGATATGGAGGGATATACATTTACAGACGGAGAATTCTGATAGATTTGAAAGAAAAAAAAATTGGAAATCCACTGAGACTCTTTATAATACCCTTGAAACTTTTCACTGACTCATGGTTTGGGGATTAAAAACCAGGCAACCTTGTTAAAAGAGTTGATGCCTTCTGAATGAATTCAATAGCCATTGTTTATCTTGGAAAATTACCTCAATGCTCAGCAGGCACTGATACCATTGGGCCTAATGTCTAACTAAGGTAACTATCATCTTTGGAAGAGATGAATAGATTTCATTACAGTAGTTGCTTTCAAGTTTCTTGGAAAGGATCTAAGGTGAGATGCTGGAAGACTGGTTATCTACCTAAAAGATCAGCTTAAGCCTCTCTTAATCATCACAAAGGTACAGCTATTAGGAAAGAGAATGAATGAGTACATTGAATGGCAATCTCACTGTTGTCTCAAAGACAAGCTGGCATTGCCCATTTGACTTCCTGCTTCATGTTCTGCCCTTCATCTTATACACTAGTCTCTTCCACGTGTGCTCTGTGTACTCATTGCTCCCCAAATATCCCCAGAAGTTCACTTTTTCCATAACGTCTAAGTGTGACGTTCTGGCTAGGTAATCTTCTTGTCTGGAGCATAGGAGTAAATGGTCATTTTGATTCTCTTTGTATAATGATTATGTTAAATATTTTAAAATATGCAATTTTGTATATCTTAGTTATAGTTTGTTAAATATGTGTTAGTAAAAATTATCTTAAACAGAATAATGATTTCCTTCTTTAAAGTACTGAGTTTCCTGTGTTTTCCTGCACTGAGGTGAAAATAATTCTCAAAAAGCACCTAAAAAGCAAAATACATGTCACTGTGATTATAATCTATCTGGCATTTAGGGAACAAGATGGACTCTTAAAGTTCTTTAAGACATTTGTGTCTATTGGCCAGTTAATTAACTATATTTTTCATGGAAAAATCAGCTGTCAAAGTCATCGTGAGTCAATGATTTAGTGTGTGACATCTGAAGCCAGATTCCCTGGATTTGAAATTTGCCTCCTTCACTTAACAGGCACCTGGTCATAAGCAAGTAAACCAACATCTCTGTCTAGCCTTCCTGATCTCACAAAATGAGAACAATAGCAAGGTTCACTTCACTGGATTATTATAAATTAGATTAATACGCATGTTTATGTTATATATATTATGCTGATACAAGTGAAGTGTTTAGAACAAGATTTGGCACAAAGTAAGAACTCAGTAAGCAAGCTGCTATTATACTCTTGGAACTAGTTCACTTTCACTCAGATTAGCACTTTTTACTTCCCACCTAGCTGATCTTCCTGCTAGATTCCTCTTCTGATTGACCCATGCCAATGCCTCACCCTGACTCATAGTACCGCAGAAACTCCTTAGTAACACAGAAACTTCTTAAAGACCACATCCTTTACTTCTTGAAATTTCCCACCTGATCTAACATTATACTCAGCCTAGGATGGGTAAAAGCTAAGTATTTATTAGAACCAATTGCCCTAGTCATCCCCGAACAATAAATGGTCAGTCAGGCACAGTTCCCTCTCTGGTTCCTTGGTGAGATGACCCAGTGCCATCTTGAGAATTATTAGATGTTATAAACAACATGACTCTAATTAAGCCTTTAAATCTTCTGGGTGTGATCTGCAATATATTCATGACTTTGTTCTCAGAGAGTTATTGAGCAAAAGGACAAAAGCCAAGAACGCATGTGGAGCTAGATGCCAGCTAATAGACTCTCATATTCAGATTATGAACTAGATCAAATTGTTCTTTTGAAAAGAATAACCACATTATTAATAAGAGGTAGGCTGGAGAGAAATCAAATTACAAATCACTGACATGTAGCCAAGAATCCAGTCTACCGAGATACTGATTTTCTATTAATACATTACCTACTTACCTGCGTGAGCTGAGAAAACAGCCACAAGTAAACATGGAGACAATTCAGTCAGTGCTGGAAAAATGAACTAGAAGTGTTGCTCAACAAAAGTCATGTCACTCTACCACTTTCTACTTGGTTTCTCTATTTTTTTCTTCCTCATCTATATAGAAACAGAGGAAAGTTAAACTACTACATGATATATGAGGATTTTCCTTCCAGCTTAAGCGTTCCATGATTTCAACTTTGACCAGGCATCAGAAGCAGACTCTACAGGATCTGACATGGTCCGTGACTGTAGGAAACCAAAGTGGGACCAAAGGAAGTGAAAATGAGTCTCGCAGGAGAAGTCAAAGCCACTCTTTTAGGAGAGACCTAGTAAATGACTTCAATGATACTTTCAAAAACAAAAGCAAAAGAGGAGAATCATCTTACTGGTTAGCCTTATCTCTCTAAAAGTTCTAAGCCAGACATCTTTAGATTGGGTGGGGTTGACAAATAAATATGGGAAGTAGATATATATTTTTTTAATTTAAAAATGATATTTTGGGAAGTGTCTATCTAAATCAATATTTTATAAATCCGGTAGCTGAAACATGTTAGAAAAATTTGATATTTAAAGTAGCTCAAGGACTTCCCTGATGGTACAGTGGATAACAATCCACCTGCCAATGCAGGGGACAGAGGCTCCCTCCACAGCTCAGGGAGATTTAACATGCCATAGAGCAACCTAGCCCTGAACCACAACTATTGGAACCCATGTGCCCTCCAACCCATGAACCACAACTGCTGAGCCAAGCGCTGCAACTACTGAATCCCACACGCTCTAGGGCTTGTGCCCCACAAAAGAAGCCACTGCAATGCGAAGCATATGCATGCAACAATAACATGCCATGGAGCAACCTAGCCCTGAACCACAACTATTGGAACCCATGTGCCCTCCAACCCATGAACCACAACTGCTGAGCCAAGCGCTGCAACTACTGAATCCCACACGCTCTAGGGCTTGTGCCCCACAAAAGAAGCCACTGCAATGCGAAGCATATGCATGCAACAGGCGGCAAGAGCAGCCCGTCAGCCACAGCTGGAGAAAGCCCTCATGCAGCCACGGACACCCAGCTCAACCCAAACGAAGTAAGTAAATATAATAAAGCAATCTATAATGATTCCTCCTACATAGCACATGACTGACAACTCATATATATGATTGAAATGTTCACTTCTTTCATTAAGTAGAGTGCATCTCTACCTCGAAAAGTAGTGCCACAAATTGTTAGCATTCCAAGCTTGGGAAGTCCAGTAACTGAAGATAGTGAATATAGAATCCATTTGGGGGAAAAAAAAAAAAATGTAGTGCCACAATGTCAAGGTTTCTTATCAGGTTTATTCTTGCCTTTGTTTTGTGAGGATTAAGCAAGCTAACATATAGTAAAGCCCTTCAGAGGGAGCCTGAAGCACAAAACACTCAGGAAATGTCAGCTATTGTTATTCTTGTTACTTTTTTTTTTTAATGGTAGTATGTCCATAAATTTCCAACTATTCCCTAGTGAGGTGGGTTAGAGAAATCTCTTTCTTATTTACTCCTTTTCTGTGAACCTCTCCTCACTACCAAATTCTCCCTGAAGCAAGTAAAACCTCTAACTGGAAAAACAGGATTCAAGTAAATTCTTCAGAGGATTTCACAATCAGATTTTGCTCAGGTAATGCATAATTCATCATACTAAGTTCATATTTTTGCTAAGACAGAAAGGCAGCTATTAGCTTTAGTGATATTGACTTAAGTAGTAAAATCACGCTTTTAATTCTATGTAGCCTTTTCTTGTCAAGTTTAATTGCTTATTTATCTGCTTTATCACCTATAAAATTGTTCTATTTATTGAACAATTGTTCTATTTCTTTTAAATTTCACAAGGGGTTTTGAAAATCTTAGAACCTAAACCCATGCTTCCAATTGATAAATGCTACCAATTTTTCTTTTTAACATGCTACCAATTCTAATATGAAATACAGAAAGAGGCAGTATAGAATTAAAAGATGGGTTTGGGAATCAAAATTTAGTCCTTTCATTAATCATGATTTTTAGGCACATTACTAATTCTTGTCCAGCTTCAATTTCCTCATTTTTAATATAGGGACAATGATAGTTCAGAGTTCAGAGTTATTGTGGGGAGTTAAATAATTTAAAATAAATGTCAAGGACCTTGAATGTGGTAAATTTTCAGGCTTATAATTTTATAGAAAGAACTGAGCAGGGCAGAATCCCAGAGGTCTTTAGAGTAGCCTTTAAAGAAAATTATTAGCCTCAGCAACTATTCTTTTAAAAGAATAAATGGAAATATAATATATACACTGCTTTTTAAACATGGATATTTACTTGGCTCTTGTCCATTTACACTCAGTTTGAGCTAAGTGTACATATATACACAGAGGCACACATTCAGATAGCAGTGTATTCATATATGCATTTACATAGACAACGTGTATTATTGGTCTGTAACTTTCTCTGAACACATTTGAGCATACATTAATGAGTCTCTTCTGAATTCAGAATTGGCACAGTATGTCCTCATTAAAACTCAAATTTTTGGTGATCTAGTGTTTTCCTACAATTTTTAAAATATTTAGAATGTATATTCTTGATCCATTATCTCTTTGGTTTCTAACACTTTACATTTAAATCTGCCCTCCCATCAAAACTTTGGAAAGAGCATCCTCTTCCCATAATTATCTCCAATCCACCTGTTTCCAAATACATTAATCATATGTCAAGGTCACTTCCAAGCCCTGTTGTGTTTATTGGACAACATCAAAATTGCTCTCGCTAAAAGTAAGAAAACCACTCAAGAATAGAAGAGCATTCAATTGATTTCCATATTGGTAAACTGGTTTTTATCAATGGTACAAAGTTAAGTAACCTACTCATGTTTAGCAAATATATAATAATAATAAAGTTGATGCTACTGACTTACCTTCATAACATAGGTGCTTTGAATTATTTTCCTAGTGTTGTCACAGATTATACAAACTATGCATACTCTCCTTGTTAAATAAATTCTGCTCTGCCCACTCTGCATGCCTGCCACCAGCACTCTATTTCTTTCATGACCAAATGCACTGATGACAGGGGTAACTGGGGATAACTGGGCTTAAAAGTATAACACATGTCCTCCAATAGATAAAACTTAACTGACTCATACTGACCTCATGATCCTGCCTTTGTTAGGAGCTTATACTCATTAATGAAGCTAACTGTCCTACATGCAACTGATATTAACTAGGTTATTGAATAAATTGAATTAACACTAATATGGTTTCTATGCCCTTATGGTCTCAGGAAAAGCCCTGACTGTCAAATGAAGTTGTATTATGCACATCCTTCTATGTAACTAACATTGCACACGGGGACTTACATGGATAGCCTCTGACTCTTCCCGGTTCATTCTTGTCACTAATGGTGCTTTTTTACATTGTTTGTACGTGTTAGCTGTTATTGTATTAGAATTATTTGAAGCTTAAATCTCATTGTTTTTTCTTCCCTATTTCCCTCATCATTTGTAAACATGCTATTTTATATGGCATTACATTTCTGGTTTTCTGTGATATTATTCTGGTTGTCTCTATTATTATCTTGCCTCTACCTCTCTTTTAAAAATGTATCTTCTGTTTTCCCTATAAATTTGCTTTCCACTGCTTTCTGAATTTTCACTTAAGGCAGATGCTCTTAGAGTGGAATTAAGATAAAAGACAGGAAGATATGCACTCACCTAAACTCATCAGAAAAAAAATTCATGCAGTCTAAGAAGCGGTGGCAAGAATACACAGACGAACTGTACAAAAAAGAGATTCATGACCCAGATAATCACGATGGTGTGATCATTCACCTAGAGCCAGACATCCCGGAATCTGAAGTCAAGTGGGCCTTTAGGAAGCATCACTATGAACAAACTGAGTGGAGGTGATGGAATTCTAGTTGAGCTATTTCAAATCCTGAAAGATGATGCTGTGAAAGTGCTGCACTCAATATGCCAGCAAATTTGGAAAACTCAGCAGTGGGCACAGGACTGGAAAACATCAGTTTTCCTTCCAATCCCAAAGAAAGACAATGCCAAAGAATGCTCAAACTACCACACAGTTCAGTTTAGTTCAGTCACTCAGTTGTGTCCGACTCTTTGTGACCCCATGAATTGCAGCATGCCAGGCCTCCCTGTTCATTACCATTTCTCAGAGTTCACTCAGACTCACGTCCATCGGGTCCGTGATGCCATCCAGCCATCTCATCCTCGGTTATCCCCTTCTCCTCCTGCCCCCAATCCTTCCCAACATCAGAGTCTTTTCCAATGAGTCAACTCTTCAAATGAGGTGGCCAAAGTACTGGACTTTCAGCTTTAGCATCATTCCTTCCAAAGAAATCCCAGGGTTGATCTCCTTCAGAATAGACCTGTTGGATCTCCTTGCAGTCCAAGGGACTCTTAAGAGTCTTCTCCAACACCACAGTTCAAAAGCATCAATTCTTCAGTGCTCAGACTTCTTCACAGTCCAACTCTCAC
>SJYX01002926.1:218396-249347 GCA_006410675.1 Oreotragus oreotragus | reverse complement strand
GTTCATGTATTGCTGAAGCCTGGCTTGGAGAATTTTGAGCATTACTTTACTAGCATGTGAGATGAGTGCAATTGTGCAATAGTTTGAGCATTCTTTGGCATTGCCTTTCTTTAGAATAGGAATGAAAACTGACCTTTTCCAGTTCTATGGCCACTGCTGAGTTTTCCAAATTTGCTGGCATATTGAATGCAGCACTTTCACAGCATCATCTTTCAGGATTTTAAGCAGCTCAACTGGAATTCCATCACCTCCACTAGCTTTGTTCATAGTGATGCTTTCTAAGGCCCACTTGACTTCACATTCCAAGATGTCTGGCTCTAGATTAGTGATTACATCATCATGATTATCTGGGTCGTGAAGGTCTTTTTTGTACAGTTCTTCCGTGTATTTTTGCCACCTCTTCTTAATATCTTCTGCTTCTGTTAGGTCCATACCATTTCTGTCCTTTATCAAGCCCATCTTTGCATGAAAATTTCCCTTGGTACCACACAATTGCACTCATCTCACATGCTAGTAAAGGAATGCTCAAAATTCTTCAAGCCAGGCCTCAGTAATATGTGAACTGTGAACTTCCAGATGTTCAAGTTGATTTTGGAAAAGGCAGAGGAACCAGAGATCAGATTGCTAACATCTGCTGGATCATCAAAAAATGAGGAGAATTCCAGAAAAACATCTATTTCTGCTTAATTGACTATGCCAAAGCCTTTGACAGTGTGGATCACAATAAACTGTGGAAAATTCTGAAAGAGATGGGAATACCAGACTACCTGACCTGCCTCTTGAGAAACTCATATGCAGGTCAGGAAGCAACAGTTAGAACTGGACATGGAACAACAGACTGGTTCCAAATAGGAAAAGGAGTACGTCAAGGCTGCATATTGTCACCCTGCTTATTTAACTTACATACAGAGTACATCATGAGAAATTCTGGGCTGGAAGAAGCACAAGCTGGAATCAAGATTACCAGGAGAAATATCAATAACCTCAGATATGCAGATGACACCACCCTTATGGCAGAAAGTGAAAGTGAAAGTGAAGTTGCTCAGTCGTGTCCAACTCTTTGTGACCCCATAGACTGTAGTCTACCAGGCTCCTCTGTCCATAGGATTTTCCAGGCAATAATACTGAAGTGGATTGCCATTTCCTTCTCCAGGGGATTTTCCCAGTCCAGGGCTCGAACCCAGGTCTCAAACTCAGGTCTCATGCATTATAGACAGATGTTTTACCATCTGAGCCACCAGGGAAGGCAGAAAGTGAAGAGGAACTAAAAAGCCTCTTGATGAAAGTGAAAGAGGAGAATGAAAAAGTTGGCTTAAAGCTCAACATTCAGAAAACTAAGATCATGGCATCTGGTCCCATCATTTCATGGCAGATAGATGGGGAAACCTGTCTCTTATACACATCTAGATGTGTATAAGAGACAGAGGACTTCCCTGATGGTACAGTGGATAACAATCCACCTGCCAATGCAGGGGACAGAGGNTCAGAAAACTAAGATCATGGCATCTGGTCCCATCATTTCATGGCAGATAGATGGGGAAACAGTGGAAACAGTGGCTGACTTTATTTTTCTGGGCTCCAAAATCACTGCAGATGATGACTGCAGCAATGAAATTAAAAGATGCTTACCCCTTGCAAGGAAAGTTATGACCAACCTAGATATTTAAAAGCAGAGATATTACTTTGCCAGCAAAGGTCCATCTAGTCAAGGCTATGGTTTTTCCAGTGGTCATGTATGGATGTGAGAGTTGAACTATAAAGAAAGCTGAGTGCCAAAGAATTGATGCTTTTGAACTGTGATCCTGGAGAAGATTCTTGCAAGTCCCTTGGACTGCAAGGAGATCCAATCAGTCCATCCTAAAGGAGATCAGTCCCGGGTGTTCATTGGAAGGACTGATGCTAAAGCTGAAACTCCAGTACTTTGGCCACCTCATGTGAAGAGTTGACTCATTGGAAAAGACCCTGATGCTGGGAGGGGTTGGAGACAGGAGGAGAAGGGAAAAACAGAGGATAAGATGGCTGGACGGCATCACCGAATTGATGGACATGAGTTTAAGTAAACTCCGGGAGTTGGTGTTGGACAGGGAGGCCTGGGGTGCTGCAATTCGTGGGGTCGCAAAGAGTCAGACACGAGTGAGTGACTGAACTGAACTGAACTGAACTGAAGGTCTGTTTTGGGAGATTCTAATTTCAATTCAGGAATCCACAGATGAAATTAAGGGATTTAAGATCAGCATAGAGGCTTTGTATTAAATAAAAAAAAAAAAATAATGAATTTATGTTAATATAATATAAATAATTTAAATAGTTCAAGTCTTAGGGTAAATGATAACAGAGTAATATTATAAATCTATAATAATATACCCTAATAATGAATATTATATGTAATTGTATATTTCTATTGTAATATGGATGTGAGAGTTGGACTGTGAAGAAAGTTAAGTGCCAAAGAATTGATGCTTTTGAACTGTGGTATTGGAGAAGACTCTTGAGAGCCCCTTACTGCAAGGAGATACAACCAGTCCATTGTAAAGGAGATCAGTCCTGGGTGTTCTTTGGAAGGAATGATGCTGAAGCTGAAACTCCAGTACTTTGACCTCCTCATGTGAAGAGCTGACTCACTGGAAAAGACTCTGATGCTGGGAGGGATTGCAGGCAGGAGGAGAAAGGGATGACAGGATGAGATGGCTGGATGGCATCACCAACTCGATGGACATGAGTCTGAGTAAACTCCGGGAGTTGGTGATGGACAGGGAGGCCTGGCGTGCTGCAGTTGATGGGGTCGCAAAGAGTTGGACATGACTGAGCGACTGAACTGAACTGAATATAATATATGTCAATATTAATTCATATAATTAGAATTGCTATGATACTAATATATGGTCTTATTTATATTAAATAATATTATTTTAATGTTATTTATTGGCTTATATGATTAATTCCAAGCACAGCATCTTTTATGCTATTTTTAGTTTCCTTGTGACATTTGGCAAATCTAACTCAGGCACCAGCAGATATCCCATTTATCTCTTCATTCATTTCTTTATCCATTCATTCAGTTAACAGGCATTGAATCCTCTTCTCTGTGTTCCGTACTTTGCTGAGAACTGAAAACACAGCTTAGAAACTGGACTGAGAAGCACCCTGATGCCCGTATGTAAGTGGCATTCTCATGTGGTAAGAGCAATGTAGGGTAACTTTCCTTCTACCTGCCTGCCACTGTTTCTCCTTCTCCTCTCCTTCCAAACCTGAGAGCTGATTGCACTTTTTTAAACCCTTAATATTAGGTCTGGCCTTGTACTTTTGCATTGGTCAAAGCGCAGGGGGCACTGTCACTTCTGCCTGGATGTATTTAGGCACTAATGTGCAAATTCAATTCTGCCCTTTCTCTGGTCGGTTCTACCAAGGATACTGCAGAAGTGCTGAAATGCCATATCCCGTGAGTAAAAGGTGTCCATCAGTCGAGGCCCACGAATGACTACAATGTGCAAAACTCCCCTGTTGATCCACTTTGAACATGAAGTGCGAATAAGAAATTGACCTTTGCCAATTTTAAGCCATTGAGATCTGGAAGGTATCAGTTATGGCAGCAGAGGTCAGATCAAGATATATCTTTCTGAGGAAGTCAAGAGATGTTTAAGTTGATGCTGAGGCTAAAGAAAGGCTCCATACAAAGCAAAGAGAAAGATTTTAAACATAAACTGAAATTTTAAATATAAACGGAAGAAACAGCAGGCACAAAGGACCTGAGGAGGTAAAGAGCCCAGAATATTTAAGGAACTGACAAAATTCCCACTTGAACAGAGTCTGAAAGCAGAAGACAGTGGCACAGGGATTGCGGGGCCATTCCTTCTGTCTTCTAGCTTTTGCAAAAGGTAAGGAAGAGAATATCCACCCAGCAGTCAGCATCTGTGTCCTTGATTGACCTAGGAGGTTGCTGCTTTTCCTATTTACTGATTTTCCTGTTCACTGAGAAGGCGCAGACGAAGTGTTTAGGAGAAAAGTAGAGACAGATGACTTAGAGAAATAATTTCCTCAATAGAAGATCACCATTCTTTGAGTCCATAATATAGTGCACCCTAGTGGGTGTGGATGCAGTCAGTAGGGAGAAAGTCAAGCTTTGAGGGCTCTGAAACATAGACAGCTTTCCAGGAGGGGCCTCTTTAGGGCCTGAGAGTACAGATTGCAGAAGGTCCACCTTTATTAGCTTCAGAGCCCACTCATTTTATTGTATTTATTTCTAAATTAATTTTTGTTGGAGTATAGTTGCTTTACCATGTAGTGTTAGTTTCCTCCGTACAGCAAAGTGAATCAGCTATACTTACACATAAATCCACTCAGTTTTCGATGCTTGTCTCATATAGGTCGTTACAGAGTACTGAACCTATACAGTAGGTTATTAGTTATCTATAGTAGGGTGTATCTGTCAATCCCAATCTCTCAATTTCCCCTTCCCCTTTTCTCCTAGGTAACCGTACATCTGTGACTCTATTTTTGTTTTGTAAATAGGCCTATTTGTACCTTTTTTTTTTTTTAAGATTCCATATATAAGCAACATCATATACTACTTGTCTTTCTCTGTATGATTTGCTTCACTCAGTGTGACACTCTCCAGGGCCATCCATGTTGCTGCCAATGATGGCCCACTCATTTTTATGTGTTTTTCTGATTTTAAACCTGTGGGAGCTCCTCAGTGTCTATTAGAGCATTCTTCAAACTTTCAAAAACTCAAATTTCTTCTGAGATAGATAGAAGTCTCATGACTTTCTACTCCCTATTATTATGATTATGACAAATCCATTGTCCTTTCCTCATCATCAGTTAACTCCATAAAGCACCAAATCGCTTAGTCAGTTACAGTTCAGGCTTTGGGCATGATGTTAAAGTCCTCTCCCAGACAGACTCCCGTCTGCATTGGCAGACCTATCACCTTCACACCCACCGGGCCCCGGAGCCTGTCCTTTGGCCAAACTACACGGCTTACTGTGTACCTTTAACTCACGCCAAGTAATATTTTATGCTGTGACTCTCTTTGGGCTCTTTCTTTAAGATTAGGCTAAAGTACCTTCCGCTATATTACCTCTAAGTTTCCCAGACATGTTTATTCAATTAATAAAGTTTTTTCTATGGTCTGTAATATTCTATTGTAGCACGCAATAAATCACAGCTTTGTTATTTGTGTTTCTCTCCACCATTGAAATATAAACTCCCATAGAGAAAACAGGTTCTCGCTGGGGACTCACCAAAAGGTTGCAATTGCAAACCTTGAAGGAAGGGAGGAACGCATCAAAAAGGTCTACGACAGCTCTGAAGTTGACAAGTGTGTATTTTTTAATTCCTTTACCAAAAGTTGGCATTGGCCTCCTTATATTTTTTCTTTCAGTTTCATAGGTGATGCATGTTATATGTAGAATCTTTAATATAAATAGTTTAAAGGAAAAAAATCACTTGTGGTCCCCTTAATATTTCTCATTGACACTTTTTTCCCCCTTTAGGCTTTTAAATTTCCTACCTGCATTGAAAATTCTTTTCTGTGTAAGATGTGAATTTTTTGTTACTTTTGGATAACTGCATTCATTTAAAAAACAAAACAAAAATTGCAAAACATGTCCTACATCTTTACATGATTTGCCTATAAATTGTGACTATACCTGCTGGTAGGCAAATATATAAAAAATATCAAAATGTTATGTTCAGTCTAAAAGTACATGAATTTAGATAGCCTAAATAGAATATGAACTTATGATGTATTATAGTACTTTTAGTCATTTTTTATAAATAACTCTGAAATATTAGCATTATGTTTTACAGTCAAAAGGAAGACAAAACTCACAATATCGACTGAAAAATATTTTTTAAGGAAAGGTAGTTTTTACTTTTTAAAGTTAGTTTCTAAAGTAATATATGCTAATGTTAAAATTCAATTAGTCAGAAAGATAGAAAATGAGTTGGGTCATCCAAGATGTATATAATATAAACTGCTTCTTGGACATCCTTCTAGAATTTTCTATTCATTTACAAATTTTAAAATCAAACAATTCTATATCCTTATAAATAATCTGTAATTTATTCTCTTCAGATAACAGACTATTTTATTTTAACCATAGCTACATATTAGTATATGTATATATATGTTAAGTATATATATATATATAGATGGATGGATAAATAGATATACATAGATAAATAGATGATAGATATCTCAGTCTTCTTTCTGTGGTATGCCTGGGCTGAAATACACTCAGCCTAACATGTAGATTGTTGCCAAGATTTTTATAGATAGATAGATATACATAGATATATGTATAGATATTTATATATGTGTATGTATATCTATCCATATACATATATGTGTATCTATATATCTATATCTGCATATCTATCCAAAGTTTTATATCTTCACTATATAAATTATTTGATTGTTTTTATTGTAGTTTGTCTTAAATATAAACTAAAAATTCTTTTTTAAAAAAATAATTTTATTATAGCTATTGTTAACAGGTAAGTTGGGTCTTAAAACTAATATGTCATACATAGTTTTTAAAATTTCTTTGCTTTCTTCCTATTGTTATTGAGAGCTTTATCTATTTTATGTTACAATAATTTTCTTAATGATTATATTTATAATTTAATGATATTTATTGTATTCCTAAGTGCTTCCCTGGTGGCTCAGATGATAAAGAATCTGCATGCAATGCAGAAGGCTGGTTTCTATCCCTGTGTCAGGAAGATTCCCTGGAGAAGGGAATGGCAAACCACTCCAGTATTCTTGCTTGGAAAATTCCATGGACAAAGGAACCTAGTGGGCTACAATCCATGGTGTCACAAAGAGTCGGACACGACTGAGCAAATTTGACTCACTGGCTCATAATATTCCTAGTGATTATAATTAGAATCTAATGATATTTATAATTTTCATTAATGATTATAATTATAATTTAATATAATATTTATATTTCTTTATTTTCAGTATTAGGCAGTATTAATGCTATATAATATTTCCAGTTATGAAATATGACATTTCTCCACTAAAATTTTCTTCAACCTCTCCTTTCCTATGATGTCAGAAATTTATATGCCATATTTTAATTTTACATTGTCAAGGTTTTTAACATTTGCATTCAATTAGTTATCATAATCCCACAGTTTTTCAAGCTAAGGCCCATATTTAAATTGAATCTCCATTTCTTGACTATTCTTAGAAGATATAGCTTCTCTTTATTCTTTAGTTGATTCATCTCTTAGGATGAATTTTAGAATTCATCTCAGGAGGTTGAATTTTAGCATAAGGGAAATTTCTCTCTCTCTTTTGATTTTTGTTTTTGTTTTCTTTTGTAATCCAGGAAAGGCTCATGAGTCCTTGCATCTTTCAGTGTGCATATACATATGTGTGTGTGTGTGTATAATATTTTGTTTCAGAATTCTGTGATGACAATGAGAAAACTGAGACTAGATCACACTTGAAATTAAACTCTTTCTGTTTCCATGTTGATCTTCCACTCCTACACCCTGGAAATTCTTGTTTTCCTTTATCTGTGAAATTTTTTCTGTTTTATCTCTGAATATATATTCCATTTCTGTATGTTTTATACCTCAGATATACTAGCTATGTGATACTTTGATCTCCTATAGCTTCCATATCATCAGCTCTCTAATTATATTTTCCTTCGTGACATCCTCAGGTCTGAATATCACGTCACCAACATGATATTTCTCAGTTTTAAAATGCTATTAGTACTATACAAATCTATATTTTTGCTGCCGCCATTTAATGACANAAATTCTTTTTTAAAAAAATAATTTTATTATAGCTATTGTTAACAGGTAAGTTGGGTCTTAAAACTAATATGTCATACATAGTTTTTAAAATTTCTTTGCTTTCTTCCTATTGTTATTGAGAGCTTTATCTATTTTATGTTACAATAATTTTCTTAATGATTATATTTATAATTTAATGATATTTATTGTATTCCTAAGTGCTTCCCTGGTGGCTCAGATGATAAAGAATCTGCATGCAATGCAGAAGGCTGGTTTCTATCCCTGTGTCAGGAAGATTCCCTGGAGAAGGGAATGGCAAACCACTCCAGTATTCTTGCTTGGAAAATTCCATGGACAAAGGAACCTAGTGGGCTACAATCCATGGTGTCACAAAGAGTCGGACACGACTGAGCAAATTTGACTCACTGGCTCATAATATTCCTAGTGATTATAATTAGAATCTAATGATATTTATAATTTTCATTAATGATTATAATTATAATTTAATATAATATTTATATTTCTTTATTTTCAGTATTAGGCAGTATTAATGCTATATAATATTTCCAGTTATGAAATATGACATTTCTCCACTAAAATTTTCTTCAACCTCTCCTTTCCTATGATGTCAGAAATTTATATGCCATATTTTAATTTTACATTGTCAAGGTTTTTAACATTTGCATTCAATTAGTTATCATAATCCCACAGTTTTTCAAGCTAAGGCCCATATTTAAATTGAATCTCCATTTCTTGACTATTCTTAGAAGATATAGCTTCTCTTTATTCTTTAGTTGATTCATCTCTTAGGATGAATTTTAGAATTAATCTCAGGAGGTTGAATTTTAGCATAAGGGAAATTTCTCTCTCTCTTTTGATTTTTGTTTTTGTTTTCTTTTGTAATCCAGGAAAGGCTCATGAGTCCTTGCATCTTTCAGTGTGCATATACATATGTGTGTGTGTGTGTATAATATTTTGTTTCAGAATTCTGTGATGACAATGAGAAAACTGAGACTAGATCACACTTGAAATTAAACTCTTTCTGTTTCCATGTTGATCTTCCACTCCTACACCCTGGAAATTCTTGTTTTCCTTTATCTGTGAAATTTTTTCTGTTTTATCTCTGAATATATATTCCATTTCTGTATGTTTTATACCTCAGATATACTAGCTATGTGATACTTTGATCTCCTATAGCTTCCATATCATCAGCTCTCTAATTATATTTTCCTTCGTGACATCCTCAGGTCTGAATATCACGTCACCAACATGATATTTCTCAGTTTTAAAATGCTATTAGTACTATACAAATCTATCTTTTTGCTGCCGCCATTTAATGACATTTAATTTCATTACTTTTATGCAATAGTGTTTTTAGCCTTCTTCCTGAGCTTTGTCAGTGTCTCTTCCATCTCCTAATATCATTTTGTTACCTCTTTTAACTACTTTTATCTCATTTTTTTCCAAAGTATTTTTTTGCCTCTCAATTAATCCTTTAAGGGTATAAAACTTAATTGGTAGAATTTTCTTCTATTTCCTAGAAAGTTTATGTTTCCCTAAAATGTACTTTCATTTGCTCTTTAATATAAGTCACATAATTTTTCATCTTCTTGTTTCTGTAGCATTTGTGCCAAGGTCCTGTTTTGGATCCCTCCTGATTATTGCTCAGAAGAGTATGGGGAATGGGCAGGTGGTTGACTTGTGTTAACTGCTTTGTCATTTCTGCACTTTTCTCATCAGGTTGGCTCTGTCTTCTGTCCTGGGTAGATCTTTCTGCAGCTGATCACTCAAGTAAGTCTATGTGACTTGCAAGGAAGCACCTCATCGCAAAGGCGTATTACTTGAGGATTGGGTCTTTCTCTTGATTATTTTTCTTATGATCCTTCAGACACTTACTTCTTATTGTTCAAAAAAAAAAATCATTACATGGATCTATCAGGACCTACTTTCAGAAGACTTTGTACTCTGCTTAAGGCTCAGAGAGATGAAAACCGGCTTTCAATTTCTTCCTTCTATTTGATCCAAGTCCTACTATATGGTGGCTCAGACGGTAAAGCGTCTGCCTACAATGTGGGAGACCTAGGTTTGATCCCTGGGTTGGGAAGATCTCCTGGAGCAGGAAATGGCAACCCACTCCAGCCAGTACTCTTGCCTGGAGAATCCCATGGATGGGGAGCCTGGTAGGCTACAGTCCATGGGGTTGCAGAGCTGGAGACGACTGAGTGACTTCACTTTCTTTCTTTCCTACTATATTTGATGGACAATTACAATGCATAGACCATAATTGGGAATTTTAGTCGCTTTTAAGTTTTAATGCAAATATGAGTTTATATTTCCAAATTTAAGCTTTTGTGTTCATTAGGTTTCTGGCATGGGACAGCTGTAAGAAGTAAAATAAATATGTCTACTCCAGTATATTTTGTAGGAAATCCTCTTTCCCTTTTAAAATATTTGATAGTCTGTTTTAGGGAATTTATTATCACACATGTCAATCACAAAGCTTTTACTGAATTTAATTTTAAATAATGAATGGTATAAGTTACATTGATCTCTACTATCTATACATCTATATTCCAGGTTGTGAGGATGTTCTAAGTGTTCCCAATATTAAAAAAATAATACATTTCTTCTGGGGATAAAAGTAATGCTGAAATTTTAGAACCATGCCTATATTCTAAATAAGAGGATTTAAACCACCTATAATTTCACTACCTTATAACCATTATACTTCAATTCATTTTAAGGTGATATTTTCTCACACTGCAAATTTTCTGAAATGGCTTCTGCCTTACAATTGGTGGCATGTAATAAATTAATTAGGAGTCTATTTTATGTGTTACTGGTTTGTCGGCTTCCCAGGTGGTGTAGTGGTAAAGATCACACCTGCCAGTGCAGGAGACATAAGAGATGTGGTTTCCATCCCTGGGTCAGGAAGATCCCCTGGAGGAGGGCGTGGCAACCCACTCCAGGATTCTTGCCTGGGAAATCCCATGGAAAGAGAAGCCTGGTAGGCTACAGTCCGTGGGCACAAAGAGATGGGCATAACTGAAGCTACTTAGCCGGCACACGTGGTATGTGAAAAAATGCTGAATCGTATTGCTGATCCCATCTTAGATTTGATGGAATTCATTTTCTTCCAGTTATATGAACTCTTTCAAATCAAAGTTGGAATCATATTGATGTAATTTTGTGGCCAACTCTAAATGAAATGCAACAATTTGAGCTCCTTGTAGGATCAAATAAAGCAACATTGCAATATAATAATCTCTTTAAAAACATCATGTAATTTTATAACTGGGTGATCTAAACACCTACATGATTTAAAACAAAGAGAAGAACGGTATCTGCTCCAAATTCCAAAGGTAACTTAACTCCTCTAAGTCTCAGCTTTTTACTTATGTATAAAATTAACCTACTAATGATACATACCACCTAGGGAAGCTAATGTTTCTTCAGTGAAGTGTTTACTTCAATGGGGCACGTGTGGAATACTTAAAAAATGTGAATCATCTGCATTATGGTTACTAGGATTATTAGTGATGATCCTTCAGGGAATGGCTCCTTTGTGTTTACCTCCAAAGACCAGTGGCTGATTCCGTTCTATTAACTTGACCCGCTTACTTCATGCCAGACACTAGCTAGGCACCGGGAATACGAAGACAACAGCTCTCACACAGGCCCCACTATGGACCAGTTTACTTTCCGGATCTCATTCATTTCTTTTGGTTGAAGAGACCAATTTCCTCTGAGCATTTAGTGCTTTCCACTGACCATGGGCCACATCTCTTTCCTGCAGGTTATACTCACGTGTAACACTTGCCATTTTCCCCACACACCATTTGTGCCCTATTCCTGCAACTCTCTTCCAGCTACCCCTTCATCTGTAGGGTTCTTCCCCTCTCCTCTCTCCAGAGGCCCAAATTCCTCCTAACCCAACAAATATTCAGAATTCAGAAAGAGGTTCCTTATCATCTAATTTCTGTTCAAACAGAACAGGAACAAGAACTAGAAAACAAACCAGTTCACCAGGGTATTGGGCAGCGCCATTCACACTGAACTCTGCTTGCATCCTTCAGGAATCCAGCCCCTCTGATGGCATTGCTCCTTCCTCCACAGTCCCCAGAGCATTACTGGCAATGCTTCTTATCATATTCTGCATCATAGGATTGTGTGCATGTCCTATTTGGCCTAGATTGTGATGTTTCAAGGGCAGAAATGTTATGTTTTCTGTCCTTGTCAGCATAGCATTTGGCACACAGCACGTGCTTAAACAAGTGCTTTTTGAATTGAATTACTTCAGCCACCTTACCCTTAAGACCATTGTCAGGATTACTAATCGCCTGAAGTAAATCATTCCATCCACTTACTTTAAAAACAGTCAACTCTGACGTTATCATAAATGTGTGTGGGTGTATGTGTGTATATGTATATATGTATATATATATGTATGTATGTGTATATGTGTGTGTATATATATATATGACTCCATCCACTTACCTGAAAAAAGATCAACATTTGATATTTTCATATGTGTGTGTACATATGTGTGTGTACATATGTGTGCGTGTACATATGTATGTGTATATATATATATATGCTACTGCTACTGCTACTAAGTCACTTCAGTCGTGTCCGACTCTGTGCAACCCCATAGACAGCAGCCCACCAGGCTCCCCCATCCCTGGGATTCTCCAGGCAAGGACACTGGAGTGGGTTGCCATCTCCTTCTCCAATGCATCAAAGTGAAAAGTAAAAGTGAAGTCGCTCAGTTATGTCCAACCCTCAGCGACCCCTTGGACTGCAGCCTTCCAGGCTCCTCCATCCATGGGATTTTCCAGGCAAGAGTATTGGAGTGGGGTGCCATTGCCTTCTCCGNGGGATTCTCCAGGCAAGGACACTGGAGTGGGTTGCCATCTCCTTCTCCAATGCATCAAAGTGAAAAGTAAAAGTGAAGTCGCTCAGTTATGTCCAACCCTCAGCGACCCCTTGGACTGCAGCCTTCCAGGCTCCTCCATCCATGGGATTTTCCAGGCAAGAGTATTGGAGTGGGGTGCCATTGCCTTCTCCGATGCGTATATATATATGTATATATATGAAAAATATGTTTTCCAAGCCTTTCAACAAAAACAGCCATCTCCTTGTGCTCACTTCCATGTATCAACTTCAGAGGCAAACCTTGGTAACTCCTTAACTATTCTTCTTCATATTTACAAAGCATGTATACAGGGCTCTTTCCTAACTTTCCTATGTTCTTAAGTGGAAGGTAAGCATTGATTTTTTTTTTTTTTACATATCTTGCCTTTACTCACATATACTTTGAAATTTGAAGACATTGCCTGCCTTAAGAGATTCTGATATATGATATAAGAGGTGAAATAATGTTTGTGGATTGCAAGACACAAAGTCAGGTAAGTTAATTGGAGAGGCAACATTAGAGGTGAGTGGGGAGGGGACAGGGCTGAACTGAAAGCCAGGCAAATTTTCCAAAGCATCATTGCTTTAAACATGAAAGAACATGGTAGGAAAGCTTGCTGAGAGTAAAAGGATTGGATAGAGACTGTTATATGGAGCCAGAAAAAAAGTGCCCTGGAACAACAACAAAACTATTTCCAGCTGCTTTCCACTTGGTGCCAGCCCCTGAGAGGGAGCCTCTTCAGGGACTGACCAAGATCTTGACACCCAGACACTCTCCCACCTCAATTTCATTTTCTTAGATGAGATTAGCTTAGCGCTCATGAATTCGTACATGACCCTGAAACATAAAATGCAATCATACCAGGGAGCAAAGCTATTCATGTTTTCTTACAATTGAGGATCTTTCCAGTCCAGCAGCTAAGGCCAACAACAAAATGGTTCAAGCGCTCTTTCAAATCATCCTGCTCAAGAGGGCCCTTTCGTTCTCTATCATTAAGCAGCTGCTGTCTCTGAAATGGAAAGGTTAGGAACGCTGGCCAGGCCAGCAGCAACCTCACTGGTACTGAGAAGTCTGAATAGCAACCACATGCAGAATTCTATGAAGATACAAAATTCCATTTGAATCAATACCAATATATGATGCACAGTCATACCTGTCTTCCATTAGGTACAGCCCCATGCTGTTGGAAAACATACTTGGTCTTTCATTGTCCTTGTGAACATTCAGGATCATTCCCTAAATGGTACCTCAATGTGCCTTTTCTGTACCCTGTGAAGCAAAGTTTTCTATTCATGGACACCAGATAATATTAACAGGTGGAGCCTATTGACAATTGTTTCTAAGTGAAGTATGCTTAGATGTCTTACCTCTTCCAAAACAGATGGGGTAAACATTTGTTCCAAGAAAGGAAAACTCTTATCACATGCAAATCCCTCACTTAAAGTTTTCTGCTTAGTCATGATACTTATTTGAGCTTTGGCTATATATGCTGCTAAAAATGCCCTGGAGAAAGAAACCTCAAATAAGGTAAATGAAAATCTGGAGGAGGGTTATAAAAGCAATGAGAATACTCTCCTACCACCCAACTCCCCAACTGCTGAAAAGCACAGGGCTTTTCCTGCAGGCCTTGATCTGCAAAGTGTGATCCACTTGACAGCGTTGTCAGATCACAAGGATCTTACTAGAAATTCATGATTTCAGGACCCATCCCTCCTCAATCAAAATCTTCATGTTTAACAATTCCTAGGTGATTTGTATAAATACTAAAACTCAAGAAGCACTGCCTGTAGGAACACTGTGTCATAAGAGGAGCCAGCCATAGGTTGTCAATAAGTTTCATTACTGGTGTTGCTTTTGATCATTTGTAAATGGTGGTACCTGCTAAGTTTCCCTAATATAAAGTTACTTATTTTCTTTTTGTAATTAATAAGTATTTTGGCTTCCCTTGTGGCTCAGCTGGTAAAGAATCCGCCTGCAGTGAGGGAGACCTGGGTTCGATCCCTGGTTTGGGAAGATGCCCTGGAGAAGCGAACGTCTACCCACTCCAGTATTCTGGCCTGGAGAACTGCATGGACTGTATAGCCCATGGGGTCACAAGGAGTTGGACATAACTGAGCGACTTTCACTTTCACTCATACAGAGACACTTTGAAACGATATAAGCATCCTATTTCTCTTTATATTTTGCTTACTAACTTTAACATCTATTGATAATACTTGACTGCAGTAATTATGGTATTAACCAAATGGTGATTTAAAAAATCTTTTAAATAAGTTCTTTCTGAACAGTTTTAGAATACACATATATCCCATACCTAGTTTCCCTGTTACAGTTTACAATAATATACTTTTTTGTACCAATATTAATCCATTATTATCAAATAAAGTCCATAGTTTATTCATATTTTCTCAGTTCTATGTGCCATCTTTCTTATTCTAGAATCCCTTCCAGAATGACAGACTACATTTAGTCACTTATGTTCACGCTGCTTGACAGTTTTTCAGACATTTATTTTCTCTATGACTTCATTTATTAACTTAGAATTCAATTTAAAGAACTGTCCCTTCTCCACCACTTATTTGCTTATGTTTGTATGGACTAATGGATATTTATTTTATTCTACATATTTTAAGCTATTGGCATCATTATTTTTTTATTACACAAATTGTCTCAAATGTGTTTGGAATTCTTTCAAGTTGACTCCCTGAGATGATCCCATCTGCTTTTGAGCACATCCGACTTTCAGGCATCATAAAATGTTTCAGGCTCATCACGTACTTTTCTGATCCCAGCCATGAATCAGATATTTCCCTGAAGTAGGGATCTTCCAGTTGGTGAGTGGTGTTAGAAACCAAGATCTGAAGGGGGCGCGGGGCTAGGCATTTTTTTTGCTGCAAGGGTGTCATTACTTTTAGTCTATCTCTATGGCAGAGCTAGAAATTATAGAAGTATTCCAAACCATACATACAGATATACCTATTTCTGTTTCCATGTACATTCAAAATCATGAGTTTATACTCAAGTAGGACTGAGTTTCTAATCAGGTAACTCTGAATACAGTTCAATAGCACAGAGTTCTCTTTAGCTTTCACTTTTTACTTATTTGCAAGTTCTTTATCTGTCAAAAAGCTTGGATTTCATTATCATATCACTGTAATTCACTTATTTATTCACTCACAGAATACAAATAAAGACGCTGCAGGATTGGTAAGCCATACCTCTTGAACACCTCTTCATAGATCGTAGCCTTCTCACGGTGAAAGGGCTTGTGCAACTCAGTGAAGCTATGAGCCATGCCATGCAGGGCCAGCCAAGATGGACAAATCATAATGAAGAGTTCTGACAGAATGAGGTCCACCGCAGGAGGGAAGGGCAACCATTCCAGTATTCTTGATTCAAGAACCTCACAAACATCATGAAAAGGCAGAAAGATATGACACCAGAAGATGAGCCCCCTGGGTCAGAAGCCCCCTGGGTCAATATGCTACTGGGGAAGAGCAGACAGCAATTACCAATAGCCCCAGAAAGAAAGAAGCATCTGGGCCAAAGCAGAAACGATGCTCAGTTGTGGATGTGTCTGGTAGTGCAAATAAAGTCTGATGCTGTAAAGAACAATATGGCATAGCAACCTGGAATGTTAGGTCCTTGAATCAAGGACAATTGGACATGGTCAAGCAGGAGATGGCAAGAATGAACATCAACATCTTAGGAACCAGTGAACTAAAATGGACTGAAATTGGTAAATTTAATTCAGATGACCATTATATTATATTTACTACTGTGGGCAGGAACCCCTTAGAAGAAATGGAGTAGTCCTCACAGTCAACAAAAGAATCTGAAATGCAGAGTACTTAGAAGCAACCTCAAAAACAACACAACAATCTTGGTTTATTTCTGATCAAACCATTTAACATCACAGTACTCCAAGTCTATACCCCGACCACTGAGGCTGAAGTTGACCAATTCAAGTTCACTTTTTGGTGTTAGTTCTTGGAGGTATTATGGGTCTATGAACACCTTCACGAAGTAACACCAAAAAAAAAAAAGAAGGTGTCCTTTTCATCACAGGGAATTAAATGCAAAAGTAGGAAGTCAAGAGATACCTAGAAAAACAGGCAAGTTTGGCCTTGACGTACATAACAGAGTAGGGCAAAGGCCAACAGAGTTTAGTACAGAGAACAAACTGGTTCCACAAATACACTTTTCCACAACCCAAGAAATGAACTTACACAAGAACGTCACCAGAAGTACAGTATCAAAACCAGGTTGACTATGTTCTTTGCAGCTAAAGATGGAGAAGTTCTATACAGTCAGCCAAAGTAAGACAGGGAGTTGACTGTGCCTCAGATTATCAGATTTTTATTGCAAAATTCAGGTTTATATTGAAGAAAGCAGGGAAGACCACTAGACCATTCAGGTATGACCTAAATCAAATCCCTTAGGATTATACAGTGGAAGTGATAAAAAGATTCAAGATTAGATCTGGCAGACCCTATTCCTTGATATTTTATCCTTGATACTGTTTCCTTGAATACCCACTATTCCTTGATATATTAAAGTATTTGATAGGGAACAAGGACTATTTAAACCTTGTTGATCAACATATGATTACTAACATTTTTAAATTGCCATCTCAATATAATCCAAATAGGCAAGTATGATCTAACCCAGAAAAGAAAGGCGTTTCTAATTTAGGCTTCCTCTAAAACAATAGTGTGCCTTCTTTCCGTCACTTAATGGGACTTCTAATTTGAATTTGTACCTCCAAATGGAGCATGAGCAAGAAGAGAGGAGGAAGCAACAAGTCAGTAAGCCATCAATCAGAAAACACACGAGGCACTTACTGAAATAAGTCTGGAGAGTCAAAACGAGAGTTAGAAAGTTCACAAGGCACTTAACATTCTCAGTGGCAGCCAAGGCACAAAGAAGTAAAAATGTTGATCATTTGTAAGAGTAAAACCCACACCCTTTGGTTTGGATATCTAAATGTCACTGTAACAGTCTGAATTTTTCAGTCGACTCAAGGCAGAGTTTCAGGGTCCTAAGCCCTATCAAAATATTAATAGAGAGTTATCTCCCTTTCCACTTAAAGAGGCTGACAACCTTCCTTAATTCGGAGCCTGACAGATAATAAGCCAAGCCTGAACATGACTCCTTTGGGTCTTTATCTAATGTCTCTTTGGATAAGAAGCACTTTGAGCAGTGCCTCTTTTCCATGCTCTTTTCTGCTGCTGCTCCTAAGTCACTTCAGTCGTGTCCGACTCTGTGTGACCCCATAGACGGCAGCCCACCAGGCTCCCCCGTCCCTGAGATTCTCCAGGCAAGAATACTGGAGTGGGTTGCCATTTCCTTCTCCAATGCATGAAAGAGAAAAGTGAAAGTGAAGTCGCTCAGTCTGTCCGACTGTTAGCGACCCCATGGACGGCAGCCCACCAGGCTACTCCGTCCATTGGATTTTCCAGGCAAGAGTACTGGGGTGGGGTACCATTGCCTTCCCCGTGCTCTTTCCTACTTGTCTCTAAATTGCAAAAAATCTCTCTCCTACAGGTAAAAATTATGGTACATGATCTCTCTCACTCTCCTTACCCCCATGTATTCAATGGTTAATACCATTCCAAAATTTTAGTGGCTTTACACAAAATATATATATATATTTTTTTTAATCTCACTTGTGTAGCTTCATCAGGTGGCTTTTGTTTGAGTGGTGATTCAAGGAGACTCAGGTGTCTTCCATCTTGTGCATCACTTCTGTTTGGTCCTTAGAACCTTCTCTCAGGGGCTAAAGGGGACAAGAAAATGAAGTATTACAGGAGATGGATTCATGAACCAGACCTATATTCCACTGGTAGAACCCATTCACACGGTCATGCCCAACTGTAGAGAGGATGGGAAATAGGTGCAGATGAGTGCCTGTATGAGAGGAGCCATGGTTTGGTGAACCACCAGACCGTTTCTACTGTAGGTAGTAAACTCCCGTCAAACAGATTTCTATCTTTGCTTAAACTCATTTGATTTGCCATTTTATCATTTACAACCAAAAATACAGACTAAGACTGTTCAGGCTTGTGGGGCAAGGTTATTTGACCTGGAGGCTGGTAAGTATGCAGAATTTGATGTGAAGAGGTCAGGAGAGGTCATTCTAGAACAAAGTCATGGCTGGGAAAGCATCAGGCAGGGTCAAGGGATAATAAGCAGACCCAGTGTGGCTGGAGCAGAAACAATGAAGGAAAAATACAAGGAAGCACACTGAATGTTAAACTCTGCCCTGTGAGCTCAAAGTACTATGGAAATTCCCAGAAGAGAGTCATTTGGTTAGAACAGCCAAGAAGACTTCATGGAGAAACCAGAGCTTGAGCTGGGTCATGAAGGACAAGAAGGATTCTATTGACAGACAGAAAAGGGAGAAAAACTATTTTTATTTTGATGCTTCTGAAAGCCAGCAGACAAAATGAGGTACTACCTGACCGACTAACTTATTTTTCATGTAGAAGTTCTAGGGTCTTATTTATATAGTTTAACACTGCTGTAAACATGCATTAGTTGTTTATTTGTTTAAATGTCTGTGTATCCTATAGGACATGAGTCAGTTTTCAGGAAGTTAATGTCATAATATTTTTTAAACTAAAATTAGGAAAAACCACAAATAAAAACAAGCATTTAAAGAAAGAGGGGGATTGAACACAAACATATAAGCACGCAATCATATATATATATATGATATATGCATATATAAGCAAATATCTATCATTTAATATAAATATATATCATATTTTGGGATATATCGTGTGTGTGTTTGTGTGTGTGTGTGTATATATATATATATATATATATATACATTTCAGCCAAACTTTTCTCAGAACTTCCTGGAAATTAAAGCAAAAACAGAGACATGATCATTTACCCAATTCTCAATATCTGTGAAATAGCCAAGTAGTTATACTAATTTTTAATGGGAAGGAAAATTTAGCTTTCAACCAACAGTAGAGGAAATATATCAACTGCATTTTAAACACTGAACAATGTTCTGTGAAGTTTTATATGGGCTCTTTAGTGGAGCCACAGAAGACGGTAAATCTCAGAGGTTGCCCAGTGTGTAGAATCATTACTGCCTCCTTGGTGAACTTCATGACACATCCATTGCTCACTCACAAAGAGCCAAAGCAAACTTGATTGTTAAAAGATTTTCCTTACTGCCAGCCCTAAACCTCTGGAAGAACCAGGATCATCAGATAGGAATGTTTCTGATGTGTCTATGCAAAGTTGGTTCAGCTGCCTTGATTCAATTAACAACCAGTCAGTTCAATCAATTAACAATCTGATTTCATGGAAAATATTCTATCAAAATTCAGTAACATGAAAATGAAAGAGCCCACCAGTATAGATTTTTATCTGCTCAGATGGCTATGTACCATGTGAACCGTGTAAAGACACAGCGATTTTTCTGTAAGTGCAGTGCTGAGTATTCCTGGGAAATAGCTGATTATCTGATGATAATGACTTGTGCATGCAGATGTTTTCAGAACTTATTTGCAAGTATAACTATCTCGTGAAGCTGTGTTTTTCCCTATGAAACATGAGGTTCAATAACATGACCGAAGTCTAACATCTAGTTTTAATAGAAGAGGGAGAAGCATGGTGTTATATGAAGAACTATGGAGTCATGGTAAACGAGGATCGAGTGATTCATCTTCCTACTTCCAAATTCTTGACCCTACACTCTCAACTTTGGCTTCCAACTTTGACTTCTCCAGATTTTGCGTTCATTTTCATTCTCATTTGAAATTGGACACTTGGCAATATTCTGAGGCAACTCTTCTGGTCTTAGCATCTTTTGCCTTAATTGAGAACCTTCGTCTGGCTCCAGCAATATAAAGAACAAAGCCCTTAGGTTGGCCCTTGGCTAGACCAGCACCAACTATCCCGAAGGCATCTATATGCAATACAGGCAACTCACACATGCAGTAAGGATTAAAACAGAATTGGTATCAAATGGTGAGGAAGGTTTAGACAGCAGAAGATTAAGCTCTATACATATAATATACATTGATACATACCAAAACTATGCAGGCCCCTTACTCTGGGGTAACAATATGTTTAGGTGGGTTTCAAGTGAGATTCTCTGAGCATAATATATCATCAGCAAGTATAAATGCAAAATCCACCCCATTTCTGTTTAGTTTCTCAAAATATTAACACACAAATTATTTTCCACCAGAGGGAGGTACATATTTAAAATTATGCTATCATTTGCACTATTTAATAGAACCATGTGGAATTCGGCCTCTTATTCCAGTACTGAAGTCCTATCTCTGCCCCAACCCTCTTTCATTGATAACATCAGATTTAGGGTATCTTTAATTAATAAATAGACTGAGTGACACTGGATGGTAGCAGAAACAGTGCAAACAGCTACTTGTTATCTTATTCATCTGTCCTATCAGCTGATGTATAAGCTTCCTACAAGAAGTTATTTAATGGTTCTTTAATAGAAGAAGGTTTGAGAAAACGCCAGCAGATGGTATTGTGGGTAATGACCCAGCTTACGGTGATTTAAGTAATGACTTGTCTTATCTATTTACCTGTACTCAAAGGCTGAATTTGCACATATGCACTCACAGGCATGCACATTGTCTTCTGGTGGACTAGGGTGCCTAAAAGTGTTTTAGTAGAGAGAATGTAAACACAATTACATAATTAAAATATATGACTCAAGAAAGGATCAAATCTGGAAAAAACAACAAAACAATAGTAATAAATGCTGCTGCTGCTGCTGATGATGATACAATCCAAACAAAACCTACTTATTACCTCCACTCTAAATCGCCTAAGGGTGCCTAAAAGTGTTTTAGTAGAGAGAATGTAAACACAATTACATAATTAAAATATATGACTCAAGAAAGGATCAAATCTGGAAAAAACAACAAAACAATAGTAATAAATGCTGCTGCTGCTGCTGATGATGATACAATCCAAACAAAACCTACTTATTACCTCCACTCTAAATCGCCTTGGCTTTCCATCCAAAGATGTATGGTCTATTCCTAGAGTTGTTGATTAGTCACTAAATTGTATCTGACTCTCTTGAGACCCCATGAACCATAGCCCACCAGGCTCCTCTGTCCATGGGATTTCCCCGGCAAGAATACTGGAGTGGGNATGTATGGTCTCTTCCTAGAGTTGTTGATTAGTCACTAAATTGTATCTGACTCTCTTGAGACCCCATGAACCATAGCCCACCAGGCTCCTCTGTCCATGGGATTTCACCGGCAAGAATACTGGAGTGGGCTGATATTTCCTTCTCCAAGGGATCTTCCTGACTCAAGGAGCAAACCTTAGTCTCCTGAATTGGCGGGCGGATTCTTTACTCACTGAGGCACCTGGCAAGCCCCTTCCTAGGGTAAGTGCCTTTTAACCACTTCCTACAAGTTTCACAGAGATCTTGAGTTAACTAGTATCAAAAAAAGATGAATAGAAATGGCTTATTTCTTCCAAATAGCCCTTTGGCATTCATACACAACAGAGCCAACTCTCACAAGCAGTGAGGACTCACACAGGACTCATATCAAATGGCATCTCCTCTACTGATTAATTTCTCGTGGTCCCTATTGTCTCTGTTAACGATCCTGCAGCTACAGCCGTATCCAGGGTAGCTTCCCCTGACCTTCTAGAAGTAAAAGTATATTTGGAAACAATCCTTAAAGACAATGACCAGGTCAAGTGCAGTAGCATCCTACCTATTGTTTCATTTTAAGTATTGGGATATAGGAGGGTCAGAAGCTTGGCCGTTAGCCTGGGGTAGGTCAGGAGCAGGAAGCCAGGAAGGAATAGGAAAGTCTACAGTGACTGGCTCCTTTAGCCATTCTGGACAATGGAATCCAAGAGCTTCATGGACCTGTTCTCTTATGCCTTGGTCAGGCCTGATTTAGTTGTGAGCACTGTTTACGACTGGTCTCTGTGGGTAGCAATGGTAGTACACTATTTCAAGGACACTGAGCTTGCCTCTGACCCCTGCTCCTGGTGCCCCAGACAGTACAATTTTGCCTCTGGCCGTGATGAGACGATCGTGAGGTCATTTCTGGGCAAGGTTTCCATGGAACGGAGGCAGAGTCCATTGGGGCTAACATGTGGGAGACATTTCAGGGCCCTGATTCTTAAGAGAGCTGCAAAAGGCATTACTAGGTACTGAGAAGAACAGCCTGTGGACTTTTAAAATAAAATTAAAAAGGAAAGGCAAAATGAGAGTTTTCCCAGGAAAACTTGACTTGGACATACTTTCTGCGGGCGGAGCAGCCGACACCAGTACTGACCCTGCTGACCAATTTTGGATGAAATCAGAAAGCAAGCAAAGCTGATCTTCCCAGTCCTGGCCAAGCACCCTCAACCTCTGTACTTCCCTGGCCATTTCCGTGACTCATTCTAAGTTTGACCTCTCTGGGAGCATCCCATTCTGCAAAATTCACAAGCTGGTCTTCTAAGTTGTCCAGTACAGTAGCCACAAGCCACAGGTGTCTGTGGGGCATTCAAAATGTAGTTAGCCTAAGATGAAATATGCTATAAAGTATAAAACACAAAACAGACTTCAAAAATGCAGAAAAATATCACTCAAATGTTTTTGTATTGATGACATGTTGAAATGAAAATATTTGGGCATATTAGCTTAAAAAAATATAGTATTAAAATTAAACTGTTTCCCTTTACTCTTTTGTTTTTTATAATGTGGTTATTATAAATTTTGAGATTACATTTGTGGCTTTCATTTTATTTCTTTTGGACCACACTGTTCTCCATCCTCAGGGCTTTTCTTTCTAATATGATAAATTCACAAAGGTGAACTTTCTCAAATAGCGTATGATTTTAACAGGAGGTAGTGGAGACAAGGATGTGAGGGAACAGGTAATTTCTTTGTAGAATGTGCTCACATCTTCTTCATCCTGAAAAACTCTTTTTAATCCATCAAGATCCAGATCAAATGTCACCTCTACCAGGAAGCTTTCCGTAACTCTCCCAGGCAGTGATATTCTGCTCTGTACTGTCTCAGCACTCCATGCAAATCTCTCAGAGCACTATAAATCATTACAATGCACCTTAATTTAAATGTCTTCCCTTCTAAGCTGCAAATTCCTTCAAAGGAAAGACTGAGTCTTATTGATTTTATTAATAACAATTCTGTAAGAGGCATACCTTAATTTTTTAATTTATAAATTTATCCATTCATTCTGAAATCAAGGCTTCTGAGCCACTCGGCTAGCAAAAACCCCTTGCTCTTCAAATAGCTCCTCATGAATTGCCATCCTAGCTATTTACAATGAAGTCGCTTAGAAATAAGTATTTCAGTGATGATTGGACAGAGTTTAACCATGTTCCTGACTGCCTACAGAAGTGTGCGGGGTTTATGTCCCTGTATATGGCATATGTAATCCAGCCCATGCCAATTTGGGGTCCTGCTTTTGCACTGCTCTCTGAAATCTTTCTAGCGCCTTTCTCAGTGTTCTGTTGTAAACTATTTTGTTACCTCACCCCTGCAAATACTCTCCTGCTTCCAAATTCAGTGTTTATTATGTTGCTTGGGTGTTGACTCTCCCCGAAGCCAGTGGAATATGGGATTCATTAGGAGGACGATGGAGCTATGCGCCAAAGACTTCATGAGTTAGCAAGGATTTTATCTTTTCCTCGTTTCTGACAACTGCCAATCTGAGGGCTAAACTAGTCAGCTTTCTAACACACCCAAACCAGGCTGTTAGCTTGGCCCCGCTGCTGGCCTTGTTAATCCTTATCCTGTAGAGAGATGTCCTGTGTGTAGTAAGAGGAGCTGGGACTTTGCTTGCCTGCTTGGAAGTGTTTTCCATCTGCATAAATTGCCATGGAATACCCAGCTACAGATCTTGCTCTTGCAACCAGCTGCCCTCTTTTTCTCATGGCTTCTGTGTGAGCCACCCATGTGTGTGTGCTAAGTTACTTCAGTCATGTCTGACTCTTTGCAGCCCCAAGGACTGTAGCCCTCCAGGCACCTCTGTCCATAGGATTCTTCAGGCAAAAATACTGGAGTGAGTTGCTGTGCCCTCCTCCAGGGTGTCTTCCTGACCCAGGGATTGAACCCGCGTCTATTCCGTTTCCTGCACTGGCGGGCAGATTCTTTACCACTAGTGCCACCTGGGAAGTCCAAGTGAAGGCGCTCAGTCGTGTCCAACTCTTTCTGACCCCATGGACTGCAGCCCATCAGGCTCCTCCATCCATGGGATTTTCCAGGAAAGAATACTGGACTGGGTTGCCACTTCCTTCATCCAGGGGATCTTCCCGACTCAGGGATCGAACCTGGGTCTCCTGCATTGCAGGCAGATGCTTTACCGTCTGAGCCACCATGGAAGCCCAACTATATCACTTGGCTTTTGAGAAAGCAGGCCAGCTTTTATTAAGGGCAGCCTCAAACAAGGAGGCCGTCTCATAGTTTTTGTGAAAGAGTTATAGTCAAAATTTTATCTTTAATTACCATTGAGATAATGAAAAAAAAACCAGATTGCCAAACGATTATCATTGAGTTAATGAAAACAAACCAAAGGCCATTTTGACGAGTGTCAAACTTGTTTAGTCTCAAGAAAGTAGTGACAAGACACTTTATACTTTCCTTTGGTCTTGAGAAGCTAGTGACAAGACATGGAAAGGAAAGAGGAAATCTAACGGATGCATCGCTCTTCATGTTTAAACATGAGATTACACAATTGTGGAAACTTAGTTCTCAGCTTCCCTGCCTAATTTCTACTTCGAAGGTCCATAGGGATAGTTTAGAGATAAAAATCTGGTGCCTGGAATGTTCCCAGCCCTCCCACTTTGCCTGAATAACATCTACCGCCGCGTCCTGTCTCAGTTTGGACGCCACTCCTATTGCAAAGTGTTTCTAACCTCTCAAGACAGAAGTTCACCACTCTGTGCTCAGTCCTCAGCACAGTGCACAACCCACATAGGTCCTCAGGAAATGTTCGTTGAGTGAAGAAATGAAAGCTAGCAGGATGTAGGCCAAAAAAAAAATGCAAATTTGGAGCTCAAGTTCTATGTCTGCCATTTATCAAAGAAATGAACTTTTCCAAGAGTTGCATGCTCATTAGTAAATATATATATATATATATATGGCTTCCCTGGTGGCTCAGCGGTTAAAGCGTCTGCCTCCAATGCGGGAGACCCGGGTTCGATTCCTGGGTCGGGAAGATCCCCTGGAGAAGGAAATGGAAATCCACTCCAGTATTCTTGCCTGGAGAATCCCATGGATGGAGAAGCCTAATAGGTTACAGTCCACAGGGTCACAAAGAGTCGGACACGACTGAGCGACTTCACCTTCATCTTCACCATATATATATGTAATAGTATCTACTTCCTAGAGCTTTCTGAGAATAAGTAACCTTCTGCGGCAAAAGTATTTTATAAAATAAAGTGCCTTGTAAAATTTGAAGCTATCACTTTCTTTTTCTTTTTACCTACTTACTTGCTGTGACGGTTCAAACATAATGCAACATTTTGGAATGTGAGCCAAAATTATCTAGGTAGCAGGTTGGAGAGGGCCTATTGACCATATTCTTCACTAAGTGCAACTCCACAGTACATTGCATATAATCCATGGCTCATATGTAGAGAATCTCTTCTGGGCAATCCAGGCAATACAGTCCAGGTGTCCTTAGGAATCAGAGCTGTGGAAGAGGAGGCAATGGATACAGGAAGTGGTCTCATGCCTCTCATTACCTGTGACTGTCCACAGTGAGGATCAACTGAGTTTTGAGATCAGAGTGAGTGAGCTCTGGAATATTGTCCAATGGTATAATAGCTTTGCCGAATGATTAGGTTGAATATGAAGCTAAATTTATTATCTTACCTTCTCAGGGAGCAGTTTCTAGCAAAATCAGGAACATTCGATCAGAAGGGTGAAAGAAATATATACAAAAACTTTGCTCACTGGCCTCATAATTCAGTATAGCATCTAGAATAAACTAAGAAAAGGGACTGATTATAAAGGAAAGGAGAGAAAACGTTAAGCAGGAAAAGCTGGATTTGCACATTATACCAAGGTATAGGTATTTTTGATAAGTTGACCATATTTTGATTAACGATATTTATGAAGTAGTACCAAGCTGTAGAACAGAGCTTAGTATGAGGATAGCTAAAGCAAGAAAACCAAGCCAAGATACTGCATTTAAGTCTTCTGAATTTTCTGAGTGAAACTGACAAGCTGTTTGACCTCTCATGCTCCAGCATCCTTATAAAAGAGATAAATGGTCAACGTGACCAAACTCAGGAGCGTCAACCATTGAATCATTTTCTAAGTCTTTCTTTTTTTAATTTGTTATTTATTTTTGACCGTGCGGGGTCTTCATCCTCGCACACAGGCTTTCCCTATTTGCGGCGAGGAGGGGCTACTCTCTAGTTGCAGTTCAAGGGCTTCTCACTGCTATGGCATCTCTTGTTGCAGAGCACAGGCCCTAGGTGAACGGCTCAGTAGTTGCGGCATACAGGTTTAGTTGTTCTGTGGCATGAGGGATCTTCCCGGACCTAGGGGTCAAATCATGTCCCTTGCATTGGCGGGCAGATTCTTAACCACTAGACCACCAAAGGAAGTCCCTGACCACTGACTCTTAAGAATAAGGGACTAAATTCTGCCAAGTGTAGATGATGTAATTGTCTTTGTGATTATCTGTTACAAGGAACAGACACAGAGCTAACATATTTGGGGGCTTCCCTGGTGGCTCAGACAGGAAAGCATCTGTTTGCCATGCAGGAGACCTGGGTTCAATCCCTGGGTCGGGAAGATCCCCTGGAGAAGGAAATGGCAACCCACTCCAGTACTCTTGCCTGGAAACTTTCCATGGACAGAGGAGCCTGGTAGGCTACAGTCCATGGGGTTGCAAAGAGTCAGACACGACTAAGCGACTTCACTTTCTTTTCACTTTTCTTTAACTTATATACAAGCTTATACACAAGAGGTTTTACAGGCAGCCAAGAAAAGAGAAAGAGGATTAGGGCTACACAAGTATATCTAGAACTGGGAAGTCCAGGGCTGGGGCAACTCATTTCTCTCGGCAGCACCGGCATCTGCCTTTTGACCTCCCTGTTTCCTGTCTATCTTGATTGGCCTCCTTGGTTCCATATGGTCCCATGTAACCTCTTAGGCCATCTGCCATCATTACTTTCTAACATGTAGGAGCATTGGCTCAGGTGTCTTTCCTTTGATCCAATGAGGTATGGCCATTACATTCAGGGCTACATGATAAAAGAAGGCAGTAGGGATCAGTGTACAGGCTCAGTTTCTAAAAGATGGAAGCAGAGATGCAAATCATTTAAGTGGCTAAATCTACCCTTCAGGAGCAGTTTAGGGCTTGTGAATGGTGCTAAGGATGTGCAAGGAGGCATGGAATAAGGAGGAATATGTGGGAAATGATTTCCTTTATTTAGGAACCAGGCCAATAAAACATAAAACCAGGGTAGACCAAAGCGTGATACATCTCCTCCCTTTTCTTGTGTTTCCCCTCAATAGGAAATAGTGATTTCAACCCTTTATGAGTCACAAAAAGAAAGAAAATTCTTCAAGGGGGCCACTAATTGTGGTTTAGGAAAAAAAAAAAGTCTTATTTTAAAAAACTGTGCCTAATTTTCCCCTTACCACCCAGTACACTCAGCGTATTAGCATCAGTAACCAAAATATTAATATATTCCTAGATTTTAAATGTCTTTCGGCTGTCCTGTGCTTGCCCCCTGCCAGTTAGACTGCGTGACTCACAGCAAAAGTACAAATAAAGGCCCCATAGCATGGTCCACTCACCTTCTTTTCCACATCTGTTTCCATCTTTCACCCCAAAGAGCCTTAGCCACATGGAGTGGCCTCCCACTTCAATTCATACCCCTCCTCCACAAGAGTTAGTCTTCAGCTACCCTGGGGTCAAGAGAAAAAGAACAACCGTGCAATTCACTCTTGGGAGGACAGATTGGGGAAGAGGACTGATCCAGCTCTGAGAAGAACCGCCTTTGGCATCTCAGGTTCCCAGAACAATCTAGAAATGAGGAGAGGTGGGGATCACTCCCTATTGGAGAGGTTGACTATGTAAAGTGCTCAGCCAAGGTCAAAGACCTTAGTTGCTGTGGCCCAAGAGCAGTGTCGGCTGGCCAAGAATATTAGGAATCACCTAGGCACACTTTACGGAGAAGGAAATGGCAACCCACTCCAATGTTCTTGCCTGGAGAATCCCAGGGATGGGGGAGCCTGGTAGGCTGCCGTCTATGGGGTCGCACAGAGTCGGACACGACTGAAGTGACTTAGCAGCAGCAGCAGCAGGCACACTTTGACCTCGGTGGAGTCTTTGACATTGAGTCTACGATTATGCCACTAAACTCAAGGCAGGGAAGGGAGAAGGCACTTGTGTGTGTCATTAGCCATAGGGGGCAGGGAGTGTCTGGATTTCTGCTCATTTGCTGTCAAGGAAGGGAAGGATCATCCAATAAGACCATCACAACTCCAAGAGAATATTTTAGAGGAAGTGCAGCCGTTCCTCCATAAAACCTCAAAGACATGATGTTTCTTGACCACTAGAACTTTAATGTATTTGAAATCAAATTCAGCATCCTTTTTCCTAAACATTTTCCTCTTCCTTCTTCCCTTCACTGTCCTATTCCTGCTAAGAACACCATTGTTCTCCCAATAACTTTGACTCTGTATCTCTTTGGTTTCTCTCTTTCCTGAGCTAACATTACATGCTGTCACCAAGTCCCCTTGACCTTTCTTCTCTATTAGATCAAATGTCTATTTTCTTTCCTATCCCTGCTGCAGAGATATAGTTCTGGACCTTATTACTTCCTGTCTAGACCATTACAATAAACTCTGGTCAACTTTCCACTAGACTCCAATCTAAACAATAACAATACTTCTGTCTTAATATTCTCAAAATACAAATCTGTTCATATCTGTTCTCTTCTTGAAAAGCTTCAGCGTCTCCGCGTTGGCCAAGAACTTTTTCAAACCCCTTAGCCTATATTCATCCTCCAAGCACACCTTTGCTCCAGTTAAGGTCTTGACAGCATCTCCTGTTGCTGTTGCTCAGGTAATTGCAGAAAATCAATGCAAAAAATATGAAAAATGACATAAATTTGAATCCCAGTTTCCCCATTCAAATGTATTTTGGTCTGTCTACATATGTCCTTACTTACAAAAGTGAAAACATTTTTTCTTTTTCATTTGATAGAATACTGGTAGCATTTTTCTATACTTGAAAATAATTATTAATTTTTAAAATGATATTTGGTGTACTGGCTCAAAAATAGAAATTGTTACTATGTAGTTAATTGGTCTTTATTGTAAAAAGTATGCAAAACATAGATAAGCATTAATGAGTAAACAAGTAAACTTATTCCATACTTCAAAGAACTAACAATGGTTGACATTTAATATATATAGTAAATGGTTGTATTATTTAATTATTGTGTCATGACACTTATCTAAGGTTATCTTTTTTGCTGCAGTGATTTGGAAGGTTTACATCATGTTTTCTTCCTGGCAATGATGAAAAGATTAATTTGTCTTTTAAAAATGTATTAGAACCTAGTACTTCCTAGTTATTGGCATCAGGAATGAAAAGAGTCTGATTTTCTAGTACATAAGCCATTTATTTTACTTTATCATTCTTTTATTTCCTCATCAGTTTCACAGGTCTTGCTTCTATAATCTGAATTTTAAGATCAAATTATTATTTCTTTTATCTAATTATGAATCTTTTAAAGGCAATTTTTGATATCTAAAATGTTTGTCACCCAAGAAATAAGTATTGATACTCAAAGAGTTTATTTGCTCAAAACCAAATCTTAGTTTTAATTATAATTTTCTTATTCTTGAGTTTACTATTTTAACTGTCAGTTGTCTTTCCTAGGATGTATGTTCAAGTAATTTCTCTTTTTGTGGGGGTACAGTGATGACATAATCTCCAAGCGCCTGCAAATCTAAGATATATCACTCTTGATGACAATCTTTTAAAATCCAAAACTTTTTTGTTCATTCTTCATTCTTATTATCTTCAATATTTTGGAGAAGATGTATGATGCCAGACCCATTTTAGTTCTTTTTAACCCAAATTATTTAAAATTGCTTCTATGCTTTTAAGTTTATTTTTTCTCTTTGATTTTTTTAAAATGTCATCAAACTATATCTAGTTGGTATATTTCCATTAAATTTATCTGATAACTGGTGAATCCTCCCAAAGACTTGCGTCTTTCTTCATTTCAGAACAATTTCTTTTTTACTTCTTTATGTCATC